>CM060689.1:120329794-120897294 GCA_030686995.1 Artemisia argyi | reverse complement strand
CACACCCAAACATGTCATCTCCCAACAACCAAAAACCAAAAATTTCAAGAACCGCAAGGATCTCCGTCAAACCCGTTTGGAGGAGGAAACTTGATTCTTGTCATAACTCAAGTGATGTTGTTCCAAGTCAACCAACAACTAAACCTCAAACCCACACTAATGACTCATCTCACAACGTATCATCCACTCATGCCTTCATTAATGTTTCTGCTTATGATGAGCATGCTCAATCCCAAAACAACAATCCCAATCTCTCAATCAATACTCCACATGTTGCTCATTCAACAAAAACACCACCCACTCATGAAGAACCTCTTCCACCCACTTCATGTTTTCATGACTACCCAAGCTCAACCATGTCTCCACCACCAAGAGTACCACCACCACATCCTACAACTTCACATGCCATTCCTATGTTGCATGTTCAAACCCTCACCCAAGACAACTATCATGTTCCACCACCATCACCTTCCTCCGAACACTTGAAGTTCGTTGAGGAGCTAAAAGAGGCTCATGAGCTTAGTGCTCTTTTAGCATTACATCTTGCTCAACGCAATTTGGATCTACCCCAATCAAGCTCACCATCATCACCACACAACATCAACCAAATTGAGAAGCATGTTAACAATTGCCCTTGTTGCATCTTCCTTCAACAACAAACCATTGCATTGAATGAGCACTTTGTAACAATTCACATTTTCAGGATAATTACTATTCCCGGAAAATTTCACTATTCACTTTTACTATTCATTTTCCCGAAAATTTTCCCGAAATTTGATTTTTATTTCTTGGGCTCAAGTGATAAATCATTTCCATGGCAAATTAAAAGTTTGACATTCATAAGCTCATTTTCGTGAAAGTTATTAAGGAATTATACGGAATTACACGTTTTAGGGTAAAACGTCAATCAGAAATTCTACGTACAACGAAATTCAACCCCGTCAGGTGACCCCACATCAGAAAAATGTTTGACACACTCATGATTTATTTGAGAATTAATCGTGACTGAGAAAAACATGACCAAAGACTTCCCGGCAGGTCACCCAAGCCTGTACTACTCTCGCATGAGCACGCTTAACCGTATGGCCGATTAACCGTTCCACCACAAAACGTGTTTCTAAAAAGAATTGAGTTTTCAACTTATTAGAAAAAGTCAACATATTTTTCCCTCCTCCATTGACCAAAAATCATCCCTTGATGTTATAAGTCATTCCTTGATTTTTAGGCTTACGGTTTGATGTCTAAAAGACATTTAATACCAACCGACACTAGACTGAGCCCAGTCTAGACATTATAAGTCATTTTAAATCATTTTTATCACATTAGAAAAGTAACATTTTACTTCTCTCAATTTTACGCAATATTCGTACGTTTTACGTATTACGCGTTTTAGACCCGTGTTTCCAGTTTTTAGCAGGGTTTTACCACCCAAATGGAACCTACCACTCATTTTATATTTTATTATGGGACATATGGACATGTCTAACAATACTTTAAAGTTTCATAATTTTACGACACCCGGTTTTACGTTTTGAGGCCTAATCATTTACGGTTGTCATTTCCCGGAGTCAAAACTCTTCCTAATACTTGGGATAATACCAAGCAAAGTCCACACCTTGTCCCCCAAGCTTAGGAACTGACCTAGGGGGGGGAATTCAGCCTTGTGTGTCTTGATCTCATGCTAGAAGCCTTAAGATGTGAACATGTGTTCAACTTGGCCTCCAAGTGTTGACTAGTCAACAATGTAACCTCCTCATTTGCATATAAATGCCTCTCCTTCCCCTCCTTGGCCATTCCAACGACCCACATACATAAAAACACACCATCATCTCATCCTTAGCTCATTTACTTCAAGTTCCATCCAAGAAATCAAGTGCTATATCCATACATAAACCCTAGTTTAGTTTTGATTCATCAAAACTACTTCAAATCCTTAGAAACTTTGGTGATTTCTCTTGAGTTTGAATCTACTCAAGTCACCTCAATTTTCATCATCTCTCTTTCAAGATTACAAGAGTAGAAAGATTGCATGAAGTGAAGTGGGTTGAAGCAAGTCTATCAAAGTCCTATCCTTACATGTTAACTTTCCTTTCTTTGTTGAAAGCCAAAAGTTGTAAGCCAAACCCTAACATGATTCTTGTTAAATAATCATTTTCATGTTATTTACATGTTATTCTTGCTATATTATGTCTTGTAGTTATGTCCATGATGTATAAAAGTGAGTAAAACAAGTTATTGTACATGATTGATAAGACAAGTTACTATAACAAGCAAACTAGTGACTTTCTTGGTAAGACCTGATCAAAGTGGTAAAAATATGATGTTGGATCATTACATATTACAGTAGAGGACTTAACAAGGAAACCATAGCAATTTGAACCACCTAAAACGAGTATACGAGTCAAAAGTTACGCCCATTTGAAGTTACCAAAACTTTGCGGCAAACTGCCAAATACCATTCTGATCAAATTTGGGTTTTGAAAGTCCCACTTCTGGTCCGATTCATCAAAAAGTTAAAACACGAAAGTTGTCCGGAACGACGTTTTCGTTCAGGAACAAAGAAGCTCGAGACCTAAAAACACTTTCCGAGTGATAAAATTCTTCAAATTCTAAACAGCCCATTTTTAGGCGAAAGTCACAAGATTATGGTTATACTTTGAAAGGAACAAGAGGTCTTATGACCTATAATCAAGACCACAACCATGGCTAGAGCCAAGGTTGTGTCTCATGACCTTGAAACAAGGACCAAAGGTCATGGCTAGGCCATGACGAAATGACCATACCAACTTACATAGGCGTAAACATGAAACAAAGAGTTGACGAGAACTTGAACAAGCAATTTGGATCTACTTCACTTAAAAAAAGGAACCATGAGATAGTACAAAGAGAAAATGGTCATACAAGACTTATGAAACTACCCCTAATAACAATCTTCATGTACTAATAAACTTTCCTAAGTTTATTCAAGTATCGGACATGTAACTTTTCGGATCAAAACTTATATCTATATATTTCATCAACTACTACAATAGTAGGGAGCCTCATGTGAGGAGTTCATTATGTAAGCCGTCGAGTTGAGTTGTGGATTTACGAGTTAAAGTGTCCTGGCTCCTCGAACGCTTACTAACATGACTTCTGAATTATGTCGGCCCGAACGGTAGTAAACGATATACAAAACATACATGTTCATGAATCTTTTCTTTCAAAGACATACAATATACATCATACCACATCATGGACTAAGTGCAAGATATATATTGGCGTGTTTATGTTTCCTTAGACATTATTCCAAACCTAAGTTACAACGATTATTCTAGGTTGCTCGTAGAAGTTCTTACGGCATATCCATCATTCTCATTATACATCATCCAACTCAAGGTGAGTTCATAGCCCCACTTTACATTACTTCAATGTTTTACAAACCCTTGGGGGGAATACATGCTATTTTTAACCGAGCACAATGTTTTTAAATTGTATGCTTGCCTGATTGTTTTATTATCACTAAGTAACATCCTTGCCAAACCAAGATCCCTTATTATGAACCATTTAATCACTTGCGAGGGTTACTTGCAAGTGAGCGCGAATATTGTGAATAGGCCTATTGGGATTGACGAATCCCATTTGTATTGACTAAGTTCAAACAAATGCATTAATATTTGAGACATTAGGTATGACGGCAAAGTACCTACCGGGATAACTCCGCCGATTGATATTGGTACACGTTAACGTTTTGGTGTCATAAGCTTAGTATTTGATAATAACTGTTCCGGGCGTATAACAACGTGGCCCATCTTTGTTTTCCAAACATTGGTGTGAGTCTATTGCTCACACTACCAACATATTGTGTTCAAACATTAAACAAACTCTATGAATATCACTCAACCTTTGTGTTGACCTCTCAAGCATGTATTTCAGGTTCATGACGATCAAGGATGGCATGGAAGGACACGGATACTCAAGAGGGCTATAAATTTTATTATCATTCAAAAACTCATTTATTATACATTGTAAACATGGAACCATTTGGGACCTCATTTTGTAAATCTCTAATATTTATACAATTTGAATGATAAATCTTTTAAAACGACTCAATTGGAGTTCGTTTTCTATTATTGTGACTATTGTGCCGTCGAGTAACACCCAGTTTGAATTCCGCTGCATTCATGAATTGGGGGTGTTACACACTTCACTTGGATTGAGTATCTTCTTACTAGATCTCAACAAACATCATCACTTGAACAACATCAAAACCCTCAAACAACAAACCCAACTTCAAACCCACCACCTACAAGCTCCACATCTCCAAACTCACCAACAACCATGCAACCAAAATTTTATCTCCACTAAACCACCAAGCATTTTATATGCTTATGTTCCTCATTTTCAAATAAAACTCCTCAACCATTTTGGGATTCAAGAAAGTTTGGAGACACTCCTTGTTGGCATATTAGGATGCTCTACTTAGTTTAGTATTCTATCTTTATGGCCTTTGTATCAATGATTATGGGTTGACATAATCATTTTCTATTAATGAATGACTTTAATATGTGTTTCTAATTATCTTTTGCCATGCTTATTATTAGTTGGTATTATGTTATATGTGTTTGCTTGTACCATGCTTGTGCTTTTAATATTTTTCTTGCAAGAATTCCAATATTCGAACCCTAGGTGCCCTCAAACGAGGGGGAGCATACATCAAGGGGGAGCTTCCTTCTTATTGGCTAAACCTTTTTGATTTTACAAAAAGGGGAGAAGTGAATATAAACTCACTAAATACTTGTCTAAAAATTAATTTTTGGATTTAATGAGTTTAGGTTTTGTAATCATCAAAAAGGGGGAGATTGTTGATATAAATAAATGACTAAAAACGTTATTCATATCTTTCGATATCTCTATGTTTTGATAATCACAAAACCTAAACTCATCAAACCAAATATCATGACATAAACAAGTATTTAGTAGTAAATACTCATCTTTACCATCTAATAACTTAAGGTATGAATAAACAAAGTGTCTAAATGCATTATAAGATCAAAGGAACATTTTTGTTAATCACTAGATATTTATAAAATGTCACAAAACATTTTATATCTTTTATAAAACATTTTTGGCATTAAAAGAATATGTTTAATTCATTACAAATTTATGAATTCAAATTTTCAACCAAAAATAGCAAATCTAATCCAGAAAAATTTCCCTCACAAAAGGACAAGAAAATCCAACGTTCAGGAGGGCGGCCCCCTTAATTATACTAGGCGGCCCCCTTAATCATTAAGGGGACCGACACGCTTCAGAACAGTATTTTCTGGCCCTTTAAATACTGGATCATTCCACATATTTTTCTCACCTTTTTGCAATAAAAACTTTCTGATCTAAAACCTCCATTTCCTTCCTCTAAAAATCCTTTGATCTTATATACATTGATCTTTGTTTCAAAGTGATTCAAGCCTCAACACTCAAGTGCAAAGAGAATAATACTTCTAATAGAAGTATTACAACTTAGTATCATCTTGCTATCTAAGTTGTTTGTTTATTTCATCTTGTTGATCCTTCATATTTTGGTGAATAAGGTGTATGTATTAGTTAGTTAGATTGTGTTATAAAATCTAGAATTGTTGTAAGTGTGAAGTGGAACTTGAAGTGAAGAAGTAGTGTTTCATAGTAGTGGTGAGAGGAAATATTAGCAATAGTGATTAGTAGTGAAGAAATTGGAACTTCCAAGTTAAAAAAACATTGAAGACTAGAAGTTGTGAAGACGGTAAAGACTAGAAGTTGTGAAGACGTTAAAGACTAGAAGGTGTGAAGACGCTAGAGCTTTGAAGTTGTGAAGAAGTTAGAGCTTTGAAGTTGTGAAGAAGTTAGAGCCTTGAAGTTGTGAAGAAGTTAGAGCCTTGAAGTTGTGAAGGTGTTAGTCCTTTAAGTTGTGAAGAATTTGTGAAGGCGTGAAGATACTTGTGGTGTGAAGAAGTATTGAAGAAATGAAAAGGTGTGAAGAAGGTGTGGTGTGAAAATAGTTGTGAGATTGGTTCTAGCTACGATTAGAACTCGACATTTTGCTTAGTGTCGTAAATCGGTGTAAGCTTTGGTGTGTACGGTTTTCTCCGCCATAAGGGAGGTTATTGACTTAGTGAAGAAAACTCTCGAGTTCGGTGCTCGGGGAGTGGAGTAGGGCAAGGAAGGTGTCCTTGTAGCCGAACCACTATAAATCTTTTGTCTCTCGGTTTGATCTTTCCATCTCTCACTCTTTGCTCGCTTACTTATTAGCTTTTCGTACATAGTTATAATTGTGTGTTGTGCATATATTGATTTCACATAAAGGTCAAACTAGGTTCCATTCACAACATTAATTTTACATAAGTAAACTATAAGTATATACACTTTTAAAACACATATACATATATAAATACAAACATATATTTATGAGAGATATATGATTTTATTATTTCTACTCAACATTTTAAATATGTAGTAATTTTATGATAAGTGTAAATAAACTTGTATTCACGCTTTAGCTTCAAAAGTTTTACGGTTATCTTCAATTCTTTAGAAGCAAAACTTTTAATAGACGAAAAAGACGTAAAACTATTCAACCCCCCCCCCCCTTCTAGTTTTCCACATAATCCATCAACCTCCTCTTCGACCACCTCAAGTCGACTAGTGAGGGTCTCATCTACCTGATAACTCAACCTATCAATCTGCCCCTACTGATCTCCTAACTGGGCATCCAAAGTAAAAGCAGTAGGCCCTCTCGCGGCATCTGCTCGAGAGCTCTCACCTATGTGATATAGTGGGGGTGGTGGAATGTATGAGGTCTCAGTAATGGGTGATGCTGGAGTAGTGGACCTCGCACGCTACTTGAGCGGAAAATGTAGAGTAGGTGTAGAAGTAGTGGTAGGTGTAGCTGATGGTGGAGGTGATGTATGAGTAGTAGGAATCCTAGGAGTAGGGGTAACAAGGCGTACACTCTTCCTAGCGCCTATGGTTGTCTTGCGACGGCGAAACATGAGAGTCGGTTCTGGGTGAACAGAAGTAGTAGGTGATGATGGAACTAAAGGTGCAAGTGTAACTGCTGGTGGTGCAATAGGAGAAATCTGGGGAGTAGGAGCAACCTCATCCTCCTCGAAGGGCTCAGTGTCCTCATCCGATGCCAAAAGTGGTGACAGGGGTGCTGGATGAATAGGTGGTATAATAGTAGTGGAAGACATAACGTCCTCAACTTCAGTGTCAGAGGAAAGTATGATAAAGCTCGAGTCTGAAGACATGTCTCTGTGATAATCAATGTGAAATGGAATGAATAACCCGTGTAATGAAATCACCTAAAATAATAAATATGCAATTATGATGTAATGATGAGATGCTATAATGATGTGATTATAGTCTAGGGTCCATGATACATCCTAGTTCGCTATAACCTTAGCTCTGATGCCAATCTGTCACACCCTGAATTTACCTGAATGGCAACAGAATGGAATACCTGGGTGTAACATCCATAGCATCACATACAAGGTTATATTGAACGACCTAAAGTGTCGTTTTGAAAATACATCGTTTGATTTATTTAAAACATTCAGAGTTACATAACATAGGTCCCAAAGTTTGAAAAGTTTGCGGAAATAAGTTTGGTACAATCAAATGATATTATAAAAGTGCATGAAAATCCAAAATGAGACGCGTCATCCTCGCTACTCAATGTAATGACTCCATGCATGCCATGACGGTTATATCTTAGTTACCTGAAAATACATTGCTAAAACGGTCAACAATATGTTGGTGAGAAATCATAGGTTTGTAAAAATGAAATGTTACACGATAACTTCAAGTATAAAGTGCATGACAAAAGTCACAAAAAAAATAGTAGTACAATAGCCCTTAAGCTCATGACCCCGAAACTAGACTGATGATGTATATGCCCCTCCAGAGTGTTCTGCCAAACACTCTAAAATGACAGAAATGAAATGTATCCATTTGACTGTCGATATAACTACCACGGATGGAGGCGTCACCCTCAATAGATCTATCCACTCACTCTCGCTTACGCATAATTAATGGTCCATGATAAATGAATAGGGGACTTTAACATGGCATCTAGGTAACTTAAGCATTGTACAAATGATTTGATACTTAGGCTCGTACGAAAATTGGTGCAATGTATTCTCCCCCGTGGGATTTGGAAACAATAAAAATGTAAACGGGGCTATGAAAACTCACCTATAGTGATGGAACAAGGTACAATGAAGTGATCTAAAATAACAAGGTGCAACTCCTAGCCGCAACCTAATATGAATGAAGTATAATCTAATTTAGATTATATATCGATGTTATGAATGCATGTGCATATGTTATCTATACCACTCATATTGTTTTGAAATGTTTATAATTGTGAAAATTATATTATATGTTATCACACCAAGTCATTTAGTGTTATAGGTGTTAATATAGTGAAACAATGTATTATAATAGTCATATAGTGAAAATATAACTTGCGTCGAAATTTACTATACTTATAAAATTTCTGAAAATAGTCTTGGACAACACTTCGCAAAACAAGGTGTATTTTGGTCGTTATAATCTCATTTTCTACGTTCTATATATCCATGGTTTCGTATTATAGTGAGTTAATAAATTTTTAACATGTTAGTGCATTATATTAATTGTTAGTACTCTATTTTACCCACTAAAAGTTGTGCATCAGCACTTAGTTTTCAGAAATTGTCTATTAGACCTTCAATACGGTTTTTGGCATAACTTTTTCGTCGTAAAACCAATTTAGTCCATTCAAGCGGCTATGGTTTCATAATAACATTTACTTTCTGAGTATTTGGTCAAAAATAGGTCATAGGCTACTGATTTCTCCAGGTTTTACAAAAAAGACCAGCCTGTCCCAAATTGTTTAAATCAAAACTTGATGTAACTTGTTTTTATCATAACTTTTTCATTATAAGTCGGTTTTTACTCATTCTTGCGGCCATGGTTTTCATATTAGAATGTATTTTCTATATATTTGGTCAAAAATTAGTCCATACCTACTGCGTTTACCATATTTTACAAATAGGGACAGTAGCCAAAAATGTAGTTCCAAAAATGGTTTCCTAGTCAATAACTTGTCCAAATTCATTACCAATAACTCCAACAATTCCCATAACCTACCATACACCTTCTTAGGGTGTCATAGGTTCCTAAATGTCATCAAACAAGTCTCGACACCAATATACTCTTAAGATTAATTTCTGGCTCATAAGGATGATAAAAACATGAAATGGAGTGGTATAAATTACATACTACTTGCATGTGTAATTAAATTGAGATGTACATTGTAAAATCTTTATAGGATTATGAAAAATAGATTAGTTTACTTACTTGAATGATAATGAGATTTAAGTGATGAAAACCTAAGTATACCTTGGGTTTTTATTCCAAAACCCTAACAAGGAATACCAAATAACCTAGAAACTAACTTGATCTTGAAAATTTGATGCTTTCTCCTTGTTGTTCTTGTTGTTGCCGTACACCCTCAAGAGAAAAAGAGAGAAGAAAGAGTTTTATTTTGATCTAAAAATTATAAAGTTTGCATGTATGTTTTAAGTTAGGTGCATAAGGCTTATATAATGGCTTAGTGGCTAGGACATGTGTCCTAGACACACCAAAAACCGGCCACCTCAATGGGGTGGTTGTGTTGATATTTTTGGTACATTATTTTGATTACGGGGTACCGTTTAGTGTATAGTTTGAGCGATTTAGCGTATTTGGGTACCGGGTTAATTTAAAATAGATTTTTATTGGAACTACGTGACAAAATAACGTCATAAAAATTATAACATCTAATTTTTGCAAACCTTGAGTGTGTTGATAGATATTGCTTGGTTGATACAAATATTGTTATGAGTTAATATAAATGAATGTTTAAAAATATATAAACCCTTAAAATATAAATTAAATAACTTTTATTATTTTAGTAGCAATATAATTAGTATATGAAAATACTATTGCCATAGTGGGAATTGTTTGGTGAGTTGATAAAAATTATTGATCACTTGTGATTGTTTATTTATAATTACATATAAGTAATTTAAATAATATAACCTAAGAGTGGAATAGAATGCACATGATAAAGTGATGATATGTAGACTAACCCTAGTCTATGAAATGTATTATGAATGATGTCTCATGATCACATGGTTAACCCTTCCTGGTTATGAAAAATGAATACCCGAAAACCTAGTTTACGTGAAACGATGAATTGTGAAATGATGAATAGTAAATGATGAATTGAAATCTGTGAATAGTAAATTGTCGAGACTTGAGAAAATGACCTAAAATTGTGAATTGTGATACACAACCATAGCATTGATGCACCAATGGTATGTACTCTAGTGTGGTTGGAGAGATGTACCACACCATCCCTGATTTTGTTATCAACTACTGCTATGCTTGTGATTGGCCTGCAGGGGCGTATGGATGCATCCTAGATTTGATTGTTTGATTGAGACTACTATATTGACTACATGCTACATTTGTTTAGTGACTGGGTGTGCGTGCATTGCAACCTCTCACATATTGGGAGTTGATCACTCTATATTGGGTTACTATTGGATTAGATTGTATATTGATTGGGCCTGGGGTAAAATACTGATTTCACCTACACATACTTTATATACCTTAACCTTGATATCTTTTGATTACCCATTTGACACCATATGTAATCTATCTTCATATTCCTTTGATTATTCATAACTCCTTTGTATTGCTTTGTTATTTGTTTGATATCCGTTCACTGAGCTTTGTATACTCAGCCGCATTTCTTTTCTCCTGCGGCAGGTTTAGTAGGAAGCTGGGTTTATGGATGAGAGATTTTATTTTGGGCTTAGAAGACTTCACCCCGATTAGCTACTGGGCGGACTTAGAGATGATTAGAAGTAATTGATGATGGGCTTAGCATATTGTATTTGGGCTTAGTTCATTAGTGTTGCCCTTTTGTATTTTGTATTTTGTTTAGTTTTTTTCTTTTGTAACCTTTGTAAACTTTGGTTGGAAATGTATCTCCGTTTCGCTTGTGTTCTGATTTGACTCCATAATGTTACACTTTAGCCCTTCTCGGGTTGGGGTGTTAAAGTTCAACGGCCCCATACGCATGTTCAGAATCCAACATTGGCTACACTTTCATCGCAACCATCTGAGGCATCGTCAACTGCCCATCGGTCAATGGCTCATCGCCAAACATCTGGTCAAAGACCTTCACAAAGAGCTCGCAGAGAGGCTACTAATGCACCATTGTACAGCCCTCATCTCAAACATCCCAAACATCAACACCTGTTATGCCAACTACTAAAACACCCATGCCAATGCCAGTTGACCCTGCTACTCCTTCGCATATAGATATTCCAGATCCTTGTGCAACGGCCCGCTCATCAGCACCATTGCGTCATATAGGCTTGTTGAAGACTGTCTATTACTTTGACGTGTTACTTTCCATGTACTGTTACCCATACATTTCATTTCATCAGGTGATTTCTCTATTTACTTTCATTTCTTTTTTAATACTCATTGAAAAGTTACAATTTTTACCTACTATTAGTATTTCAACACTTTCAATCTGCAATTGTCCGAAGGGAGTTATTCAAAGATATAGAAGAAGGCCCCTACGACCACAATGCTCAAAAGGTGAACCACGAATGACACCATAACGGAAGTTCCACCGGCCTCCAGTAACGTAAAAGTAAAACCCTCTATGTAATGTATGTGATGTTCGTAGGTGATCCAATATGTAGTATGTGGAGTAAGTAGGAGTAAAGTACAATCACAAACAACAAATAATAGAGCGAATGCCCCCGCCACATGTCACAAACCACTAACTTCCCCTTAGGTTAGGAATGCCTTATTAACTTAACTTAGGCCCTCACTAGCACACTAGGATTAGAAATGCCTTAATAACTTAACTTAGGCCCTTATTAGAGTACACTAGGATTAGAAATGCCTATAGGATTTTCCCGAGCTAAATTTTTGCTTTAATATATTATTATAACCTAACTAACCTTCAGACAAGCTCACGTATCCATCTATGCCAACTACTACTATGTTTACTTAAGGTAAACATCCCAGTATGTCAAGTCAAGGTAATAAACATATTTTCACTAAGAAAACTAGTACTATAATACCCCATACTTGCTAGAAAACCCTAAATGCACCTATGTGTTTTCGGTTAGTTTTAAAACCGTAATTGCTTATCTGAACTTACATGCAAAGTGCCTAGGACTTAGATATAAGTTATAATAGTTACCTTAGGATATATTAGAACCCTTAGGATATAGTACAACCCATAGAAACTTAGGTACAAGTCATATAAGCACCAAACCCTAATTAGATCATAACTTCCCGAAACTAGGTCAAAACTAGGTTAAATCTTTACCATAAGCTACCCTCACTTAGTATAAGCTACTAATAGTTACTAAACATCATTAGGACCTTAAATAAGACACTAAAACATAAATAAAACCTTAAGCACTTATTAAACCAAACTAGATTAAAATTAGACTTAAACACCTAAACTATGCTACTTAAACACCTTAAAAACACCGAGCAACTAACCTAGCATGCATGTTTTCTTTCGTATAGGGTAGGCATTGTATGCATGTTTTCTTTCGTAGCCCTAGTTTTAAGTCGAATTGAATGCTTAGATGTTATATAGCTTATCTACTTGATATAATTTGCATTATGTGGCTTATTTGAACTTATATGAGTTAGATATAAACTTAGAAACTAGATTTCCATGCTTGAATTAGAATTATATACCCTTAGGACTAGTTTTGCAAAATATTACATGCATAGGGGTATATATTGTAAATTCCTGAAACTATAAAGTCTAGAGACTGTTTTTGACATTTCCTAGAAGATAATAGTGTAGGGACTAGATTTGCAATATATTAAACCTTAAAATAAACTATTAAAACAAATATAAAACTAAAAGGAATAAAACTGCAAATATTATAAATATAAGGGTAAATAGAGTAAATACTAAAAACTATTATAATTTAGGAACTATATATCATTTCTTTAAAATATAATAGTTTAGGGACTAAATATGCATTAGTTAGAAAGTTATGCGCCTATTTGTTATAAGTTTATAAGTTTAGGGTAGAAAACGTAAATATATATATATATATATATATATATATATATATATATATATATATATATATATATATATATATATATATATATATATATATAAGGGGTAAAAATGGACTATTTTCATAAAAATATAAAAACTTATTTAAGTTAGCATAACACAATACTAGAGAGCTTCATTCGAGGAGTACTATGTGGATATTTCGTTTTGACGAGTTTGTTGGGTTTACGAATTAAAGTGCCCTGACTCCTCGAACGATTATTGCATATACTTCTGAGATATGATGGCCTGAACGGTGTTATGTTATAACTAAACCCTAATAACAACATAACTCAATAATAGGGAGCTTTGTGTGAGGTGTATTAACTTCTGAATTATGATGACCCGAACAATATTATGCTAATCACATAATACAATAGTAGGGAGCTTCATGTGAGGAGTCATATACTTCTGAATTACAATGGCCCAAACGGTGTTATGTTATATATAAAAACCTAATAGTAATTAGTTAAGAAAACCTAGACTAAGACTTGACATACGCACACCCGCACTACCCCAGGATAGGTGAGTGAATTGTCTAAACCCCTACTTTAAATAGCTAAAGACTCATGTGAGTTTTCATAGCCTCACACCCTTTTAAATGCTTTCTAAATGTTTTGCAAACCTTGTGAGGGGGATACATGCTTTAAAACCAAATACAAGTCTTTGCTCTGGTTATTGCACGAGTAAACTAGCAGCCATCATTACATAACCAAAATTCATGAATCTAATCGTTTGGGATATTTTACCCACGCGAACGCGAATATAGTTGATAGATCTATTGGAGTTTGACAACTCCCGTTGGTATTAACACCCCACTAGGTGATACCAATAAGTACTATATTTGAACCCATTGAAGGTTTAACTTTGGCAAGTTATCCTTCCCATCCCTTCATGGTTTGGTCTGCAGACCCCATGACCCGGATTGTTAACGTGTGGTTCATGAGCTTAGTGCAATATACCTTCTAACACTAACACTTTTCCACACATAGAGTTTAAGCTGAACCCTGTGGAACTTGTATTTATACTTTAACTTTTTAAACCTATGACTCTCACTCAACATATGTGTTGACTTTTAAGCATGTTATCTTAGGTAATTAGGCACTATAGGAACCCTGGCACGGAGAACCACTGGACATGAGGACGTCCAAAATAGTTATCATTCATCAGTTTTATGTCATAAAACGTATCTTAGGGACCTCTCTTTTGGTAAAAGTACATTTTTTACTGTAAAAACTCTGATGAATAAATGAATGATAACACCTTTTCAAAAACGTCTCTTTTCGTGTCGTTTTCTATTATCTTGTCTTTGTTTCCATGAGTCATACCCCAAACACTTTATCCGCTGCGATCAGCTATAACTTAAGGGTGCAATATGATATATTCTGTGAGAAATTGATAGCTAGATTACTTCATATTTTGGTAGAAGAATTTGGTATGTCGCATTTTGTTGGATAAACAGCCTTTGGTTGCAACTAAATATAATGGTGGTATCGTAAAAGAAACTATGTATACATATTACATACAGTTCTATGAGTTTTTATTTATTTACTTTCAAATGAAACTTTCTTTATTTGATAAAGTGATATAATCATTACGACACCATTGCAATTTTATTTAAACCATTTCTATTCATTCATATATCATTTGTTGAAATTTATTTGTATCAATATTGATGAGGGATAATGGTGACGAAACAGTTTGTTTTTGGGGTACATTGCATGATTATAAACTTGTACTAAAAGCTTCATATGTGATCACTTTATACTTTTTCTGTTTCATGGGTGGCACGATTTGTTGTGATTTATGTCAACGAAACTGATATAATACTTCATTTGCATGTAAATGTTTTATGATTATTATGACACTAATATATAAAAGAACTTAGTGCTCATTTCTTCAAATCTATTAAATATGGTAGTAATTTTAAGGAACACAAAGAATAGTTTTTTGAAATCTTGTTTTGGCTTAACCATTAACTGGTTGTTGTCTCATTGTTTTGAATGTTACTAAATCATTACATTATGATAAAATATAGAGTACTCGAAGCATGTTGTTTGAAATTGTATTACAGTACTGGTTTGTGTAACTAGAATTCATTTCATGACACGGATATTTGGATTAAACTCGTTCTTGTAGAGTGTGATTTTTAGTGTTATTTGGACTCCAAAGTACTTGTTGTCACAGTTGTGCACTCATGGAAAAAGGTGTTGCTCACAGAGTAAACGTATGCGTTTTAGCCCAGAATTTCTATAGAGTATATGGGTGAACCATTCGATCGCATTTTCTATTTTGGTATAGAAATTCAGTTTGGACAGGTTGTTGTCCCAACTGCGTTGTCGCGAGAACACGTTTTGTTCTTATAGTAAACGAAGGAGTTTTGTACCCAAATTTTTATAGTGCGTATTTAAGACATTAAACTTGAATTTATGGAAAGCTTGAACTTATATGGGTGAATCGTTAAATCAAAATTTTTATTTTGGTGCAACAGTTCGTTTTGGACAGCTTTCTTGTCACAAATGCATAGTTGTGAAAAAAATGTGTTTTTCACATTGTAAACAAATGTTTGCACCCAATTTTTTAGTGATTTATTATTTTTTACAGTGAATAGGTAACATCTTAAACTTACTCTCTTGTAAATTTGAGCTTAAACAAATGAATTGCTTGGTCACAATTTGTATTTTGGTACAACATCATCTTTTTTTTTTCTATTTTTTTTTTAGACAAAAATACACCGTTGGTCCCTAAACTTTCCACGAAACATTGCCAGGCATCTTAACTTTTGAAAAATGTCTCCGTGCGTCCCTCCTCAAGTTTTTTTAAGCCGATTGCGTCCCGTGACCCGTTTTCCGTTAGTCAACGCCCCGTTATATCTCATCAAATACCGTTATTTCTATTAAATGACTATTTTGCCCATATATAATATCATCCTACACACACACTTGGATCTCCATTCACACACTAACGCTCAGTTCTCGAGTTTTAAGTGAAAGGAAATGGAAAAGAATTGGAAAGAGAAAAGAAATAGAAAAGGAAAGTAAGTGTAGTTGTTATGTTCTTGAGATAGAGGAAAGGAAAAGGAAAGTAATGATAATCATGTTCTTGAGTGGGAGGAAAAGGAAAATAACTTGGTGAAATTACATATATGCCCTTTAATTGTTAATGTAAAATATTTTAAAAAGGGTATATTAGTCTTTACACAATAAAAACTTCTCTTTCCTCCCAAAAGTGGGAGGAAGATTTAGTTACTAAATCTTCCTCCTTATTTCCTTTCCCTTTCCAATTCTTTCTTTAAAAAAAACTCGAGAACACAAAAAACTGTCAATTTCCTTCCCTTTCCAATTCCTTTCCAACAATACTACTCGTAAATGATCATTTACCAAAATGCTCCTCCGCTATCAATTTTCATTCATCATACTCATTGTTTGCTTAATCAACACCGCTCATCATGTCCACCCTAAAACCCTTAAACGAGACGGTAATATTTCTTACTTATTAGTATTAGATCTACTGTAGCATTCAGTGTTTGTGATTCCTTACTTATCCTAATTGTAGATTCACCTTGTAGATCTTAGTTAGGGCAATTTTGGAACTTATTTTTAGTAGATTAGTTTTCTATAATGATATTGACCTGACAACGAGATTAGAGTAAGAGTGTTTTTGCCGTGTGTCGGTTGTTAAGTAGATTAACTTAAATTTTCAGGTTTGTGTATCGTTAGGCGAGACTTTACAAGTTATTTAAGTTTATTTTGTGGACATTGTAATTTATCTGTCATATATTAGTTGCGGGAATGGTTGGTTATCGGGGCCTTGCTGCGTTTATTAGAAAACTATTGATATAATGTTTATGATCCAGATTCTATAAATTGGAAGATGCTCGTGTTCAATGGTTCTATTGGTGTGTTTAGTACTTTTTTATGGTTTGATTTTAGGAAATTTGGTTAAGGTTTTTTTATGTGTTATTGGTGAGGATTTGATCGGGAAGTGATGAAAATTGAAGTGTGATTAAGGTGTTTTTGTTTGAACATGTAAGTAATGAGATATTTTGAGCGTGTGTAGTGAAAGCTTTGAATGAAATAAAAGCATCTCTTAGATAGAGGGTGGTTTATGCGTGGGTCGGAGATGATCCGTGTGGAGATGGTGATTTACAAGCATGGTCTGGTGTCACTTACTCCACACAAGGTGATTACAGAGTCGTTACCAAACTGTAAGTATTGCATCACTCTGGTTCATATATATCAGATTGTTCGATAATAAAGACTTACAATCTTACCATGTTTCATGTTTTTGCACTTATGTATTGTATAATCATCTGAATCTGATGTTTTATAAATTTTCTTATATTGTAGGGAAGTACATGCAGTGTCAATCGTTGGGCCTTTTCCGACTGCTGTAACTAATCTGTTGGATCTTCATAGGCTGTACGACTATCTGTCCTTATATAGTCTACTAATTTTTCCTTTTGTTGCCTCATTTGTTCAAATGATTGGCTTGGATTTGTGTTTTGATATCATATGTTCTATGTTGGTAGGGATCTACATAACAATAAGCTGACAGGACCAATTCCACCTCAAATCGGGCGTTCCCTTAAAATGCTGTACTATGCTTTCCTGAAATCTTTATAGCAATAATTTTTTGTGTATCTGCAAATAGCTAATGAATGAGGCTTCATATTGTCTTTAGTACTTTTCAAATCTTCTTATGATTGTTAATGCACCTTTATATACTTATATGGTTACAGCTACTTGAGTTTCAATAGCTTCAAACGGGAAATACCTCGGGAGCTTGCAAATCTTCTAGAGCTGCAGTATCTTCATTTGCACCAAAACCGGTTCATTGGCCGTATACCAGCAGAATTTGGCTCCTTAAAGAAACTTTTCCATTTGTAAGCGTTCATTTTCCCACTATCACTTATCATTTAATATCACATATATAAATCCCTCTGATGATATATGAATGATAAATTGTGTTTGTAGGGATGTTGGTGACAACCATTTAGTTGGAACAATTAGGGAACTGATACGTATAGAAGGATGTTTCCCAGCTCTACGCAATCTGTATGTTCATTTTCATTGGCTACTTCAAAGTTATAACTAAATCTGCAGCTGTCTAAATAACAACTATTTGACTGGAGGTATTCCAACACAGCATGTAAACTTGACCAATCTGGAAATCTTGTGAGTATTGAAATGCAGTATAGATGTATATTTGTCGAAACTGAATTACCTATGAAAGTTGGTATTTTTTAACTGATGCTAATGTGTATTCCTTCTGATTTTTCAGGCATTTGTCTCGCAACAAGATTTCTGGGATAGTACCATTTGGACTTGCTCATATTCCTAAACTTACTTACTTGTAAGTGTGTCATTTCTTGCAATGTAATCATTAGCAGCACCGAAATTGTAGCCAATGTTTGTTGATACTAACCGCGACTTCTTAATTTCAGGTACTTGGATCACAATCAATTTAGTGGGAGCATTCCTGATGCCTTCTACAAGCATTCTTATTTGAAAGAATTGTAAGTTTGCTCTTTCTATTCCCTGCAACTCTACATTTCAAGAATCTTAACCTAGTTGACTAATCAGTTGATGGTTGAGTTGTGACAGTGGTAAGAGGTGGAACCACGATGATGGTTGGAATATTCGGTAGGAATGATGGTCATTAATAACATTGGCATCGTGTAGTTATTTATGCTTAGAGTAGTTTAATTAGTCTCATTACTAAACTGGGTTATCATTGAGTGAAAGTGCGTTTCCATATGAAGTTGAAGATTATCGACTTGTAGATACTGTGTGCAGGGGTAGTTTGGTTCTTAGTGGCCCTGTAAGTCCAACAAGTGAAAATTCTTCAATCTGCTTGTTCTCTTAGTGCGCAGGAGTAGTTTGGTTCTTAGTGGCCATGTCTGCAACAATGTTTCTTTGCATCTGAGTATTGTATCATTTCATTGCATTCATAATAGTAATTCTTATTATTTATCACAGGTATATACTTTTTGTTACACTTTCAGTCGCAACGAATGGTGAAAGAGCAAATGAGGATCAGTGATACCAAGAATCAAAGGGAAAATCACATCAAGAAGTTGTTATAGGATTTGGAAATAGTTAGTAAGAAAATTGTCGAGTATGAAAATTCAAGCACGGTTAGAGTCTGAAGTTAGCCGCGGCAAAGTAGAAAATCACTTGTTAATGGTGCCTTATGAATTAGTTATATATTGCATAACATTTGAATTTTGGAATAAGAATTATATTTTGGAATGTGAATCACAGTTGAACATTTACCTTTATTGGTAATTGTATCGTATTGTTGCGTATTTTGGTTTGTAATTTTGGATTTCAAATAGCAATTTCTTATGGTATTTTTGTATTTGTAGCATCTATGGATCGATCACAAAAATTTTGTGGGTTTTAATCTTGTGTGTGGGTATGAAAATGAAGAATGAAGATTGTTGTTTGATTGAATTCATGTTTTTTAGTGGAGTGGAATGAGATTTGAGAATGGCGATGGTGTTAATTTTAGAGAGAAACAGAAATTTAGAGAGAGAAGCAGAAAAAAAGAGATAAAAAGAGGGTGGTGGTAGTAATGGTATAACTTTTTGATTAAATACACCGTTCGTCTTTAAGGTTGTACCACCAACATAATTAACCAAAACGATGAAATGACCATTTTGCCCTCATGTGCAAGGCACATGAGGGGAAGTAACAGACGTTGACTAACGGAAAACAGTTCAAGGGACGCAATCGGCCTAAAAAAACTTGAGGAGGGACGCACGGAGACGTTTTTCAAAAGTTAAGGTGCCTAGCGATGTTTCGGGGAAAGTTTAGGGACCAACGGTGTATTTTTGTCTTTTATTATTATTATTATTATTATTATTATTATTATTATTATTATTATTATTATTATTTCAAAATTATGCAATGTTTTGTGCGATGTTCAACGCAAAATTGCTTGTTTTATTTGGTGCAAAATAGTGTGACAAAGTAGTACCTATTTAAACTTGTTTGGTGCGGTATTGTTTAGCACTATGCAACTAATTTTGTAACATGAAAATTAAAAAGTCGCTTGATTTTGTACCGAGTATTGAAAGTTTGGATGTTTCAAATATTATGTTGTGAATATTGTTGCAAATAATCAAAGTACATGTTAATCTAGAAAGATGAATAATTGCTAAGACTTGTTCGAAATCATATTGCTAATAATCTAACGGTTTGTCATTATGTAAGAAATGACTAAATGTTGAATATAACCGTGTATGACATTATGAAATGTCAAAAGAAAGAACACACATATAGATGACAACAAATTATTTTAGTTTATGTAACTAACTTGAATAGTGTGATTGTCATCCAAAGTGAGCTATTGTCCATTCTTTACGTTGGACATATTCTGATTGTATGAAATGATTACACAATGATTCTATATGATTATAATCACATAATAAGTCGTGATAATCATATAATGATAAGAGATTAAATGTGATTACATATATATAATTACAAGTGAATTAGAATGACATGTTGTAAGTGTAGAACTTACATAAATACCTTCTCGGATCCTCCTAAAACATGTATGTTTTAAGGTGATGATTTGTCTAAAAGAAAATTTTTAGTAGATTAAGTTATGAGTAATCAGAATGATACATCTTCTGTGATACGCTTGATTCCTTGGTCTATAGCATGCTAGCTTGGAATTTGTTAATTATGATGAAAAAATAATTAACATAAAACATTCAAATGCACTAGTATGAAACTTGTGAAGTGACAAATTACTAATGGTCTTGATATCATATCTTTGTGATAAAAATCTTATAAATAAGATAAATATATTGAAAGGGAAAACCTTTCTACAAAATTCTTAAAATAGATTCCATGCGGGGGATTCAGGCGTAGCTAGAATTCAAAAGGACACCAACAAAGGTGAAGTTCTTGCCTAGTTAGAATACTCAAGAATTACCGGAAGCATGATATATATTTAAAGAGATGAACGAAACTCGAATTTGTATAGACATATTATATCGATACGCCACTACTCTGAGCATGAGTTATCCCTATTGACAATGTGAAGTCATAGAATAACATTGCGGAGTTGCTTGCGAAATGCTAAATGTGATAATCAATGTGAAATGGAATGAATAACCCGTGTAATCAAATCTCCTAAAATAATAAATATGCAATTATGATGTAATGATGAGATGCTATGATGATGTGGTTATAGTCTAGGGTCCATGATACATCCTAGTTCGCTATAACCTTAGCTCTGATGCCAATCTGTCACACCCTGAATTTACCTGAATGGCAGTGGAATGGAATACCTGGGTGTAACGTCCATAGCATCACATACAAGGTTATATTGAACGACCTAAAGTGTCGTTTTGAAAATACATCATTTGATTTATTTAAAACATTCAAGTTACATAACATAGGTCCCAAAGTTTGAAAAGTTTGCGGAAATAAGTTTGGTACAATCAAACGATATTATAAAAGTGCATGAAAATCCAAAATGAGACGCGTCATCCTCGCAACTCAATGTAATGACTCAATGCATGCCATGACGGTTATGTCTTAGTTACCTGAAAATACATTGCTAAAACGGTCAACAAATATGTTGGTGAGAAATCATAAGTTTGTAAAAATGAAATGTTACACGATAACCTCAAGTATAAAGTGCATGACAAAAGTCACAAAAAAAATAGTAGTACAATAGCCCTTAAGCTCATGACCTCGAAGCTAGACTGATGATGTATATGCCCCTCCAGAGTGTTCTGCCAAACACTCTAAAATGACAAAAATGAAATGCATCCGTTTGACTGTCGGTATAACTACCACGGATGGAGGTGTCACCCTCAATAGATCTATCCAGTCACTCTCGCTTACGCATAATTAACGGTCCATGATAAATGAATAGGGGACTTTAACATGGAAGCTAGGTAACTTAAGCATTGTACAAATGATTCGATACTTAGGCTCGTACGAAAATTGGTGCAATGTATTCTCCCCCGTGGGATTTGGAAACAATAAAAATGTAAACGGGGCTATGAAAACTCACCTGTAGTGATGGAACAAGGTACAATGAAGTGATCTAAAATAACAAGGTGCAACTCCTAGCCGCAACCTAATATGAATGAAATATAATCTAATTTAGATTATATATCGATGTTATGAATGCATGTGCATATGTTATCTATACCACTCATATAGTTTTGAAATGTTTATAATTGTGAAAATTATATTATATGTTATCACACCAAGTCATTTAGTGTTATAGGTGTTAATATAGTGAAACAATGTTTTATAATAGTCATATAGTGAAAATATAACTTGCGTCGAAATTTACTATACTTATAAAATTTCTGAAAATAGTCTTGGACAACACTTCGCAAAACAAGGTATATTTTGGTCGTTATAATCCCATTTTCTACGTTCTATATATCCATGGCTTCGTATTATAGTGAGTTAATAAATTTTTAACATGTTAGTGCATTATATTAATTGTTAGTGCTCTATTTTACCCACTAAAAGTTGTGCATCAGCACTTAGTTTTCAGAAATTGTCTATTAGACCTTCAATACGGTTTTTGGCATAACTTTTTCGTCGTAAAACCAATTTAGTCCATTCAAGCGGCTACGGTTTCATAATAAGATTTACTTTCTGAGTATTTGGTCAAAAATAGGTCATAGGCTACTGATTTCTCCAGGTTTTACAAAAAATACCAGCCTGTCCCAAATTGTTTAAATCAAAACTTGATGTAACTTGTTTTTATCATAACTTTTTCATTATAAATCGGATTTTACTCATTCTTGCAGCCATGGTTTCATCCTAGAATATATTTTCTATATATTTGGTCAAAAATTAGTCCATACCTACTGAGTTTACCATATTTTACAAATAGGGACAGTAGCCAAAAATGTAGTTCCAAAAATGGTTTCGTAGTCAATAACTTGTCCAAATTCATCACCAATAACTCCAACAATTCCCATAACCTACCATACACCTTCTTAGGATGTCATGGGTTCCCAAATGTCATCAAACAAGTCTCCACACCAATATACTCTTAAGATTAATTTCTAGCGCATAAGGATGATAAAAACATGAAATGGAGTGGTATAAATTACATAATACTTGCATGTGTAATTAAATTGAGATGTACATTGTAAAATCTTTGTAGGATTATGAAAAATAGATTAGTTTACTTACTTGAATGATAATGAGATTTTAGTGATAAAAACCTAAGTATACCTTGGGTTTTTATTCCAAAACCCTAACAAGGAATACCAAATAACCTAGAAACTAACTTGATCTTGAAAATTTGATGCTTTCTCCTTGTTGTTCTTGTTGTTGCCGTAGACCCTCAAGAGAAAAAGAGAGAAGAAAGAGTTTTATTTTGATCTAAAAATTATAAAGTTTGCATGTATGTTTTAAGTTAGGTGCATAAGGCTTATATAATGGCTTAGTGGCTAGGACATGTGTCCTAGACACACCAAAAACCGGCCACCTCAATGGGGTGGTTGTGTTGATATTTTTGGTACATTATTTTGATTACAGGGTACCGTTTAGTGTATAGTTTGAGCGGTTTAGCGTATTTGGGTACCGGGTTAATTAAAAATAGATTTTTATTGGAATTAACGTGACAAAATAACGTCATAAAAATTATAACATCTAATTTTTGCAAACCTTGAGTGTGTTGATAGATATTGCTTGGTTGATACAAATATTGTTATGAGTTAATATAAATGAATGTTTAAAAATATATAAACCCTTAAAATATAAATTAAATAACTTTTATTATTTTAGTAGCAATATAATTAGTATATGAAAATACTAGTGCCATAGTGGAAATTGTTTGGTGAGTTGATAAAAATTATTGATCACTTGTGATTGTTTATTTATAATTACATATAAGTAATTTAAATAATATAACCTAAGAGTGGAATAGAATGCACATGATGAAGTGATGATATGTAGACTAACCCTAGTCTATGAAATGTATTATGAATGATGTCTCATGATCACATGGTTAACCCTTCCTGGTTATGAAAAATGAATACCCGAAAACCTAGTTTACGTGAAATGATGAATTGTGAAATGATGAATAGTAAATGATGAATTGAAATCTGTGAATAGTAAATTGTCGAGACTTGGGAAAATGACCTGAAATTGTGAATTGTGATACACAACCATAGCATTGATGCACCAATGTTATGTACTCTAGTGTGGTTGGAGAGATGTACCGCACCATCCTTGATTTTGTTATCAACTACTGCTATGCTTATGATTGGCCTGCAGGGGCGTATGGATGCATCCTAGATTTGATTGTTTGATTGAGACTACTATATTGACTACATGCTACATTTGTTTGGTGACTGGGTGTGCGTGTATTGCAACCTCTCACATATTGGGAGTTGATCACTCCATATTGGGTTACTATTGGATTGGATTGTATATTGATTGGGCCTGGGGTAAAATACTGATTTCACCTACACATACTTTATACCTTAACCTTGATATCTTTTGATTACCCATTTGACACCATATGTAATCTATCTTCATATTCCTTTGATTATTCATAACTCCTTTGTATTGCTTTGTTATTTGTTTGATATCCGTTCACTGAGCTTTGTAAGCTCAGCCGCATTTCTTTTCTCCTGCGGCAGGTTTAGTAGGAAGCTGGGTTTATGGATGAGAGATTTTATTTTGGGCTTAGAAGACTTCACCCTGATTAGCTACTGGGCGGACTTAGAGATGGTTAGAAGTAATTGATGATGGGCTTAGCATATTGTATTTGGGCTTAGTTCATTAGTGTTGCCCTTTTGTATTTTGCATTTTGTTTAGTTTTTTTTCTTTTGTAACCTTTGTAAACTTTGGTTGGAAATGTATCTCCGTTTCGCTTGTGTTCTGATTAAACTCCATAATGTTACACTTTAGCCCTTCTCAGGTTGGGGTGTTACAGTTCAACGGCCCCATACGCATGTTCAGAATCCAACATTGGCCACACGTTCATCGCAACCATCTGAGGCATCGTCAACTGCCCATCGGTCAATGGCTCATCGCAAAACATCTGGTCAAAGGCCTTCACAAAGAGCTCGTAGAGAGGCTACTAATGCACCATTGTACAGCCCTTCATCTCAAACATCCCAAACATCAACACCTGTTATGCCAACTACTAAAACACCCATGCCAATGCCAGTTGACCCTACTACTCCTTCGCATATAGATATTCCAGACCCATGTGCAACGGCCCGCTCATCAGCACCATTGCGTCATATAGGTTTGTTGAAGACTGTCTATTACTTTGACGTGTTACTTTCCATGTACTGTTACCCATACATTTCATTACATCAAGTGATTTCTCTATTTACTTTCATTTCTTTTTTAATACTCATTGAAAAGTTACAATTTTTACCTACTATTAGTATTTCAACACTTTCAATCTGCAATTGTCTGAAGGGAGTTATTCAAAGATATAGAAGAAGGCCCCTACAGCCACAATGCTCAAAAGGTGAACCACGAATGACACCATAACGGAAGTTCCACCGGCCTCCAGTAACGTAAAAGTAAAACCCTCTATGTAATGTATGTGATGTTCGTAGGTGATCCAATATGTAGTATGTGGAGTAAGTAGGAGCACTACAAAAATGGGATTGATTTGGGTCGACAATGTCGACCCAATGGCTGAAGAATGGTCGTACCAAATGATTTGGGTCGACAATCTCGACCCTTTTTGGTTGTACCAATTTCCCCGTCCCAAAAACGTTTGGGTCGACATTTTTATAACCAATGGCACGACATCCACTAACTAGTCAACCATGTATATTACGTTTGGAACGACATTGTCGTTCCAAATTTGTATTTGTTTTTTAGCAAATCATTTTTGTAATTACACGAAATATTTTGTAAAATAACCAATGGAACGACAATGTCGTTCCAAAATTTGATTTATTTTAAATGTTTTACAAATTAAAATACTAAAAATATTTTGTTAAATGCCGGATGGAACGACAAAGTCGTTCCAAAAAATGATTTATTTTAAATGTTTTACAAATTAAAATACTAAAAATATTTTGTTAAATACCCGATGGAACGACAATGTCGTTCCAAAGTTTTTAAATATTTAAACATTTTACCAACTGGCTCGATTTTTCCTTGTAATTTTGGGACGACATTGTCGTCCCATTTTGTGTAGTATGCAAAAAAAAAATGCAGCAGCAGCCTGCATTTCCAGGTTTTTTCCGGAATATTTTCCGGAAAAACCTACCATTACACAAGCTGTAAATCAACCAATATCCGCAATACCAATTCGGCAATATGATACAATACCAAATTACTCATCTATGACTTAAATTCGACAAATACGATACAAATTAAACTAACAAATACAAACTTTATACAAAAACAAACCAAGATTCGGCAATATATAGATTCTAGTATTACATAACTAATAACAAATAGGATACAAATTAAACTACGCCTACGCCTACGCCTACTCCTCCTCCTCCGATTCCTCCCCCTCCTCCTCCTCCCCCTCCTCCTCCTCCCCCTCCTCCTCACTACCACTATCATTAAAATTCTCGGGAATGTGGCTCATATGAGGATTATTTTGTCTTATGTATTGGTTAAGGTCGGGAGTCGGTTCGGAATAATTAAGATTTTGATCCGGGTTAGAACTAGTACCCAGGCATGTAGTAGAATTATGAAATACGGGACGATAACAATTTTCGAAGGAATTAGGCCTCGGAAATGGGGGAAATGGGGGAAATGGGGGATTTTGTGGTAATCCTGAAAAGTCAACAGGAAACGGATTACCTGAGCTGCTGTTGTTGTTGTAGTGGCTGACAAACTGGCCAAACATAGATTCGAAGTTGGCTTGTCGAGACTGAATCTGTTGCTGCTGAAGTAGGAGTATTTCATTTTGCCTCCTCAACAATTCATTCTCTTGTTCCTTTTGTCTTAAGACCGCCGAAATAGCCTCACTAGCATTGTTTTGTGGAAGCGGATAATGAGAGTACCTCGATGAAGCTTTGCCGCTACCCGGCATTAGCCTGCCAATGCCCTTATAATTTTGCCGGTTGTCACTGTGGGCTGTCTTATCGAGTACTTGCTTCTCAGTCATTAACGGGGCCGTACCGGCTTTAACTTGTTGCCACAACTCCTTCATCGCCAACTGTGTAAGTCAAAAAAAAAATATATATATATATATATGTTAAAAAGAGGTAAGTTAAAATATATATATATATATATATATATATATATATATATATATATATATATATATATATATATATATATATATATATATATATATACACGTTAACCAAAAAAAAAAGAAAAAAAAAAGAGGTAAGTTAAAAAAAACAAGTAACTTGATATTAATTACGCATGTTAGGAGATAAATTACTTACATAAGCCTTCTCGTTTTCTTCACTTGTAAAGACGCCATCTTTTCTTGTATGGCCTATCCTATACGTCTCCACGAGTTCTTCAGTCTGCCCGTTCTTCGCAACCCGCTATACATACAACATAAAATAAATTAATAACGAGTTATATATAAACATTATATAGACATTTGAAAATCAAAAAATTATAATGAGTCTTACGCGCTCCGTTCGTCCTTGTACGAACGACTTCCTCCCTTGGTGGGTTTTAGCAGTGTTCTTTGCCCGGTTTTCTGCATTTTTTGCAGATCTCGCCATTCGTCTCGGATCAGAAAACCAGTTGACCAACGACTCCCACTCCGCTTGGCTTCTGCTACCCCACACTGTCGACGGCGGCGGATTTTGCTTTGCCGTCTCGGGTGTCGGTTGTGTGTCAAAGTATGCGGTTTTTATCCTGTTTCTATGCTTGCGCCATAGTAACCGCAGCTGAAGCCCAATCCCAGTACGTATCCGTTCCCCAACCGTGTAGACATTCTGCCCAACCCTTATATTGTCGTTCCTGTTTAACCAAGGCGTGACCTCGAAATAAGTCTGCAAATAAATATACACATTTAAATAAACAAACAATTTAAATATAGCACGCATATCTAAACGGTCGATAATGATAAGAATACAAATATAATAAACAATTAATACCTCGAGTGCGGGAAATATGTGAGCCATAAAAGGCTCTGGAATCTGCTCCCAGTGCTCGCAGTCAAAGGGAAGTGGACTAACTAGTTCCCCCAAAAGACTACTGAACTGCGGTGCCCAAGTGCCCACAGCTGTAAAGGTACCTAGATCATCAACGTCAAAGCCGATGGGCAAAGGCCGATTAGCGTTCGATTTGAACGCACTCCTTATGACCCGATTTGAGGGCACACTCGAAACCGAAGCTACAAATATAAGTTATTGAGTCGTGAGAATACAAGTAAAAAAATTTAGTTTTATCAATAAAAAACTTCAAATAAAAATCACAATTTCTTACCGAAACAGTAGCCCGGCGTAGTAAAATAGGGTCGGTGTGGTGGTGGTGGATCACCACCGGCATCCCCGCCGTGTGCTTGGGGACCTACACACGCCATCTGTAAAATTATAAGTACAAGAACACACAATTTCGTGGACCAATTAATACTAATAAACACATTCATATAAATATACTCATTTAAACATAACATAACATGCAATTTCATTCAAATAAAAGTTACACGTTTAAACATATAGTAACAGTTTCATTCAAATTACAAATTAAGAACAATTTTCATCATCTGAATCATCGCTAGATAAAACTTCTTCAACAACAATCGTTGGGTTCACTTCATCATCATCAGACACGTCAACATCATCATCATCAAGGACATGAGCAACGACATCATCTTCATTATTAACAAAAACAGTTATACGCATCCATATCCTAAATGAGACAAAACATTCAAAAAGCAGTCCCAAACAGGGGACTTTCCGAAATTAATTTCTAATAAATTAATTTCGGACGGGTTTTCTATAGGATGATTAATTTCAGATGGGGGTTGTCCGAAATCAATCACTAGAATCCTAAAAAAAAGTCACATAAGTTTAACAATACAATATCATTCCAATAACAAATACATTACTAATTAAATTACATACTAATAAACAAAAACAAAATATGGAAATAAAGAAAACATACTAGATGTCACAGTTGGTACACGGCTCAAAGAGAAGAAGAAAGATAGAGAGGTGGTGCTTTTGCGATGGTCCTACACAAACATACATTTCATAAAAAAAAAAATTACAATTCACATAAGTTTAACAATTATACTAACCAAATTACAATATCATAAGAGTAATTAAATTATATACCTAGTTCGCGGCTAAAATAGAGGAAGGGAAGAAAAGAGAAAAAGAGGAAAAGAGGTGTTGTCCCGGCTCTCCCGGCTGTCCTGGCTAACCAAAAACATAAAAAAAAAAAAAAAAAAAAAAAAAAAAAAACCTAAATTAATACCAACTTCATTTTAGCACATCAATACTTGTAAACTATACTACAATGTCTAACAAAACACAAGCTAAATTAATACGGCTGTCCATAACTTTTGAGGACGACATTGTCGTACCAAAAAAACACTTTAATACAATTAAAAAAAACACAAGCTAGAGGTGGTCCATAACTTTGTCCCGGCTGTCCATAAATTTTTAGGACGACATTGTCGTACCAAAACACTTTAACACAAATGATTTTAATTATCTATTCATACTAAAAATGATTTTAATTATTTAATTAATACTAAATAAATTAAAAATGATTTAAATTATTTAATTAATACTAAATAAATAAATAATGATTTAAAACTTTTGGAACGTTAAACATGTTATGCATATCCGTTAAACATGTTATGCATATCCGTTTAACGTGTTATGCATATCCGTAACAACTCGACTCATCCGTTTAGCATGTTATGCATATTCATAACAACTAGACTCATCCGTTAAACTTGTTATATATGCATATCCATAACAACTCGACTCATCCGCTAAACATGTTATGCATGTCATAACAACTCGACTCATCCGTTAAACTTGTTATATATGGATATCGATAACAACTCGACTAATCCGCTAAACATGTTATGCATGTCATAACAACTCGACTCATCCGTTAAACTTGTTATATATTGATATCTATAACAACTCGACTCATCCGCTAAAAATGTTATGCATGTCATAACAACTCGACTCATCCGCTTGACATGTTATGCATAGTCAAAATAACTCGACTCATCCGTTTAACACGTTATGCATAGATTATTGGATTTAATTTTAAATTAAATTAAATAATTTTAAATATTTTTTATTAAAAAAAAGATTGTCTCGTTTTTGGTATTTATTTAGTATTAATTAAATAATTCAAAACAAGATTACAACATCTATTTAAATAATTTTAATTTATTTAATTATTTTTTTTAATTAAATTAAATCATTATTTATTTATTTAGTATTAATTAAATAATTAAAATCATTTTTTAGTATGTAATAGATAATTGAAAAAAATAAAAAATCCATAAGGTTGCAAGAAAACATCAATGTCCTATCCATTAAATAATTAAAATCATTTTAATTTACAGAAGGAACGACAATGTCGTTCCTTAGGTTTTTATATAAAATAAATTTGATTTTTTCACAACAGCTAATTGGGAAAAAAAGAAATAAAAATGATTTTTAAACCATTGGAACGACATTGTCGTTCCTTTGGTTTTTATATAAAATAAAATTGATTTTTTCACAACGTAGCTAATTGGAAAAAAAAAATAAATAACAGAAGGAACGACAATGTCGTTCCTTTTGTTTTTACATATAATAAAATTGATTTTTAAACCGTTGGAACGACATTGTCGTTCCTTTGGTTTTTATATAAAATAAAATTGATTTTTTCACAACGTAGCTAATTGGAAAAAAAAAATAAATAACAGAAGGAACGACAATGTCGTTCCTTTTGTTTTTACATATATTAAAATTGATTTTTAAACCGTTGGAACGACATTGTCGTTCCAAAATGTGTGGGCCCAAAAATATCCGCGTTGACTGCTATATTTGGTGAAGAAGGTGGGACCCTTTGTCCAAATGGAACGACAATGTAGTTCCAAATATTTGCCCCGTCCCAAAGGTGCTCATTTGGTGTAGTGGAGTAAAGTACAATCACAAAGAACAAATAATAGAGCGAATGCCCACGCCACATGTCACAAACCACTAACTTCCCCTTAGGTTAGGAATGCCTTATTAACTTAACTTAGGCCCTCACTAGCACACTAGGATTAGAAATTCCTTAATAACTTAACTTAGGCCCTTATTAGAGTATACTAGGATTAGAAATGCCTATAGGATTTTCCCGAGCTAAATTTTTGCTTTAATATATTATTATAACCTAACTAACCTTCAGACAAGCTCACGTATCCATCTATGCCAACCACTACTATGTTTACTTAAGGTAAACATCCCAGTATGTCAAGTCAAGGTAATAAACATATTTTCACTAAGAAAACTAGTACTATAATACCCCATACTTGCTAGAAAACCCTAAATGCACCTATGTGTTTCCGGTTAATTTTAAAACTCTAATTGCTTATCTGAACTTACATGCAAAGTGCCTAGACTTAGATATAAGTTATAATAGTTACCTTAGGATATATTAGAATCCTTAGGATATAGTACAACCCATAGAAACTTAGGTACAAGTCATATAAGCACCAAACCCTAATTAGGTCATAACTTCCCGAAACTAGGTCAAAACTAGGTTAAATCTTTACCATAAGCTACCCTCACTTAGTATAAGCTACTAATAGTTACTAAACATCATTAGGACCTTAAATAAGACACTAAAACATAAATAAAACCTTAAACACTTATTAAACCAAACTAGATTAAAATTAGACTTAAACACCTAAACTATGCTACTTAAACACCTTAAAAACACCGAGCAACTAACCTAGCACCTCCCTAATACTAAGCAAGAACCCGAGCACCTCTAAACACCCAAGCAAGTAGGTGATGCACCTCCTTGTCACCTCCTTTGCCCTAACCGCCTTTCTCGGCTTCTCCCCACCACAACCGGCCCTAGCTCTGCCTCCTAGCTACCATAGCTCGTCTTCATCATCCTCTAGACCTGCCACACCATCCCCTAGCTCTGCTTACTCCCCCTCCTCCTCCGTGACACCTAGCAGCCAAAACTTGGGCAACAAGCCCTACGCGGGCTATAAATACCCATGCCCTCCCTCATTTCTTCTTTACACCTCTCCCTCTCCTCTCTACCTCACATTTCTGTAGTCTAAGGTCATTAGAAGCCATAGGAAATGGGCAACGAAGCTTTGGACAAGTTTTGTTGTGGTTTGAAGTCGTACAAGCCCTAGAAACCCTCGTAAGCCCTCCCCCGACCTAGGTAACCTTTACTTTACGTCTAGTATACTTAGAATAAGACTTAGATAGACTTTAGATGCCTTAGAAACCCTAGGATAGGCATTGCATGCATGTTTTCTTTCGTAGCCCTAGTTTTAAGTCGAATTGCATGCTTAGATGTTATATAGCTTATCTACTTGATATAATTTGCATTATGTGGCTTATTTGAACTTATATGAGTTAGATATAAACTTAGAAACTAGATTGCCATGCTAGAATTAGAATTATATACACTTAGGACTAGTTTTGCAAAATATTACATGCATAGGGGTATATATTATAAATTCCTGAAACTATAAAGTCTAGGGACTATTTTTGACATTTCCTAGAAGATAATAGTGTAGGGACTAGATTTGCAATATATTAAACCTTAAAATAAACTATTAAAACAAATATAAAACTAAAAGGACTAAAACTGCAAATATTATAAATATAAGGGTAAATAGAGTAAATACTAAAAACTAGTATAATTTAGGAACTATATATCATTTCTTTAAAATATAATAGTTTAGGGACTAAATATGCATTAGTTAGAAAATTATGTGCCTATTTGTTATAAGTTTATAAGTTTAGGGTAGAAAACGTAAATATATATATATATATATATATATATATATATATATATATATATATATATATATATATATATATATATATATATATATATATATATAAGAGGTAAAAATGGACTATTTTCATAAAAATATAAAAACTTATTAAAGTTAGAAGCATAACACAATACTAGGGAGCTTCATTCGAGGAGTACTATGTGGATATTTCGTTTTGACGAGTTTGTTGGGTTTACGAATTAAAGTGCCCTGACTCCTCGAACGATTATTGCATATACTTCTGAGATATGATGGCCTGAACGGTGTTATGTTATAACTAAATCCTAATAACAACATAACTCAATAATAGGGAGCTTTGTGTGAGGAGTATTAACTTCTGAATTATGATGGCCCGAACAATATTATGCTGATCACATAATACAATAGTAGGGAGCTTCATGTGAGGAGTCATATACTTCTGAATTACAATGGCCCGAACGGTGTTATGTTATATATAAAAATCTAATAGTAATTAGTTAAGAAAACCTAGACTAAGACTTGACATACGCACACCCGCACTACCCCAGGATACGTGAGTGAATTGTCTAAACCCCTACTTTAAATAGTTAAAGACTCAGGTGAGTTTTCATAGCCTTACACCCTTTTAAATGCTTTCTAAATGTTTGACAAATCCTGTGAGGGGGATACATGCTTTAAAACCAAATACAAGTCTTTGCTCTGGTTATTGCACGAGTAAACTAACAGCCATCATTACATAACCAAAATTCATGAATCTAATCGTTTGGGATATTTTACCCGCGCGAACGCGAATATAGTTGATAGATCTATTGGAGTTTGACAACTCCCGTTGGTCTTAACACCCCACTAGGTGATACCAATATGTACTATATTTGAACCCACTGAAGGTTTAACTTTGGCAAGTTATCCTTCCTATCCCCTTATGGTTTGGTCTGCAGACCCCATGACCCGGATTGTTAACGTGTGGTTCATGAGCTTAGTGCAATATACCTTCTAACACTAACACTTTTCCACACATAGAGTTTAAGCTGAACCCTGTGGAACTTGTATTTATACTTTAACTTTTTAAACCTATGACTCTCACTCAACATATGTGTTGACTTTTAAGCATGTTATCTTAGGCAATTAGGCACTATAGGAACCCTGGCACGGAGAACCACTGGACATGAGGAAGTCCAAAATAGTTATCATTCATCAGTTTTATGTCGTAAAACGTATCTTAGGGACCTCTCTTTTGGTAAAAGTACATCTTTTACTGTAAAAACTCTGATGAATAAATGAATGATAACACCTTTTTCAAAAATGTCTCTTCTCGAGTCGTTTTCTATTATCTTGCCTTTGTTTCCATGAGTAATACCTCAAACACTTTATCCGCTGCGATCAGTGAAAAATGGGAGTGTTACACCACAACGCTAGCAAACATATAAACAGGTTTATCGCACATGTATAGAGGCCCCCGCCGCAGGCGGGTTCCCTCTCCTTGTTTAATAATAAGTTAACAACTATCAGTAACTTTCATGTCCCATAAATGGTCACTTTGTTCTAAAACATGAAAACAATATTTATGTTATTTGGTTAATTAAGTCTTTTGTTATAGCCTATAACTTAAGGGTGCAATATGATATATTCTGTGAGAAATTGATAGCTAGATTACTTCATATTTTAGTAGAAGAATTTGGTATGTCGCATTTTGTTGGATAAACAGCCTTTGGTTGCAACTAAATATAATGGTGGTATCGTAAAAGAAACTATGTATACATATTACATACAGTTCTATGAGTTTTTATTTATTTGCTTTCAAATGAAACTTTCTTTATTTGATAAAGTGATATAATCATTACGACACCATTGCAATTTTATTTAAACCATTTCTATTCGTTCATATATCATTTGTTGAAATTTATTTGTATCAATATTGATGAGGGATAATGGTGACGAAACAGTTTGTTTTTGGGGTACATTGCATGATTATAAACTTGTACTAAAAGCTTCATATGTGATCACTTTATACTTTTTCAGTTTCATGGGTAGCACGATTTGTTGTGATTTATGTCAACGAAACTGATATAATACTTCATTTGCATGTAAATGTTTCATAATTATTATGACACTAATATATAAAAGAACTTAGTGCTCATTTCTTCAAACCTATTAAATATGGTAGTAATTTTAAGGAACACGAAGAATAGTTTTTTGAAATCTTGTTTTGGCTTAACCATTAACTGGTTGTTGTCTCATTGTTTTGAATGTTACTAAATCATTACATTATGATAAAATATAGAGTACTCGAAGCATGTTGTTTGAAATTGTGTTGCGGTACTGGTTTGTGTAACTAGAATTCATTTCATGACACGTATATTTGGATTAAACTCGTTCTTGTAGAGTGTGATTTTTAGTGTTATTTGGACTCCAAAGTACTTGTTGTCACAGTTGTGCACTCGTGGAAAAAGGTGTTGCTCACAGAGTAAACGTATGCGTTTTAGCCCAGAATTTCTATAGAGTATATGGGTGAACCATTCGATCGCATTTTCTATTTTGGTATAGAAATTCAGTTTGGACAGGTTGTTGTCCCAACTGCGTTGTCGCGAGAACACGTTTCGTTCTTATAGTAAACAAAGGAGTTTTGTACCCAAATTTTTATAGTGCGTATTTAAGACATTAAACTTGAATTTATGGAAAGCTTGAACTTATATGGGTGAATCGTTAAATCAAAATTTTTATTTTGGTGCAACAGTTCGTTTTGGACAGCTTTCTTGTCACAAATGCATAGTTGTGAAAAAAATGTGTTTTTCACATAGTAAACAAATGTTTGCACCCAATTTTTTAGTGATTTATTATTTTTTACAGTAAATAGGTAACATCTTAAACTTACTCTCTGTAAATTTGAGCTTAAACAAATGAATTGCTTGGTCACAATTTGTATTTTGGTACAACATCATCTTTTTTTTCTATTTTTTTTTAGACAAAAATACACCGTTGGTCCCTAAACTTTCTACGAAACATCGTCAGGCATCTTAACTTTTGAAAAACGTCTCCGTGCGTCCCTCCTCAAGTTTTTTTAAGCCTATTGCGTCCTGTGACCCGTTTTCCGTTAGTCAACGTCCCGTTATATCTCATCAAATACCGTTATTTCTATTAAATGACTATTTTGCCCATATAATACCATCCTACACACACACTTGGATCTCCATTCACACACTAACAAACAATACTACTCGTAAATGATCATTTACCAAAATGCTCCTCCGCTATCAATTTTCATTCATCATACTCATTGTTTGCTTAATCAACACCGCTCATCATGTCCACTCAAAAACCCTTAAACGAGACGGTAATATTTCTTACTTATTAGTATTAGATCTACTGTAGCATTCAGTGTTTGTGATTCCTTACTTATCCTAATTGTAGATTCACCTTGTAGATCTTAGTTAGGGCAATTTTGGAACTTATTTTTAGTAGATTAGTTTTCTATAATGATATTGACCTGACAACGAGATTAGAGTAAGAGTGTTTTTGCCGTGTGTCGGTTGTTAAGTTGATTAACTTAAATTTTCAGGTTTGTGTATCATTAGGCGAGACTTTACAAGTTATTTAAGTTTATTTTGTGGACATTGTAATTTATCTGTCATATATTAGTTGCGGGAATGGTTGGTTATCGGGGCCTTGCTGCGTTTATTAGAAAACAATTGATATAATGTTTATGATCCAGATTCTATAAATTGGAAGATGCTCGTGTTCAATGGTTCTATTGGTGTGTTTAGTACTTTTTTATGGTTTGATTTTAGGAAATTTGGTTAAGGTTTTTTTATGTGTTATTGGTGAGGATTTGATCGGGAAGTGATGAAAATTGAAGTGTGATTAAGGTGTTTTTGTTTGAACATGTAAGTAATGAGATATTTTGATCGTGTGTAGTGAAAGCTTTGAATGAAATAAAAGCATCTCTTAGATAGAGGGTGGTTTATGCATGGGTCGGAGATGATCCATGTGGAGATGGTGATTTACAAGCATGGTCTAGTGTCACTTACTCCACACAAGGTGATTACAGAGTCGTTACCGAACTGTAAGTATTGCATCACTCTGGTTCATATATATCAGATTGTTCGATAATAAAGACTTACAATCTTACCATGTTTCATGTTTTTGCACTTATGTATTGTATAATCATCTGAATCTGATGTTTTATAAATTTTCTTATATTGTAGGGAAGTACATGCAGTGTCAATCGCTGGGCCTTTTCCGACTGCTGTAACTAATCTGTTGGATCTTACTAGGCTGTACGACTATCTGTCCTTATATAGTCTACTAATTTTTCCTTTTGTTGCCTCATTTGTTCAAATGATTGGCTTGGATTTGTGTTTTGATATCATATGTTCTATGTTGGTAGGGATCTACATAACAATAAGCTGACAGGACCAATTCCACCTCAAATCGGGCGTTCCCTTAAAATACTGTACTATGCTTTCCTGAAATCTTTATAGCAATAATTTTTTGTGTTTCTGCAAATAGCTAATGAGTGAGGCTTCATATTGTCTTTAGTACTTTTCAAATCTTCTTATGATTGTTAATGCACCTTTATATACTTATATGGTTACAGCTACTTGAGTTTCAATAGCTTCAAACGGGAAATACCTCGGGAGCTTGCAAATCTTCTAGAGCTGCAGTATCTTCATTTACACCAAAACCGGTTCATTGGCCGTATACCAGCAGAATTTGGCTCCTTAAAGAAACTTTTCCATTTGTAAGCGTTCATTTTCCCACTATCACTTATCATTTAATATCACATATATAAATCCCTCTGATGATATATGAATGATAAATTGTGTTTGTAGGGATGTTGGTGACAACTATTTAGTTGGAACAATTAGGTAACTGATACGTATAGAAGGATGTTTCCCAGCTCTACGCAATCTGTATGTTCATTTTCATTGGCTACTTCAAAGTTATAACTAAATCTGCAGCTGTCTAAATAACAACTATTTGACTGGAGGTATTCCAACACAGCATGCAAACTTGACCAATCTGGAAATCTTGTGAGTATTGAAATGCAGTATAGATGTATATTTGTCGAAACTGAATTACCTATGAAAGTTGGTATTTTTTAACTGATGCTAATGTGTATTCCTTCTGATTTTTCAGGCATTTGTCTCGCAACAATATTTCTGGGATAGTACCATTTGGACTTGCTCATATTCCTAAACTTACTTACTTGTAAGTGTGTCATTTCTTGCAATGTAATCATTAGCAGCACCGAAATTGTAGCCAATGTTTGTTGATACTAACCGCGACTTCTTAATTTCAGGTACTTGGATCACAATCAATTTAGTGGGAGCATTCCTGATGCCTTCTACAAGCATTCTTATTTGAAAGAATTGTAAGTTTGCTCTTTCTATTCCCTGCAACTCTACATTTCAAGAATCTTAACCTAGTTGACTAATCAGTTGATGGTTGAGTTGTGACAGTGGTAAGAGGTGGAACCACGATGATGGTTGGAATATTCGGTAGGAATGATGGTCATTAATAACATTGGCATCGTATAGTTATTTATGCTTAGAGTAGTTTAATTAGTCTCATTACTAAACTGGGTTATCATTGAGTGAAAGTGCGTTGCCATATGAAGTTGAAGATTATCGACTTGTAGATACTGTGTGCAGGGGTAGTTTGGTTCTTAGTGGCCCTGTAAGTCCAACAAGTGAAAATTCTTCAATCTGCTTGTTCTCTTAGTGCGCAGGAGTAGTTTGGTTCTTAGTGGCCATGTCTGCAACAATGTTTCTTTGCATCTGAGTATTGTATCATTTCATTGCATTCTTAATAATTCTTATTATTTATCACAGGTATATACTTTTTGTTACACTTTCAGTCGCAACGAATGGTGAAAGAGCAAATGAGGATCAGTGATACCAAGAATCAAAGGGAAAATCACATCAAGAAGTTGTTATAGGATTTGGAAATAGTTAGTAAGAAAATTGTCGAGTATGAAAATTCAAGCACGGTTAGAGTCTGAAGTTAGCCGCGGCAAAGTAGAAAATCACTTGTTAATGGTGCCTTATGAATTAGTTATATATTGCATAACATTTGAATTTTGGAATAAGAATTATATTTTGGAATGTGAATCACAGTTGAACATTTACCTTTATTGGTAATTGTATCGTACTGTTGCGTATTTTGGTTTGTAATTTTGGATTTCAAATAGCAATTTCTTATGGTATTTTTGTATTTGTAGCATCTATGGATCGATCACAAAAATTTTGTGGGTTTTAATCTTGTGTGTGGGTATGAAAATGAAGAATGAAGATTGTTGTTTGATTGAATTCATGTTTTTTAGTGGAGTGGAATGAGATTTGAGAAGTGCGATGGTGTTAATTTTAGAGAGAGACAGAAATTTAGAGAGAGAAGCAGAAAGAAAGAGATAAAAAGAGGGTGGTGGTAGTAATGGTATAACTTTTTGATTAAATACACCGTTCGTCTTTAAGGTTGTACCACCAACATAATTAACCAAAACGATGAAATGACCATTTTGCCCTCATGTGCAAGGCACATGGGGGGAAGTAACAGACGTTGACTAACGGAAAACAGTTCAAGGGACGCAATCGGCCTAAAAAAACTTGAGGAGGGACGCACGGAGACGTTTTTCAAAATTTAAGGTGCCTAGCGATGTTTCGGGGAAAGTTTAGGGACCAACGGTGTATTTTTGTCTTTTATTATTATTATTATTATTATTATTATTATTATTATTATTATTATTATTATTATTATTATTATTATTATTATTATTATTATTATGCAATGTTTTGTGCGATGTTCAACGCAAAATTGCTTGTTTTATTTGGTGCAAAATAGTGTGACAAAGTAGTACCCATTTAAACTTGTTTGGTGCGGTATTGTTTAGCACTATGCAACTAATTTTGTAACATGAAAATTAAAAAGTCGCTTGATTTTGTACCGAGTATTGAAAGTTTGGATGTTTCAAATATTATGTTGTGAATATTGTTGCAAATAATCAAAGTACATGTTAATCTAGAAAGATGAATAATTGCTAAGACTTGTTCGAAATCATATTGCTAATAATCTAACGGTTTGTCATTATGTAAGAAATGACTAAATGTTGAATATAACCGTGTATGACATTATGAAATGTCAAAAGAAAGAACACACATATAGATGACAACAAATTATTTTAGTTTATGTAACTAACTTGAATAGTGTGATTGTCATCCAAAGTGAGCTATTGAGCTATTGTCCATTCTTTACGTTGGACATATTCTGATTGTATGAAATGATTACACAATGATTCTATATGATTATAATCACATAATAAGTCGTGATAATCATATAATGATAAGAGATTAAATGTGATTACATATATATAATTACAAGTGAATTAGAATGACATGTTGTAAGTGTAGAACTTACATAAATACCTTCTCAGATCCTCCTAAAACATGTATGTTTTAAGGTGATGATTTGTCTAAAAGAAAATTTTTAGTAGATTAAGTTATGAGTAATTAGAATGATACATCTTCTGTCATACGCTTGATTCCTTGGTCTATAGCATGCTAGCTTGGAATTTGTTAATTATGATGAAAAAATAATTAACATAAAACATTCAAATGCACTAGTATGAAACTTGTGAAGTGATAAATTACTAATGGTCTTGATATCATATCTTTGTGATAAAAATCTTATAAAGAAGATAAATATATTGAAAGGGAAAACCTTTCTACAAAATTCTTAAAATAGATTCCATGCGGGGGATTCAGGCGTAGCTAGAATTCAAAAGGACACCAACAAAGGTGAAGTTCTTGCCTAGTTAGAATACTCAAGAATTACCGGAAGCATGATATATATTTAAAGAGATGAACGAAACTCGAATTTGTATAGACATATTATATCGATACGCCACTACTCTGAGCATGAGTTATCCCTATTGACAATGTGAAGTCATAGAATAACATTGCGGAGTTGCTTGCGAAATGCTAAATGTGAAAGTTAGTTATCAAGTCGTTAAAAGGAATGGGACTAAAGCCCTTGAAAAGTTTATACGAAAGAAAACCTAACCCAACTAACTGGATATCCCAACATCTGGGTTCAACAGGACAACCTACTTGCTAAACTGTCAGTATAGGGAAGTATTAAGCTCCATTACTATTTAAGAGAGTTAGTAAAATTCCTAGTCTATTCTTATAAATAGTGACAAGATGAGATTAAGCATATAGCTTTTAATGATTAATGGACCTATATGAGAGAGAAGTGGGGTCACTTCGAAGGGAATAGTATGGGCGCAATTTCTAAAAGCTCTCGCGGAACCAGACAAATGTTCATGACCATAATGAACATAACTATGAGAACCAAAATGTGTCAAGGAGATATTTGTGCAAATATATATTGTTGTCCACACAAACAATAGACAGTTCAAAGGCATCAAGTTCTACTAATTGCTAGGGCTAAGTATATTTCACGAGGGAAGGTTCAAAGGGTAACACCTACCTATCCTATGCAAATATCAAATGCAAAAGTCTATTACAACATCGACTCGTTGAAATTTGTTTCCCTTTATCAATTTCATTTATGTGGGGGATTGTTGGAAAAATATGGCCAATTATTGGGTTTGAATGACAATTTATCAGATATACTATCTTTTTTATTATTTTTTTTTTAAGAACGACACCACACTTGAAATCTGACCCCCCGAGTTAAATCATCCAAACGGGCAGGCCCCGGGAACCACTAGGAGACCCGAGAAGGGAAACCCCTGGAACTCACGGCTTCGCACTAAGAGAAAGATTAATGGAGGGCCACTGTAATGACCAATTTAATTATTTGTTAATGAGCCGTTAGTAGGATTGATTGTGATAATTATTTGACTGTTTTCTTTCATTTCTTTTCCCGAGCTTTTCTCATATGTCTACTACACCAAGAAATATACTCACTTCTCTCCTTTGTTTACCAATTATCTTGATTCATTGTGTATCAGTTCATAATAGAGGAAATGCGCATATTGGTTCGCCTAGATAACCCGTTTGTGCTAATGGGGTTATTCGTTATTGTTATATTCTAGGATATAGACGTTCATGAGTTCTCAAACACCGTGGAGAGAATAATCTGTCTTAACAAAACTGTGACAATCACATGCCTAAATATTTTCCTTCTTTGAAATGATTTATGGTATTACTACACTTTATATTTACCTTGTCATCATTTTTGTATACTGTAGCAATACACGCTTGCTATAACGCGTTTTTCACTCTTCACTATTTTCCATGCATGCATGTGCTACCTACCAAACCCATTTACCGTACTCTGTGGTAAACCAACATTTTGATGAACTTGCACCACTCACATTGACCATTCAATTCATCATATCAGTTACTGTATAACTACAGGAATAAAATTAAAGTAAGTGATAACAAGTCACCAATGTACTAGGCCATATAGCTTGAATTCTATTATTTGTGTTAAGTGTTTCACATATATCTTCAATTAAAGGTGTAATCTTCAATACCCTGATACAGTTTTACTGGTAATTCACTCTATCCTATATAATATTTGGCTTTTTTCGGTTGGTTTTGTAATAGGGAAAATGAGTTTTGTAGATTTATTTTTTTTATTGCTTTTCTATGATTGTTGGTGTGGATTTGTCATAAAGATACAATTTTCATGCATTTGCATACTTTTTTTTTTTTTTTTTTTTTTTTTTTTTTTTTTGGTATTATAATTTTAATGTTGTGTTGGGTGAAATAATCTGAAAATTTTGTGGGATTTTTTTTTTTTTGTACGGGGTTTAAGCCCACGGCTATAAAAATTAAATCTGATTAAAGCCCTCCTCTTTTTAGGAAGGTTGGTGTGGCTACTTCAGGGTTGTTTGCATTAAAAAAGAATTGAATTGATTAGCAGATAAGCACAAGTCTTTGGCTACCTCTTACTAATGAGTTGAACTGATTAGCAGATAAGCACTTATATAAGTAATACTAAGTACCATTTGAAATTTGTTGGTTGAAATTGTAAACTTTTGATGGCAAAGAATAATGTATACTTTTTGGGTTTTATAATTAGGGAAATTATTTAATTTGATACATTTTGTATGTGCCCTGTTACAAAATCTGCGTATTTTTTTAAGTTTATGTCTGAACGACAACAAATGCCGCAAAGGGTATAGGGATTCTACAAAATATTTACAGTACATTTTAGATTAGCGGTGTAATCTTTCTATACTTTTTTTTTTCTCTGATTTGCAAGGTTTTGGGAATGTTGGGTTTTTGTAAAATTGATCCTGTTATGGGTTGTATTGTCTCAATTGTTAATGATGACAATTTGTTATATTACTAATTTACCACACTCGAAATGAAACCTGTCTAGAAATATGTCTGTTTCTAACATTTAGTGGCGATACCCCCTTGTTCTTTTTAGTGATAGATATTTATCATTCATCATTGTTATATGCTGACGAGAATGTTAACCAGTTGGTAGTTGTTCCTTATTTTCTTAAAGAACTGTGTAATTAGAGGATGTTTGGAGTTTAAATGCAGGCTTTAGTTATATGGACTGTGTGCATACAAAAATGAGTTAACGTTTAAAGCATTTGCATGTTGCTGATGTATTTTCAGGAGGAAACAAATATGGAGTGTCACTCTCCTCCTGTAAATAGGAGAAGAGTGTTACATGTGGATAAACCGAACAATCCTGATTCTAATAAAGAGTCAATTCTAGTCTCACCAAATGAGAACAGAGATACAAGTTTGGGGGACGTTTCAAATACAGAAGTGGTAGTCAATCAGGATGATGCAGTCAATAATGGGAAAGACATCTTAGTGGAGGAAAGTCCCCAGATTGAATGTTCTGACCTTGATCTAAAAAGACACGAGGGTAAGGATAAGATTTTGATGGATGGATCAAATTTGACTACGAATGGAGAGAACACGAGTAAATTGTGTTTCACCAATTCGAATGAAGATAACATGCCGCTGCAGGTTGTGACGGAAGGGTCAAAAGTGGATGCTTGTGCTGAAAGTACTATTGAGTTTGGAAATGAAGATAACCTTTCTTCACCGATGATGATAGAAGAATCAACATCAGCTGCATCTACAGACAGCACTAGTCAAGTTAGAGATGAAGATAACCTGCCTTCAGAGATGGTGATAGACGGATCAAATTCGGATGAATCTAAAGAAAGTGGTAGTCAGGTTAGGAATGAAGGCAATGTGCTTCCACAGGTTGTGATGGAAGGAGCGAAATTGGATGCAAGTAAAGAAAGTAGTAGTCAAATCAGGACTGAAGATAAGATGTATTTGCAGACTGCGATGGAAGGATCAAAATTAGATGCATCTAAAGAAAGTAGTAGTAAATCTAGGGACGAAGATTACCATCCTTCACAGATGAATGGTCATCCTAATCCTAGAAAAAAGCTTCTTGTTCTTGATTTAAACGGGTTGCTTGTTGATATTGTAGCACACGCAGATGAAAAATACAAGCCGGGCACAATAATAGATCTAAAAGCAGGTTTGGATCTTGGGTTTCAACTTTCAAGTGTAATCATTCAAATTAGAGGTGGCAAATAGGCAAGTCAGGCAGGTTGGGTACTAGATTTGGATCAAATGGATAAACTTTATTGCTCTTATCCAGCTGGGTTGACATAAAATCGTCTATAATTTATACTATATAACTAGTTTGTCTAATACGACTTCTCACCCGTTTGGCCTGTTTGAGATAAAGCATTACCTGAATCGACCCATGCATAAATAAATGGGTCGAAATTTCCACTTCTTAGCCTTTTACACTGTGTGACTCGACTCATTGCTAACTTGAATTGTTTCCAATTGTAGTGTATAAGAGACCGTATTGTGACGAATTTTTAAAATTTTGCTTTGAGAGATTTAATGTCGGTGTTTGGACATCAAGAACAAGGTACTCTTAATTTTTACCTTATTACAACTTTTTTTATATCTTTGGGTTTCTTTCAGAACTGAACTTTTTTCTCATGAAACTATTTTTGGTGTTTTCATATTATGACCTCCTCCAGGCGGACTAAAGAGTGGGTTCTTGACTTTTTAATGAAGGACACTCAGAAGCAATTGCTTTTCTGTTGGGTAAGGCCATATGCTCTCAGATTATCGTAGATGTATACAGTTATCCCGGGGAACGTATATTAAAGATTGATTATGTGTTCTTATAAGCAAAAGGGTAGAATTAGCTAAAGTAGCTATATTAGTATGGTGTTTTATTGCGATTTAGTAGCTACTCAGATTCCTATCACATGGTTTGCTGGCGATAATATCTATTGATTCAGTATTTATTCGAAGAAGCAAATCCGTACAATCATTAGGAAAAAGTTAAATTAAATAACCAACTTGGATCAAACCTTGACCCAGATTTTACAGAAATGTAGTATGTGTATAAATGTGACGATTACTTTGCCAACTGCATGTTTCTTACGATGTCAATCATTTTGTCATGAATCTGATGAAGACTGGTCTTTGTGCAGGATCAATCTCACTGTACCAAGACTGGTTTTAATACTCCTGATAACAGCGACAAACCCTTGCTGCTAAAGGAACTTAAAAAGTTATGGGATAAACGAGATCCTGATCTTTCTTGGGATAGAGGAGTGTATGATGAATCAAATACACTTCTTTTGGATGATTCTCCATACAAAGCGCTTTGCAATCCAGTAAGCTGTTTTTTTCTGCTCACTTTATTTTTTCTGTTTCTGTAGAAAAAATATAACTAATCAAACATGTTAATTCCTTCAACACATCTTCTTTCCATTTTCAGCCATATACTGCAATCTTCCCCCATTCTTACAGTTACCGTGATACCAAAGATATTGGCCTAGGTAAGTCACTGTGTCCCATTTTTTTCTTATTAGTACAGCCTCATTTTTATTGCTTGTAGAAGGGAATAGTGTACTTTATTATTGAGCGCACCTAAATTGGGATATATCGTACGGACTATCTAGAGATCAGTTAAGAAAAAGTAAATAGAAGGCGATGTGTAAGTAATAGGTGAAGGATGGATACAAATTGAAGGATGTAGAGTTGTAGACAAGGAAATAGAGATAAAAACACCAAACTATGAGTTTCTTAATGGATCAAGTTTCAACAACTCTTAAGTGTATATGTACTGCGCCATTATATATCATTTGCTTCTTTTTTTTAGGCTATATTCTCAGGCACCTATTGCACCATGGGCAGAGTTACGGAGGGGGCAGGTTGGGCAAACTACCTCCTCCAAATTTTCGATACGTAGTGTAATTTTTAAGAAAACTTTGACATTTTTGTTATTTTGGCCACCGTTAAACGTTATAGATAAAATAAAGTCAGAAATTTGAAAGGATGTAGAGCCTAGTCCACTGTTTAAATGGTCGTTTAGGAATTCTGCCACTGCGTGTTCGAACTCCATTCATTTTGTTTGCTCATTTTTAATTTCACACATGATCTTTGTTGGTAATAGGGTGTGATAATCAAAGCTTACTTGGATAATTCTTGAATCGTGTAGAAGTCCACTTTCCTAATACAATATTTCTACCCTATTAATTGCCTTGAGTTACAAGAAATTTGTATAGGGATAAGACAAGAATGAACACTCAATGTCTAGGCAAAAGAAAAAGAGCAAAACATGGAGAATTTGATGTATATGTTATGTTATGAATGAAAGACCAAAATCATATTTATATAGTAAACACAGTGACTTTTAATGAAAAGTCACAACCCTTCATGAATGCTTACAACTTTTGGTGGAAAGTAACTAACTTTCTACTAATAGATTTCAGCGACACTTGATAGTTTTTCTGTCACTATTAACAACAGTCACATCTATTTACTGGCGCAGCACATATACACATCTATTTACTGGTTGCATTCACACAAACAATTTGAAGATATTTAGATACTAACGTAATATGTATAGCATATTGAAAGTTATATTACAGTCAATTTGAAGATTTATACGACACTGGAGTTATTTGCGACCAATGTTACAAAGTCATATTACACATAATACGATAAACAATTACAAATACAAAGTCTTCTTATTTATTCATCATCGTAAACTTGTTTAGCAACATCTATAAAGTTATATTCTTCTCACTAGAAACATATAACATAAAAATATATACTCGTCGGAAGATTCAATTACACGGTTACTCGCCTCCGCAATGCGCGGGTACCCGTCTATTACACAGTTTATTGTTTAATGTAATGATCATGTGTGATTGTTTGTATGATCAGAAAGTGCATTTTTGTAAGTTAAGGATTGACAGATAGTAAATTTTGTTGCAGTTATGCCTGATTAAACAAATTTTATTATATTGCCCCTACATTATTATATAGTCAGTAGGTAGGATCTGTTTTTCCAGACATTGTAAACTTGTATTTGCAGTTTCAAGTCATGATTACAGTATGGATATAAACTTAGTATTGATCTGATATGTCCCCATGAATAGGTTTTGATCCCTTCTTCTAGTCTACCTTCTATGTGTGTTACATTTGTTATTTATATAATACTCCATATAAGATCATTTGAGGACAAAACTTTTTTTACATACCAAAAAACCAATATTCATTCTTCATCTTCCCTCCATCTTTATTTGATCTAGATGAGATTAATCCCAACAATTTAAAAAACCTACTTTCATCATTTTTTTTCAAATATTAATATATTTCAACCGTTAATCGTTAATTGAAAAAAAAAAATATACTGTTACGACGAGCATTTAATTATCTTTCTATAGATAGGCACTTTGATATATTTTCGACAATTTTTTTTTTCGTGACCGAAAAAATCATATATGATATTACATATCATATATGATATGTAATATCATATATGATTTTTTCGGCCACGAAAAAAAACGTGAAAAAAGTGATTTTTTTTTTTGTCGAAAGTATATCAAAGTGCCCGTCTATAGAAAGATAACTAAATGCTCGTCGCGATGGTGTAATTATTTTCGCTTAACGATTAACGGTTTAAGAGATATTTAAATTATAAAAAATTGGTGAAATATTAAAATGTTTTTAAATTTCAATTTTTTTTTTTTAGATTGATGGGAGGGATGGATCTCTTGCCATGTAAGAAAAGTTTGATTAATTTGTTTGCATGACCCTATTATCACATTCTTGAGTTTGTATCACAGGACCTGAAGGCGACCTTCGTAGTTATTTGGAAAGGTTGGCAGCATCTGATAACGTGCAAAAGTTTATAAAACAAAACCCATATGGCCAACAACCGATTTCAGATACCGATGAATCTTGGAAATTTTACCTTAAGGTCATTGATGCCACCGATCCACATGAATGAATCACATAAGTGTTCGTATAATTATATTGTCAACTTATTTTAATTTAACCTATTTATGTTTACTAGATTCTATGTTTTCTCCGTGTTACGGTTGCATGTTGTTGAAGCATATTTTTGTCGAATAAATCTTGACGGTGCCTTCCGTCTTTGTCCCGAGCTTGAAAGTATACTACAAACATGAACGAACCCGTCAGAAGGGGTCCCGAGGCCGAAGCCCCGGGAACCATCCTCTGACGGTCAAGTCAGTACCTCGTATGTAGAGGATTTATTATAATGTGTTGTGGTGTATTGTGTGTGTGTAAAATGAGGTGATATAAAAGAGATATAAAGAGTAGTATATATAGAGAGAAAGAGGTAGGTACCCAAGTTGGTTCCTCGATACCTGTTCTGTCTTGGGAAGGAACATGTCGAGCTATACCTAGTCTTAGGTGCTAGGTGTCAAGTCATGTGGGAGACCAACCCTGTAGGTGGTGCAGTCCGGTTCTTGCATCAGACCACTATGTAAAAGCATGTAACAGTATAAAAAGGAGTGTATACCTTTACGGTCCTTCGCCACATGCCCCTCGGACAAGAGTAGCATCCTCCTTCTCTTCGGTCTGGCACGTGTCGTCCAGACACATACGTCAACATGTCCCCCCAGTATCGTAGTATCGGTTGAAGACCGATAGTGCAATACTTAGAATATCTTAATGCCTTTCGGCATATGTCGTCCGGACAAGTATTGTATCTACCCCAACACGTGTCATGTATAACCCACCACCCAGAAGATTCGTAAACGAGCCATTGTTGTTGTCGCCCGACATTTTTTTTTGCTAATAGAAGTGTATTGTAGGTTATAAAGAGTATTGCAAGTGTGAAAAAATATTGTGTGGGTGAATGGTATTTATAGTTGTAACAAAATGGGTTTGAAAAAGTGTTTTATTTATTATTTTTTTATTTTTTTATTTTTTTTTTTGAAAATCGGGGCTAAAAGTAGCCGTTTAAAGGGCTGTTTATTTATTTATTTTTACCCAAGATCACATTTAACGCACGTTAATGGCTTGACTCGCTGAGTTAACGCACAAGTTAACGTTTGGGGCGGTAAGTTAACGCACCGCGTTAACTTTTAACGTGGGGTGCTCGGGCAACTTACTCCATGCTCTAAAGATCTTAAATATGTTGATGTTTGTTGAGAATATTTTTTCTTATTATCTTTAAGCTAAGGCATCGGGGTCAGTTCTTTTTTGCTTCTGTTATTTGATAGGAAATGAAGCATATTTTTGTCTTCATAAAAAGAGTTTGAGTTTTAAAAAATGCGTTCGTGTTGGATAAAAACTAACAAACCTTGAAACTAGAGCGGAATCTTGACTTGACTTGTAATAACTATACAGTACTCTCAAATGTTACATTTTTATTAAACTAGTATGATAGCCCGCGCGTTGCCGCGGGTTTTTTGCATATTTTTTTTTGGCCGGGTGTGTTTCGTTATAAAATGAACTCATTTCAGGAAAGCATGTATGTGCTATGTTCAAAATGAAGAGAAAATTAGTATAAACAAAAAGGAAGAGAAGGCGGTTATTTCCGCACTATTATAATGATCTAAAAAGCTAAAACATAATTGATTAGACCTGGAAAGCATGTCATTTTCATGGGTTAGCTTCAGGTCAATTTTGGCTTCTCTCGTCGTTCTTCATCATATAATCATAAATCTGCTGCCAAAAATCAAACAAAATGATTTTTCTTTTTTAAAGTTTAAAGCAAATAGCTAATATACCGTCAATCCATCATTGTCGAGTGAGGCCATCCCATAACAAAGTTTTTACTTTCCACTGACCAACACAAACCGAATTAAATGTTCTGCCGTATATTTATATTTCATATGAACTGCCCGACAAATTTATGATTCGAGATTGAAAATAGAAAACGACTCCGCTGGGGATCGAACCCAGAATCTCTGGTTTCGTAGACCAGCGCCTTATCCATTGGGCCACGGAGTCTTTGTTGTATCCTTTTTCATTCCCAACATACTTATAAGAATAAATATATGACTACACTACAACAAAAATGATTAATATGAAGGGTGAATAGACGAAATTAGTGGTTGATGTGTGCCGCAAGGGTTACCAAATATGTGTCATCAAATTAAAATTAAGCAGAGCAACCAAACACCACTTGAAAGCAAAAACAACAACCCAAAAACCCCTTTGGACAGCAAAAACAACCACCCAAAAACCCTTTTGACAGCAAAATTAGCAACCAAACACCCCTTTTGACAGTAAGAAACTAAAAACAACAAACACCCATAGAACAAAAAAGTTATAATTAAATGTCTCCAACTTAACATTGCTTACCTGCTTGTCGAGCATTCTTGACAAATCCTTGAAACTGTATCTTCCTTGTTCTACAGTCGATTGGTGATCACAATTCTTCCTCAGCGCCGGTCACCGACAAATGAAGGAAATGTATTGTTTCCTACATTACTTGACTTTTGCTATCTATTGTCTCCGAACACAACATCAATAGAATATAAGATACTTTTTACAACTTCGACGTACTAAAAGTACCTTTTTTGAGGAGCTAATTAGCCACAGAGACATCATACTCAACCTTGGGCACCGAATCTTTAGCGATATCTTCAAAGTTCTAAATTGCCAAAAAAATCGTTATACAAAAGATGACATCGAAGGACTTTAGCAATGACTATCTCATAAAATTATGTTCATCTTTGCAGCAACATTCCCATTTTTCCATCATGATTAGTTTACACTTTTATATGATCATACCTTTAGAGTATAATATGAAATGACATTAGCTTCTTGACCTTCTGTTGCAGCAGCCTGAATAACAAAACAATAATAAAGATTTTGTATTTTGATTATAAACTATTTAAGGCTTAGCTAGAGCAGGGATGTCAACCAACTTATTCTTGTCTAATCGAGATTTGGACAGCAAAAGCAAAACTATAAGCATTAACTTTTCCAGAATCCAAAAATCTATTCATAATACATATAATTTTTTTTAACATGTCAAAACTGCGAGGCATCTTTTATTCTATTCATCAAAAAAAAAATGTGCGTAAAGTGATGTAAAGAGCTGCACATTTAGAAATGACCTACTAATTCATTATATAGGCCATTTCTCAGTAAGTGTTTTTTTAGTTCGTGTAGTGATTTTATTGTATCAACAACTCAGATTATTAAGGGGGCGTTTATTTCAGCTTATTAAGCCAGCTTATAGATTATTTGGTTTTATGCTTATGTTTTATAAGCTCACTTTTATGTGGCCTATTTTCAAAACAAATACCCCCTAAAAACATACCTTCGCGAGGAGCGTCATTTTCACCATGATTCTACCAGTCTAGTTAGGCATCACTCACAACTTATCTCCTTATTTTGGAATAAGAAAAGCAATTCATGTCATGAAAAATTATCTGCGCCAAGAGTGCATAAACTTTCAGAGCTTCCTCAATCTAAAAAAAAAAAAAAAAAAAAAAAAAAAAAAAAAAAAAAAAAAGTAGACTACCAGTGTTTTATGTTTATTAACTTTGTGCACAAAATTTAGCAATTAAAATATGCGCTAAAAATTATTAATTTTGTTTGGCCAGAAACACTTTTAAAGGTCTGTTTGGATAGGAGTTGTTGAAGGACGGTTTAAAGAAATACACTTTTAAGAATCTGTTTGGAGAGAAACATCTTCATTTGGTTGTTTGGACAAAATCAATTCAAGACCTTTTTCAAATGTCAGTCGTAATGCTGTAAAATAAGATAATTCAGACACCCTCTCACCAGATAAAAAGCAACAACAACTGGCATTCACTATTGGTGAAATATAGATTTAGCTAACAGCCATTCGAAATGCTCATATCGAGTAGTGAACGAAGTGCATATATGTATGTAAACAACCATAAAGATATTCATATGTCAGTCATTATTTAAGCTTTAATATAGCTAACACGATTAATCGTGAAAAATAACACAAATCAACTTAGAAGGTAATTTAGGCTAATGAAACGGTCAGTCGATGTGGAATAAATGGGCAATTCATAATTTGCTTCATTGCATGTTAGAGGCTGACTATTTTACTGGTGTTTAAAGTTGGGAGCTGCGAAAAGCTTACATTAGCCGAAGATGGACTTGATGGTAGATGAATTTCAGCAGCACAAACATGTGAATGATTGTGTATGTTGTTGAGCTGAGACCTTTTAGAATGCTTGATAAACCCAACGTTTCAATCTGTACCCATTAGATAGAACTGAATGAAATATTCAAAGCTCGAAGCAATCAGCAGCAGCACATCTGCAAGGGTTTTCTGAAGTGGGGTCCATAACCAATTTTTGCTTTGCACTGGTAATTCCATTTTCCCACCATGAAACGAATATATCCCCAACTCACCCGCTTAACTGCTTTAACACATGTATTAATAACAAAATTATAACATAACCTACAAAAGATTCAATACAGAAAAGTAGAGCAAACTGCAAACTTACTGACATGTTCATACTGAGATGATTCAAAAATTCCGAGAATTAATAACCAAACTCACTGACACGTTCATATTGGTATCTTCTGCATGCCCATCTGCCACATAAAAAATAGTTAAGACACACCAGAAACCATAAGTAGCTATTGGGTTGGATTGACCCGTTTTAAGTTCAAGTACCTTGGCCATCTCCAAGAACGCAATAAAATCTCCATATGCTGCTTCTTAGACCTAGCAAAATAAGTAAAGGTGAGTCAGACAATAAACCATTACCTTTTCAAATGCACTTTTTTTTTCTTCTTTTGGTTCTCTCTTCTTCGATTCCCCCTGTATCCGTGTGTCACAATCTCCACTTTCAGAGTGGGTTGTTTTTTTCTCGCTTCACCACACCATCTTCTAGGAGCTTCTTTAGACCTGATTGAATCTGCAAAAGCATACACCCAGAATTGAGTTATGATTCAAGCTGATATCGACATAAAAGCAAGCATCAAATACGCAACACTAACAACAGAAATTGACCAGAGGCCAATTTGACTTATTATACTCACGCTATCTGGTCCAACATCTAATCCCGTCGACCCATCTGGGATAGCAGTTGCTGGTACAATCGGCATATTCAAAACAATATATGTTACTCATACATGTTAATTCTAAAAGAACAGTTCAGGAAATCTATGCATAGCTTGAAAATAGCTAACAGTCTTTAATAAAAGTAAAATATTTTATACTACAACGATCATTAACTGAAATAAGAAATTTCATAAATATTGGTAATAATCTTACTTTTCAGAGATTGCATTAGGACACCTTCTTCCCAAAAAGCTTATACCATTAATTTTTTTTTTTTTTTTTTTAAATCTAAGAAATGGCATCCTGATAGTCTCAAAGAAACGCAAATTCATATCGGCTCACGTTGTAACGATCATTACACCACATTTCTACTATATAAGCCATCAATTAGCACAATTTTAAGGAAACGAATGGTCACTGTAATTATTCTAGCACGTAAAAAACGCAAAATTGTGACTCGTATACTTCAAATAAATAGATTTTGTTTTACAGAATCAAAATTAGTACAAACTTGATAACCTAACCTGCTTTGTATGAATATCTTGGTTTGAAACAGCCTTTTGTAATGCTAGTTCGTCATTAACCGTAAGAAACCTTTGCATTTTCCTGTTTAAAGATACTATATAAGTACCAAACAATTAGCAAAACATATATTCTATTCTATGACATACCCAAAGTCTAATCTGAATCGACGGGTACCTCTCAAGTTTTATGTGCTCTTCCATTCTCGTTTCGGAAACTGAAAAAGAAAAGAAAAAAAGATGTCAGTTGTGATTAGCCCATTGTTTGGTAACACAAAACAAACTAAACTTAACTGTTAAAAATGCCACACCTCCTAAGGAATAAATAATAGAACGTTAGCAAGGTCATTACAAATAAGCCTAAACTAATAAAACCATACCAAGCTTATGGTTGAATAAAATCAATAAGCCTAAACTAATAACCTCATAAGGAGGCCGCATCCAATAAGCACATTATTTTATCAAATAAATAGGAAATATAAACATCCTTTCGGAAGCTTATTTTTCACAGAATCACAGATAAGCTACTTTTATAAGCAATTCCTAACACCACCTTAATCAGCAATCTCACAGTAAAACAATAACATCAGTAACAGAAGTAACGATCGAAATGCTTACCTGAATGAGCACATCAGACGAACCAACATCATCGTCGCAACATCGCACCAAGTGATTATCATGCATCAATACAATTTATATTGAAGATTATGGTCAGCATCATCCAAATATGACGAAACCTATGTAAACAATTAACATGACAATAAGCTAATTAGCAGTTTTATTAGCAATCCAAACACCCCTATAGTAACCGAATCTAAAAAAAAAAATACCTCCAAAAAACTTCGGAAGCTGTTAGTTAACCTGTTAAAAACAAACATGAAATTGAGCGCAATTACTTTCAATAACACATATTTTCAACCAAAAAACCTTAACCAAAATGGCTAATTCTATGAAAACCCTATCCAAAAAAAAAAAAAAAAAAAAAAAAATCTGGAAAAATGCCCTAATTTACAGAAACTCTAATTTATAAATCAACCAATCAATCATAAATACCTTTCAACTCAACTCGTCCACCGTTTAATCGATATACAAAATTAACGAAATTAAAAAAAAAAATAGAAAATAAAAAATAAAAAACTTACCAAAGATACTGTGATGATCTTGTCGATTAATTTTCTTTGTGGATCTGTGAATCTTGTGTTGGATCGATAATTTGTTGGATCGATCGTTTTTTTCGACATGTTGTGTGTGTTTGTGGTTTGTGATCTGTGGTTGTTTGCTGATCGATCGCTTGTTTTTATTTGAGAGAGAAGACAGAGATGCGTGTGTGTTTAGTGTGTATTCACAAAGGTTAGAGAAATGAAGAAGACAGTAGAAGAATCAGGAGAGGCATTTTTTTATTCATTCCTGTCACAACCACTGTAGCAAGAAAGTCACTGTTCATAAGAACCCCGCTCAATGTGTGGTTGTTTGCTGATCGATCGCTTGTTTTTATTTGAGAGAGAAGACAGAGATGCGTGTGTGTTTAGTGTGTATTCACAAAGGTTAGAGAAATGAAGAAGACAGTAGAAGAATCAGGAGAGGCATTTTTTTATTCATTTCTGTCACAACCACTGTAGCAAGAAAGTCACTGTTCATAAGAACCCCGCTCAATGTTATTTAGTATTATTTAGTATATAATTAAAAATGAGCAAGGAAGAATGTACGAACTAACATTTCCTCCGCTTTCTTTTAAAGACATGAGAGAGTATGATCACTGTACAAGTAGAAGTTCATGGGACAGTTACATGTTCGGCTTGCAAACCAACTCGTTTCCTATATATCTAAAAGTTTATTTAAACTAAATAAATTAAATCTTTTATTATTGTTTAAGTCACATTTAAACCCTTCTAAGGATTGGTAAATGTTAATACACAAGTCCCCAAGCAAATTCTGTAAGATCTTATAGCGACATTACTGTAATACTACCATAATTCACATACATGACAGACTTTGGTTCCTTGGAGTCGAGCCATTCAAAACACTCAATTTCTTCCTTCCATAAGCTGTATGAAAATTCGGTTTCTTTGTCTTGTTTGGGTATTTAGAAGTAATTGCATGGGGCCAACTGTATACACCTTAGGATACATGGATGATAAAAGCATCAACAATACTAGGTTCCAACACGTCAAACGTGTGGAAGATATTGTGTGAAACATCGTTCGACTTCTGTGTAACTTTAGATGTAAATTGTACATGGTTATGATCTGTAGTCCAGAGCATGCTGTTTAAATCCTTTAACCGGATGCCTTCCATCCCGGGAATCCAATCAATAATCGTGTCTAAGTACCTATTCGTCAAGTCACTTTCACCTGTAAGCATGAAATAAGTCATGAGTGTGCATTCATTGTGGTTGAAAAAAAGACCAATCTCTTTAGTTTTGTTTATATTTAATAGGAGTTTTCCACCGCGTTGCAGCGGAATGTTCGAATACAAAATTATTGATTTTCATTGCGTTTTGTCACGGAGCTTAAGGACCAACTTTGCAACGGATGTATAACATGAAGGACCAATTATGTAAATTATGTGAGGACTAAATTTGCAACGAACCGCTGAGATGAAGGACCAAGTGCATACAATTTTTTTTTAAAAAATGTTAAAGCTAATGGTCGTTAGCTAACGGCCGTTAAATAGCTAACGACCATTAGTTATTGTGCGTATCACTGTTTGGATGTGAGTGGTTTTCACTGTTGCGCTACAGTGTTTTGTGGTACTGTAGCTAAGCTACAGTGAATCCCAATAAATGTTATATATCTTAATGTAATAATATCCTTTTTTACTAAGGGGGCGTTTGGTTCAAGATATGTAAATGATGCCATTTAAAATTCTAAGCAAATTTAATTGCTTCCCAAGTGGGAGGAAATTAAATTAGCCCACTTTTAGCCTTATTAATGCAATTAAAATTACTGGGCTTACGTTTTTATTATGAATAAAACAAGACTATTTGAGCAATTTTAATTTCAAATTACCTCAATTGCCTTCAATTTACCCCAACCAAACGCCCCCTAAGAGTGTGTTTTTTTCATTAAGATATTTCAGGTCTGAATCTGACTACCACATCTTACCACTAAGAGGTGGCTAAAAAGTCTAAATTTGAACGAAATAATGTTGTTTGATTTTATATAATTGTCCGAATGATTTTAAATGCTCGTTTCTTTAATTTATTTATTAAAACAACGCAAATAAGTAATTTATAAAAATATGAAACAAGACTTTTTTATTATAAATATAACATAGTTAATAAACTATCAAATATATTATATACTAACACGAGTTTTCAATCTCTTATCGAGTAAGAGGCAGTAAAATAAGTCCCCACTTATTACTGAGTAATATGTTATATGTATAACTGGGTTTGACTCAAAAGAAAAAAAAAAAACAAATAAATAAAACGTTTGACCACCTCTTACTGGTAAGAGTAAGAAGGCTAGTAAGGTTTTTTGTTTTTTTTTTGTTTTTTTTTGTTTTTTGTTTTTTTTTGTTTTTTTTTTTTTTTTTTTTTTTAAATGATGTTATCTTACGCAATGTGTCTTTCTGGTTCTTGTTCATGAGTTTTGTTTTGTATGTTCAAGAAATCTTTTTTTGCTTTTGTAAATGCTTTTGAAAACACTTTCCTATTTTTTCTTGTTTTTTAGAGCTTTTACATACCAAATAGAGAATGACTTCTTCACCTTTCAATTTCCAATTCCAAACTTGAAAAGGTTTGTTATCAAAATTAATCAATCTTGAAATCTGTCAAAGAAATCACACCCATTTATATATTTGTCAAACTGTTAACTATCAAATTCAAAGTTCCATTTATGTATAAACGGGAAACTTAGCATATTGTATTTAATTATGAATATTTGAAATTATTGGTTATTGATGTGTGATTAATTAAATCTTCATTTCGTCACCTAGCTTGGTTTGTATGGGCGCCACGTCTCATAATATTATTTAAAGCATGCTTCATGCAATCGGCCTAAGATCCAATATACGTCTTTCTGTAAAAAACAACTAGCTGGTTCAATATTTAAATAGTTTATACAGATACATACAATGATATCGATACTAATTTAAAAACTTTGGAAGAATGATGTCTACTAAGCTTTGCGGTTGTAACTAGGTAGGACGTAAACAACTTTAAAAATGATTAAATTTCCATGATGTAACAAAATATCTTCTTGGAAAGCATCTTTGCGTCAACGTCAACTACAAATTTACGTAAATCTTTGAACCACCTTTGCGTACACATGAATTACTAAATAACCCTTCTTCTTTTGTTTCCAACATTTAAGTGTGTGACATAGATCTAAAAATCTAAAAATCTAAAATACATTGTTGTTCGCTAGCTAGCGTTGAGCAAAAGTTATTGGAACAATCTAAAACGTTAAAACATAAAATTCTACCTCAGGTGAAATTATCATCATCAGTACACCTCGACAAGTACGCAGTACATTAATACCAGGGACGGAGCCTGGACTAAAAATAACCGGACGCACAAAAAAAATTAAACAATAATACTAGAAACGTAATTCGATGTACCAGGTGTATTTAAGATAACTTTAGAAAAAAATTGATGTTTTTTTCAAAAATTAACACTACATTGAAAAAATTCATGGGGTGCACGGGCACCCGCGGGAACCACCTGGCTCCGTCCCTGATTAATACATTATATGTTACTTAATTTGTGTAATGTAACGAAAGATCGATCAATGCAATACAAAATTAGTGCATATGTGTTCTAGGGTACTAGCTTTGGTTCCATACCTTGTCAGTGTGATTCACATGTGTTATCCATGCAGCAATGAAAATTTCACGAGACCATTGTATTATTGTATTGGTGTGCTACCTGCATATTGTCTAGGCGACTAGGCTTAAGATCAGCGTTTTAAAACCCGGGTCGATCCGGCCGGGTTAACCAGTTTGACCGGTTCCAGCAAAAAAAAAGGGAAAAAAACCTGGGTTTTTAAAACCGGGTTAACCGGTTAAACCCGCCGGGTTTTGAGTGACCCGGGTCAACCCGGTTCTTGAAACCATTTTTTCAAAATTTTTAAATAAAAACCCGGGTTGACCCGGCGGTCAAACCGGTTGACCCGGTCAAAATAATAAAAAATAATAATAAATTGAAAACCGAATTGACCCCGTGATCGAACCGGTGCCCGGTGACTCGACGGGTCGATTTCGAATCCGGTTTTCAAAACATTGCTTAAGATAATTTCATAATTCATTATTAATAGTTGAGTAAATTGCAAAAATTGTCCCCGTGGTATGTTAAAATAGCAAACGCAATTTCTACTTTTTGAAAATTAATGGTTAATTAGATAGCAAAAATTAAATGTTAATAAGTTTGTTATGATTATTTTATGTGTCAATTCCGGCTATAAGACCTACGCAATCATTTTTTGTGATGCATGTGGCGATCTAGGCACTTGATAAAAACCCAGTGAGGGTCTTATGGTTCTCTTTTTGGGGAAGACTTGTTATAGTTCTCAGATCTAAATGTTTACTTGTTTATATTATTGTCATGTTTTTAGTATTACGTTCTTTTGTGATTTTCGTTTTTAGCCTACATGTTTACACTCCTAAAACTATAATAGAAGAGAACTAATACCTATAAAAAGATGACATTAATATGGTCTTAATTTACACGCCTAAATACCGTGCTCATTGTGACCTGCTATGTGATTCGTTGAAAATTGTTTTTGTAAAATTAAGTGACCTAAATTATTGAAACAAGCTTTCATGAAATTAAAAACTGGACGCTATGTACACTTGGGAAGTACGGCTCACTCGTGAACCATGATGATCACTAAAGTGTCATTACTAAAAGTTTTTAAAATAAGGGTCCGCTTGGTTCAAAGTGAGGAAAGGGAAAGGGAAAGGGAATGCAAAGGAATGAGTGAGGTGGGTAATGAATACCTTACCCCCCCCCCCCCCCCCCCCAATTTACTCTATAATGGTTGATTACCCACTACGGGGTAATCAATACATTTGCACTCCTTAACCAAGCAACATAATTTAAGTGAGGTGGGACCTTTTGAACCCCCCACCAAGCACCCCCTTAACCCCCCACCAAGCACCCCCTTAAGTGTTACAAAGTTGTTTTGTATGCTTCTTTGTACACGAATTTTACCACATTTATGTGTATACCCTATATGTAAATTTTAAGTCTATCCCAGCCAACCAAGAACACGTGCATTTAGCTTGACCACTTTGGTCAGACCTTAGGGTCATTCCAACCCATGGCAAATTTTGCTCATTGGTCAGACCTTTGGCGTTTTTTGATTGTTCTAATTGCTCTACCTCTAAAATCTGTCAAGGTTAGAAAATTGTGTGTGTTATGAATACACTCAATGTAGTTCAAACCTAGAAGGTATTCAAGACAACCCACGACCCTAAACTCTTAGGGATTTTTGGTTTTTCCACTCAAACCAATCGAATCCTAAACCCTTTTGGGTTTTTGATTTTTCTACACTTCCAAGCTAGAATATTGTAGTTTTGGTGTTCTTCCTAGCTCGATGAAACACAAAACTTTTGCTAAGATTTTTGGTTAAAGGGTGATACAAGAATTAAGGTTTTACTACAAACCCTAATTATAGTTGTTGGAAGGAATTCTATTATGTCTTGATTTAAGTTATGAATTTGTTAAAATCTTATGAAGCATTTTATTAACAATCTAAAAGATGAGAACTTAAAATGTATTTTGTGGTTCCCAAATAAAGCATAATTTATTGTTGCTTAAATACTTAGTATTTAGATAATTGTCTCTACTTACAAAAGTAAGTGGGAGCATCTACAAATGTCATAATAAGGTTAAACATGTAAATATCGACCGAAGTATAATGTCATACTAAGGTTAAACATGTAAATATCGACCGAAGTATAATATCATACTAAGGTTAAACATGTAAATATCGACCGAAGTATAATGTTACTCTCATTTATAAATCTGCAAGGATGCCTCATCACTTGAATGATATTTTAATATCAATGCTGAGGGATATAAGTTAGAAGATCATTGTAAATCTGCTAACTACTAAGGTACATTATCACATCTTGAATCTGATAAATGTCTTAGAACTATGAATGATAAGATGCAGTCCTTAAAAGGCAAATCAATGTTTTGATGTTGATTGTTATTTCGCCTAAATTAGTAAACCTAAGAGGTTAGGATGAGTTTCTTTTGAAGAAAGGCTCACAAGGACAAATTGTATATATGTTAATTCATAGATTTTAATAAGAAGTTTTCAATCATACTTAAGCTATTGACTGTGATTAGATTTTCTTATATACACGCATTAATTAAATAAAGATAATTAATTGTCATACATGTTTCCTTGAATGTGGAATATGGCAATTAAGTTTTATAACTCTTTCCTTTATGATTACCTTTTGTGAGGACGATGTGTAATCAAAAGGGCTATGAGTCTATATAATCTTTATGTAGTATACAAGTTTAAGCAATTCAAGTTTGGATTGGATCATGCATCTAGGAGCTGAGATATTGAATTTAATTACAATATGATTTTGATTGAATTAAGATAACTCCTAAGTACATCTGACATTAAGTAGGAGCACTATCCAATCCATATGTCGTATAACATATTGAAGATATCATTCCATTTAAGCTAGATTTTAATCCTTAAGCTTGGAATGAAACTTCACTTGGGATTTAGGGAATAGAACAAACAACCTTGAAATAAATGTTTATATGGAATAAACATATGCGGAAAATTAAGTCTAACACACATGCAATATATCATTCAAGCAAGTCTTGAATGGTATATTTCACTTGGAATCATTTATTACATGGATGGAAACCTTATATTTTTTTTAACTAAGGGTTTGTCATGTATATATTATATTGTGTATAAGACTGGTTGTTACTTTTGCACAAGAGCAAGATGAGCTGACAACAACAATATCTAATTGAGAGTATTTAGATTATTGTTAATATTGATGTTTACGAATTATAAAGCATAGTGTTGTATACATACAATGATGCTAGAAGATAATTAAAACTAGTTAAAGTAGGATTTTATCATTATGATAAATCTGCTAACTAGATATGCTCAACGAAGAGCACTGTTGCATAACACATTAAGGAATAAGAATACTTTACATTTTTATGAAACTATAAAGATGATTGTCAGTATGTCGTTGAATTCTAATACCTGATGCAAGGTAGGGTGATATCTCCATAATATGACTCTTGCAATAGTATGCGCGTATGAGATAAGACACTCATCATATATTTCGAATCCCTCATTATATGTGAAATTTGAAACTAGTATTCGGAAAGTTTATTCAGATAACTATTTAGTTTTCTTGTAAAGAAAAGTTGAGAATGTTGGAAACATTAGACTTCAACTTACTAATTAGTTTCATACTTATCTCTTTAATTAGTATTTAGATAATTGGGATTGTAAGACAATTTTTACTTTATGATGAATAAAGATACTTGGTATTTGTTATTCATGTATATAATAATTGTTATCCTATATTTGCATGTTTAATCCTTGAATGCTTTTGTCGTTCTAAATATGTCCATTGTCGGTTAACAATATGGGAATATTGTTATGCAAGGCAAATGTGAGTGTTGGTTATATTCTATGAGAATGTGGATTGTTCCCGCCAAACTCCTATTGATGAGTGTGTAAATACTCATTATTTTTGCCTTTTCTGAGCTACCAAAACATCTAAAAACACTCAATATTGCATCAAAATAGTAAAAATATCCCAGGAATGTGTTTTATATGTTTCAAATGCAAAACAATCAAAAACAGATGAAAAATGCACAAAGTTTGCAAAATTGGCAGTTTCAGTCCCTCAACTTTCAAAAATTGTCAAATCTAGTCCCTGGTTGTTCTAAAAACTTGAAAAAGTCACCAAAGGTCCTTTTAAATCATAAAGTTACAAAATTAGTCCTTTGGTGTAAAGTTTCACAAAATATCAAGTTTAGTCCCTGAACTTTGAAAATTGACAAAAATGGTCCCTGGGATATTAAAACTTTGAGAAAAAAAATTTTGTCCTTGTTCTAATCTTTTATGGCAGGAATGGTCCTTGGGTGAAAATTTTGGAGAATTTACATGTTTGGTCCTTGAGTTTCACAAGTTGGCAAAATAGGTCCCTGAATTTCAAAAATAGGAAATTATCAAAAGAGGTCCTTATATTATTACACTATGGCAAGTTTGGTCCCTTGTAAGTACTTTGGGAATAAAACAAATCAGGTCCTTAAATTTCAAGATTTACAAATTTGGTCCTTTTGTTATTATTGCCATAAACCATACGGATCCTACAATCCAAAAACAAAAACCAAACATAAATCCAATACAACTATATCCAAACCCAACACCCCATCCCTTTGTGCCCAACCTAATTCCCAGCCCACTATACAAACAAACCCATCCCCCGTTTAATAAATCCACCCCGGTCAAACAAGTTTGACCAAACCACCCCTTATCTCCAAAACCACCACCCCTGCTACTCCACCAATACCAGAATACCACCTGGTATTTCCCCCCTTGCACCACTTGAGCCTGCTCCACCACCCAAGCTACTCTGACTCACCTATCACCTCTCACCCCCGCCTATGGCTACTCAACAGTCCAATTGCATTCACTCCAGTTTTGGCGCCAAAAATCACCAATGGCCAAGATCAAACAAGACTCATCCAATGGCTAATAAGAGTGGTGGGATATGATCAGTGGGCCCCACAAGCCCTATAAATCAACAGAGAAGCAAGGAGGAAAGATGTTAGAGTAGTTTAGTTTTAGTTTAGTTTTAGAATAAGTCGTTTGATTAAGTAACTTGTATTTCAGTTTCCATCAAAGCTTTTAAGCATTGTACCATTTTAATTATGTTGTAATAAAAATCTGTTCATGTTTAATTTCAAGTTCATGTGCAAATTCAGTTTGTGAAAGTTTGTTTTAAATTCAAAAATCTCAAAAAGCTTTATAGTTGCCATCTGTTGTTATTTTGAACTCCTAAGTTCATATAAGTTCTTAACTTAGCTAATTTAAGCTATTAGAAGTATTAAAACTAGTTTAAGTCACCAAAAGTAAAAATTCATAAAAATCAAAATAAATTGAGTAAAAATAAAAAATAGTGTGCAATGATGATGGTGATTGGAGCAGGGAAGGTTTTGGATAAGCTATGGTTGTAGTACCTCATGCGAGGTGTAAGATGAGTTAAAGATCCTTGGTTTTGTGTTTTCAGCAGAATCTCATTTGTAAGCTCTTTCTTAAATTTTGGCATTTTACTGTGCAATTGCTTTTGGTTTGGTTTATTGCTGTTTTAATGTTTCATTAGAGTTTTTAGATAAAAATATAACTTAATCTTACATGCTTGTATATTAGATTTCATAATTGCTTTAAGTTTTATTTTCCTCAAGTTAAAAGCATGATTAGTGATTCCTAGGTCTCTGATGTAGTTGTTAGTATATTTGAGTCCAACTCAGCTTCAATTATCATAATACAACTTAGGGAATGCAAATTATGGCCTGAATCAATGTGAAGTTTTGCAAAACTCAAAACAGTCCATTCATAAGGGGGTGTTTGGCTTAGCATAATCCATTGAGCACCAGGGGGTTCTTGGTGTTAGTTGTTGTTTCTACAACTCTAATTAGATAAAATTAAGTCTTTTTGACCTTTTGTTTTGCCATTTTCACTGAAAAAAGTCAAATTAGTAATCAAACACACCAACAGCTTAACTATTGGTGTATTGTAGTATAAATCTTTGGATTTGAGGTTAAAACCTATTGTAGTTGCTTTAAGTAGAGTTATCTAGGCTTTAATAACATAAATAAATCATCTAGGCTTAATCAAAACTCATTTTAGTCAACTTGTGTCATATTTCTCAAAAAGTCAAAACCATTTGTTTTTAGAAAACCTTAAAATAGTGGGATTTGTTTTGATTTTTCTAGGAGGTTTTAGACCATGAGCTTTTGAGGATTTGTAGCTCCCCACCTCTTCTGTGAAGTCCCATAGTCCACTTAATTTTGCCAACTTTTGAGTGGGCCCCACAACCCTCCAAAGAGGGCTGCAGGGCAACCCCCTTCTCTGTGCAGCAGTTACACAGCCCACACCACCACCTTTGGTGGTGGGTTGTGACCACCACAGTGGTCCCCACACCCTAGATTTAGATTTTCCCAAACCCCCTCCTACCAGAGATTAAATCTTGACCACTAGTTTGACCATCAGACCAGTGGACCCCACCTGGAATCCATCCCTAAACTCTGTCCCAGTTCTGATTTGAAATTGGATTTTAGAAGTGCTTATTTTGGTCATTTAGCTTATTCTGTGAACCATATGTGCTTTTTCTATCTTATACATGTTTGCTTAACTCATTTGAATCAGATTCAACCTTTGTGGGCCCCACTCAAGCTCATTTGAGCTTATTTGCTTAAAAAGTCAACTGAGGTCAACTGTCAAGCCAAATAAGCTCTCAAGTGCTTATTTTTCATTTACAAAAAAGTTGTTTTCATTAAAAGTTTTTGTTTTTAGGTATAAAACAAGTTTGTAAAAGAAAAACCAAGAAAAATCAATTTTAAAATAAGTGATAGTTTCTATTTAATGTAATTTAATTTTAATTTTAATTTTTATATTTTTATTAAGTACTTAGCTTTTTTATATTTTTATTAATTACCTTATATAGTAAAGTAATTTTAGTAAAATTTTCAGATTTTTATATTATCATTTAGTATTTATTAGATTTAATTTTAGTTTTATTAATTATTAATTAATATTAAGTTTTAAATAGCATATTTAGTTTTTATAAAGTAAAACCTAGTTTTTATATTTTTCCTAGCTTCTAAATGTTATAAAATAGTTTTATAAATTTTCTTATAATTTTCTAAGTTAATTTAGTATTAATAGTAATTTAAATTAATTTAATTAGTTTAATTAAGTTAAATAGTTTTTAATTAATAAAAAATCCATAAAAAGACCAAAATATTTATCTTTATTTTTTATACTTTCTTCAAGTGCTAATTTAAGTTTTGAAATTATTTTTACAAGTTTTTAGGTTAATTTGTAACATTTGTCATTTATTAGTTAATTTAAATTAGATTTAAATTAGATTTTAATTAGTTTAATTAATTAAATAATATTTAAATAATATTTTAATCATTTTTATAATTTCATTTTTATTTTCAATTTTCTTTTAATTTTAAGTTCCAAAAAGTTTCAAAAGCACCCCCTGTAGTTTGTTAATTATCAAATCCCACTTTCTGTCTGTTACGTGATCCTGATTGTGAATTTGTGCATATATCTGGTATCTGATTTTTGTGAATATTATATCTGTATACCAATACCAATATAACAGTAGCAAAATCAATTCCACATCATCTGGGCTACTGTCCTCAATGCCACTCACTCATAAACGATTTCAAACAACACCATTTCAACCTCGTCGGGACATAACGACCCGGGGAAACACTATACTATCACCGGAGAATTGGAACGAGGCTGTCTTTGACTTATTGACCTTGGTCAATAATATCTGACCATTTCGAAGCCAATCAAAATTTGGCGCCGCTGCCGGGGAGGTTGTTGCGTGTTTTAAAAAATCGTTTTAAGTTTAGTGGTTTTCAAAACCCTCCCTGTACAAATTTCACACAAATTTGTAAAAAGTTTTGTAAAAATATAATCATATCAAAAAATTTCATTAACACTTTTCCTAAAGTGTTAAAAATACCAAAAAAAAAAAATTAAAAACAACAAAACAAACTGTGAAGTTAAATTACTTCGTTTTCTTTAAGATTACAACCTGAAACAGTTGGTTTAAGGTAAGTTCTGACATTAAATTGCGAACTGAAGAGGAAACCTATTTACTTCCTCCCGCCAGCCTGTGAGTAATCTTAAAGGGACGATTTCGGTTAACGAATCAGTTCCAAAAATATTTCTCAAGTTTTCTGCACACACACCCATAAGCCTAAAGCAGTTTTCAAATTAATAAATACAAACCCATAATAAGTTCCCAAACTTAAGATTAAAACTTGCTTTTGTATCCCTGTGAGTGGTGTACCTTTTTCAAAGAAGCCATTCACTTGTGATTATTGGTTTAAGTTCCCTGTGGTTTTGCCTCGATTTTGTTTTGAAAAATTGTTTTTGGTGCATGTGCACTAAACATGTTTCTCAAAAATACTAAAAATATTCACCTTTACCCTCTCACCTTTTTGATTCTCCATTGCTTACCCTAAAAAACCATTTGATTCTTTCTATGTCTAATCCACGCTTTCTGATTTGCCAGTGGTGTGGTAATCCTTATAATGGTGGAAATTGCCCCAGTTGTGGCATGGTAGAGTCAAGAAACGGGTCTGTCTATAACCAGAATCCCTATTCCTACCATGACACAACTGATTCATTCCATCAGTTACCACACCATGAGACTCAACAGTTTTACTGTTGTGAGTACTGTGGTGGTTCACATTACAGTTCTGATTGTCAATCAGGAAACACGCTTGTCTATGAGCAGTTTTCTGATAACAATTATAACTCAAGCACATACAACCCACAACCACATCAGTGTCACTGTTGTGATTACTGTGAAGGTCCACAGTTTAGCTCTGATTGTCAAACAAGGAATCCATTTCCTTGTAACAATTTTGACTCTTCATATCAAGACCAACCTCCACAGTACCAAATGATCCAAGCAACTCCTCAAATCCAGCAAGACTTTTTAGAGGTTCTTGAAAAACTTAAAGAACTTAAGGAGGAGTTAGCTAATATTTCACTCCGCCATACTCCAAGTTCTTCTTGTGCATATTGTGGGGGTCCTCATGATGATTTTCAATGTCAACCTTCCGGTTTTGACACATCCACATCCCCACAATTTCCACTCATTCCAAATTCTCGTGGGAAAACTATGGCAGAATTACTTGCTGAAGAACGAGAATCTGGCGGAAGAATTATTGGATTAGCAAAGAGCAGCTAAACTACGTGCTAATATTCGCAATACTGCTCTATTTGATGACTATGATGACAGTGATGATGAAGATAACATTGTTATTATTCAAAAAGATTCATCAAGTTCATCAGTTGATATCCCTGCAGTTGAGATTTCATCTCAAACAACTGCTATCACACCCGAAGTTCACATCCACTCTCTGAACATGGGGGATGAGCATCTTAGCACTGTTCCTAAAAAGGAATCGGACGAATTCATAAAGTTTAGTGCTGAGAACCTTATCCCAATCCCAAGAGAGTCACAAGGAACTTCTGATCATATGTGTGATTTACCTTCCCCTCTTGAGTGTCCAAAAGCTCAATTTGAGATTTTCTCCGATTGTAGCGAAGATTGTGCATCTTATGGAGACATCGAGTATGTTGAGGCATCAATTCCACATATTGATGCTGATCATCTTCTTGAGGAGATCACCAAAATCAATTCACTTCCAACAGGAAGTGATGATGGTCTCCTTAACTCCGAAACCGAAATTGAAAATCTCTTAAATCATGATCTGTCACTCACTTCTGATCCCGAAAATCCAATAGAGAATATTGATCACTTTGTTCCCGAAAATTTCAATACTACTCTCACCAATCCTCTATTTGAATTCGAATCTGAATTCACTTTGATTTCTGATAATCCACTCTTTGATATTCAGAATGAGGATTGTGATGAGTCTATTCCGGAACATGAGTTCTCAGATTCACATCTTGTGAATAATTCTGTTCATGAGGAGTTCTCTGGTGAACTCACTCATATCATTACTCCTCTGGAGTATGATAGCCCGGGGGGTAATGCACTCAATCATGAGAATTTACAAAATCCCACCCTCCCGCCCGGGATGTTTTCAAACCAAACGAGCTTAACCTTTGAAATCTAAAATCAGGCTAATGAGCCTGCTTTCGAAGAAGATCAAATCATGATTTTCATCATGGTTTTCTTCCTTTTCTTCACCTACAGGGTGACTTCTCCTATTCTTCACTCCTTCAAGAATGAAGACACTATATTTGACCCCGACATTTTCATGTACCATTATTTTGAGCCGGGATTATATCTCATCGGTGTGGAACTTTCACGTGCTTCAAATGTTTATCCAAACATCTTGAATGAAAGTCCGATGGAGATTGTTTCTTCCACCTCATGCTTCCCCAAGGACAAATGAATTCGGGGTCGAGTCAAGCTAGCGACTCGGTAAATAAAAACAGTAGCATGCTTATAGGGTTTTCACCCTAAGTGTAGGGGAGTCCCCCATGCTATGATTACAAAAGTGAAAAACAAAATTCTATTTCCACATTTAACTTGTAATGTTGTCTTTTTACGTTCAAAGAGTCGGCATAATAGCCGGGACTTTGAATATTGAGGACAATATTCATGCTAAGTGTGGGGGGTATTCGCCATTCTAGCTAATTTTATCACATTTTACTATCTTATACCCCCGTTTTTGACTAAAATTTTTCACTAAAGTTCAAAATTTTTTTGTGGTAATCAGTCAGCCAAGTCTAAATGACAAAGGGATTGGCTAGTCCAGGAGCAAACGGCTCTTGGTAAAGACTTCTCAAACCCGTTGATGGCGTGCAATTTGCCAAAAATTGTATGGTTCCTCAACTCCCCATATCCTCATAAGCAAATGAGTTGGCTAGCCCACAAGATTATGACTTGTGGTAAAGGCCGTGGAAAATCCATAACTGGTAATCAGCTCACCAAGATGTTGACTTAGTCCATCAAGATGCTGGCTAGTCCAGAAGCAAACGGCTTTTGGTAAAGACTAATCAAATCCGTTGACAGCTGGTGGTTTGCTCAAAATCACACGGTTATCAGGTGTGCCACAGTTCTTACACCTGGCTACTCTAGAAGTGATGGCTTTTGGTAAAGAGGTTTTCAAATCCAAAAAGTTTTTCTCAAAAGATTGCTAGGGACTAGCAAAGTTTTAGTGTGGGGGATTGATGAGTGTGTAAATACTCATCATTTTTGCCTTTTCTGAGCTGCCAAAACATCTAAAAACACTTAATATTGCATCAAAATAGTAAAAATATCCCAGAAATGTGTTTTATATGTTTCAAATGCAAAACAATAAAAAACAGATGAAAAATGCACAAAGTTTGCAAAATTGGCAGTTTCAGTCCCTCAACTTTCAAAAATTGTCAAATCTAGTCCCTGGTTGTTCTAAAAACTTGAAAAAGTCACCAAAGGTCCTTTTAAATCATAAAGTTACAAAATTAGTCCTTTGGTGCAAAGTTTCACAAAATGTAAAGTTTAGTCCCTGAACTTTAAAAATTGACAAAAATGGTCCCTGGGATATTAAAACTTTGAGAAAAACAAATTTTGTCCTTGTTCTAATCTTTTATGGCAGGAATGGTCCTTGGGTGAAATTTTTGGAGAATTTACATGTTTGGTCCCTGAGTTTCACAAGTTGGCAAAATAGGTCCCTGAATTTCAAAAATAGGAAATTATCCAAAGAGGTCCTTATATTATTACACTATGGCAAGTTTGGTCCCTTGTAAGTACTTTGGGAATAAAACAAATCAGGTCCTTAAATTTCAAGATTTACAAATTTGGTCCTTTTGTTATTATTGCCATAAACAATACGGATCCTACAATCCAAAAAACAAAAACCAAACATAAATCCAATACAACTATATCCAAACCCAACACCCCATCCCTTTGTGCCCAACCTAATTCCCAGCCCACTATACAAACAAACCCATCCCCCGTTTAATAAATCCACCCCGGTCAAACAAGTTTGACCAAACCACCCCTTATCTCCAAAACCACCACCCCTGCTACTCCACCAATACCAGAATACCACCTGGTATTTCCCCCCTTGCACCACTTGAGCCTGCTCCACCACCCAAGCTACTCTGACTCACCTATCACCTCTCACCCCCGCCTATGGCTACTCAACAGTCCAATTGCATTCACTCCAGTTTTGGCGCCAAAAATCACCAATGGCCAAGATCAAACAAGACTCATCCAATGGCTAATAAGAGTGGTGGGATATGATCAGTGGGCCCCACAAGCCCTATAAATCAACAGAGAAGCAAGGAGGAAAGATGTTAGAGTAGTTTAGTTTTAGTTTAGTTTTAGAATAAGTCGTTTGATTAAGTAACTTGTATTTCAGTTTCCATCAAAGCTTTTAAGCATTGTACCATTTTAATTATGTTGTAATAAAAATCTGTTCATGTTTAATTTCAAGTTCATGTGCAAATTCAGTTTGTGAAAGTTTGTTTTAAATTCAAAAATCTCAAAAAGCTTTATAGTTGCCATTTGTTGTTATTTTGAACTCCTAAGCTCATATAAGTTCTTAACTTAGCTAATTTAAGCTATTAGAAGTATTAAAACTAGTTTAAGTCACCAAAAGTAAAAATTCATAAAAATCAAAATAAATTGAGTAAAAATAAAAAATAGTGTGCAATGATGATGGTGATTGGAGCAGGGAAGGTTTTGGATAAGCTATGGTTGTAGTACCTCATGGGAGGTGTAAGATGAGTTAAAGATCCTTGGTTTTTTGTTTTCAGCAGAATCTCATTTGTAAGCTCTTTTTTAAATTTTGGCATTTTACTATGCAATTGCTTTTGGTTTGGTTTATTGCTATTTTAATGTTTCATTAGAGTTTTTAGATAAAAATATAACTTAATCTTACATGCTTGTTTATTAGATTTCATAATTGCTTTAAGGTTTATTTTCCTCAAGTTAAAAGCATGATTAGTGATTCCTAGGTTTCTGATGTAGTTGTTAGTATATTTGTGTCCAACTCAGCTTCAATTATCATAATACAACTTAGGGAATGCAAATTATGGCCTGAATCAATGTGAACTTTTGCAAAACTCAAAACAGTTCATTCATAAGGGGGTGTTTGGCTTAGCAGAATCCATTGAGCACCAGGGGTTCTTGGTGTTAGTTGTTGTTTCTACAACTCTAATTAGACAAAACTAAGTCTTTTTGACATTTTGTTTTGCCATTTTCACTGAAAAAAGTCAAATTAGTAATCAAACACACCAACAGCTTAACTATTGGTGTATTGTAGTATAAATCTTTTGATTTGAGGTTAAAACCTATTGTAGTTGCTTTAAGTAGAGTTATCTAGGCTTTAATAACATAAATAAATCATCTAGGCTTAATCAAAACACATTTTAGTCAACTTGTGTCATATTTCTCAAAAAGTCAAAACCATTTGTTTTCAGAAAACCTTAAAATAGTGGGATTTGTTTTGATTTTTCTAGGAGGTTTTAGACCATGAGCTTTTGAGGATTTGTAGCTCCCCACCTCTTTTGTGAAGTCCCATAGTCCACTTAATTTTGCCAATTTTTGAGTGGGCCCCACAACCCTCCAAAGAGGGCTGCAGGGCAACCCCCTTCTCTGTGCAGCAGTTACACAGCCCACACCACCACCTTTGGTGGTGGTTTGTGACCACCACAGTGGTCCCCACACCCTAGATTTAGGTTTTCCCAAACCCCCTCCTACCAGAGATTAAATCTTGACCACTAGTTTGACCATCAGACCAGTGGACCCCACCTGGAATCCATCCCTAAACTCTGTCCCAGTTCTGATTTGAAATTGGATTTTAGAAGTGCTTATTTTGGTCATTTAGCTTATTCTGTGAACCATATGTGCTTTTTCTATCTTATACATGTTTGCTTAACTCATTTGAATCAGATTCAACCTTTGTGGGCCCCACTCAAGCTCATTTGAGCTTATTTGCTTAAAAAGTCAACTGAGGTCAACTGTCAAGCCAAATAAGCTCTCAAGTGCTTATTTTTCATTTACAAAAAAGTTGTTTTCATTAAAAGTTTTTGTTTTTAGGTATAAAACAAGTTTGTAATAGAAAAACCAAGAAAAATCAATTTTAAATTAAGTGATAGTTTCTATTTAATTTTAATTTTCATTTTTATATTTTTATTAAGTACTTAGCTTTTTTATATTTTTATTAATTACCTTATATAGTAAAGTAATTTTAGTAAAATTTTCAGATTTTTATATTATCATTTAGTATTTAAATAGCATATTTTCAGATTTTTATATTTTTATTAATTACTTTATATTATCATTTAGATTTAATTTTAGTTTTATTAATTATTAATTAATATTAAGTTTTAAATAGCATATTTAGTTTTTATAAAGTAAAACCTAGTTTTTATATTTTTCCTAGCTTCTAAATGTTATAAAATAGTTTTATCAATTTTATTATAATTTTCTAAGTTAATTTAGTATTAATAGTAATTTAAATTAGTTTAATTAGTTTAATTAAGTTAAATAGTTTTTAATTAATAAAAAATCCATAAAAAGACAAAAATATTTATCTTTATTTTTTATACTTTCTTCAAGTTCTAATTTAAGTTTAGAAATTATTTTTACAAGTTTTTAGGTTAATTTGTAACATTTATCATTTATTAGTTAATTTAAATTAGATTTTAATTAGTTTAATTAATTAAATAATATTTTAATCATTTTTATAATTTCATTTTCATTTTCAATTTTCTTTTAATTTTAAGTTCCAAAAAGTTTCAAAAGTACCCCCTGTAGTTTGTTAATTATCAAATCCCACTTTCTGTCTGTTACGTGATCCTGATTGTGAATTTGTGCATATATCTGGTATCTGATTTTTGTGAATATTATATTTGTGTACCAATACCAATATAACAGTAGCAAAATCAATTCCACATCATCTGGGCTACTGTCCTCAGTACCACTCACTCATAAACGATTTCAAACAACACAATTTCAACCTCGTCGGAACATAACGACCTGGGGAAACACTATACTATCACCGGAGAATTGGAACGAGGCTGTCTTTGACTTATTGACCTTGGTCAATAATATCTGACCGTTTTGAAGCCAATCACATATGTATTTACAAGGGATGCATATTAGATACCCCAACTTTCGAACATTTACTTTTGGATCCTTGTCATGAGTAAGATGTTGAAATGGTTTATTAAGTTATCCTTAGACTTGAGATACAAGCAAGTTCTGTTATGTGTGGATATCACTTTTTTAATTATATGCCAAGCGTTATCCTGAATAAGGTAGTTATAAAAGCTATGTTTTAGAGTGATGTGAAGCAGCATCCACAACACTTGTAGTCAACAAAGAATTTGTTACTCCACTTGATATGTGCAGAAAGATACTATGGGCCCTCTCCAGAATTAATTAGATAATTGTTTGGTCAAACCCAAAGGGTAATGCAAGATAATTCTTGATTACATTTTGTATATCTGAATTAAATTCTATAACAAGAATCTAAACGGTTAAACTATATGGAATGAGTTAGGATCTATATACATGGTTTAACGGTATCTATAACAATGGATGCTAAAAGCAAGACATAAATGACCATGCTACTGAGAATGATTTATGAAACTATATCTCAAACACCTTTAGTTTAAATAGCGAGTGAGAGCATTGCTAGATGTTTCCGTCGTTGGTATTTGTGCTATCTGCTACTCCAACTCCCAAGTGGGAGCTGTTGGAATGTGGTCGTTGGATTAGACTAATACGATTAGAGGTGTGTGAGCCTATTGGGGGCACACACATTAAACATTAGAATACATTATTAATGTTTCACGTAAAGCTCAAAAGGTGACCTCGTTTGAACACGAAATGAACTAGACAAGATCCCTTGTTTGTCTTAAACCTCATGCTTGGCTAAAGAAGGACCTGGAAGGGGTTCAAATTGTCTAGATTCATTGTGAAGTGATAAGGATTGAGTAGTTGTGATAAGGCTTAAAGAGGTAGAGTTTTAAGCTTATTATGTAAGGTGTTTTAGCCTTATCATGAGTAAGGATTTAGAAGCTATATAAGCCCCTCTATCCCTAGCTCATTAAGCTATTTTTATCAACAACCCAACCCAACCCATTTTTTATTAAAATATTATTTTCTCTTCCTTCCACTTACACAATCAATACATACAAACAATCAATATTTTTTTTTACCATTTATCAATAACCCAACCTAAAATAATAAAAGTATTAAAAAGAAAAAAGAAAAAGTAAAGAAAAAAACAAGTAACCATTAAAATATTGACATGTGACAGATGGGGTTGTGATCTTTGGTTGCCATGTGATCTTGGGTTGCCAATCCAATCTTCTTTTTTTGTTCACTCCCAATATAATATATATATTTTTTTGTTTTCTTCCCATTCAACCCGGTTGGCAATCTATTGATAAAGGTAGTCTTAGATACGGCAGAAAATTGACAAACCGACCCTTTTGTTGATTGGTTCTCTCCCCACTCACAAGTCACAAACATTACTTTGTTTTCTTCCTCCATGTGATAAGAGAAAACAGAAAGCAAAACACATTGTTTGCATGGGTATATTATAATTACGTATGCATGACTTTGTTTTCATGCATGCTATATTTAATATAATCCAATTATCCTTTTCTCATTAGAAGCTATTTAGTTTCTGGTTTTGCATTTAGCTTTGACATAGGTTGTTTGGGTTTACGTGCTACACGACTAGCACTCCGGACGTATTTTTTTGACGTGTTTGTGTGAGCAACCATAGAGGTGATTATTTTAATCACTTATTGTTTCATTTGCAGGTGTCTACGAGGGTTAGTTTTCTCGTTTCCTTTTTACCTTAAGTTGTTTATATGTGTGTTAATCATAAAGGCTAAACTAGATCCATATACCACAGCGTACTCGTAGAGTTAATGGTTAACATGTTATTAAATCACAACACAGGCGTTGTATTTGTCAGAAACTATTGGTGCGGATATAGTCCGTGTCTCATTGTGAAATAACTATAACGAGTTGGGGGTCCACCGCGTTACGGCGGGGCGATGTTTCATACCGTTGATTATTACACGGTATTTCGAGGCCGTTAGTGTTCTCCGCATATGTCAAAATAAAAAACTATTATTACATAATATGATGTAACAATTTGCCAATATTAAAGTTACAACTCCCTTTTTTACATAAATGTTCTACTATTATATATCAAGATTACATCAACAGGCCAACATCTATGCTATAAAATCTTAAACCATTTTGTTTTCTTTGGCTAGTCTATGACCAATTTAGCTTGTACTAATTTCACAAGGAACTGCTAACTCACTTGCTTAGAGGTAGCCTCAGAGGAATCCATAGCGCTCTCAATCCTTAACTTTTGAAAATGTTCCTACAAGGAAAGGACATGCACAATACAGATCATAAGTGTTTTAAGGCTCTAATACACAAAATGTCCTTTTATGCTAAGTTTACAGTGAGCCTAGCAACTTGGTATGTCATCTTTATGATCTTAGTTACTCTTTATCTAGAGGTAGAAACTATGAATGCTTATATGATGTTTGAGGCTTGCACACACCTGTTAATGATTGTAAATCGTTTGGATAAATTATGCTTTGTAATTTATGTAAAGAGCTATTGAAAGGGTAATATCTGTTGTGATAAATTATAATCAAATGGTGTTTATATACGAGTTAATATAGGGATCTTTCTAACGATAAAATGTCATCCCTGCCAACATTATATGATTTGGAGAAAGAAATGAAGTCTGAAACGATCAAGAGCTTTGAGCAAGCTAGAGAATATGTGAGTAAGCATTAAGAAGAAAAGCTTCGCAAGTGTTTGACATAGGAGGAAGAAATGAAGCAAGAAACGGATGCGAAACATGCTGAGATGTGGGCACGATTTATGTGGCAGCCATTGTCTCATGCATATTATTGTAAATGATACTTTTTAGTTAGAGTTGGTATAATTGGTTGAATTTGGTAGACTTTTGCGTTTTAATGCCGTAATATGATATATGATACTTGAATGATTATTGATTGTTGCTTTATTTATGCAATTTTTTTGTATCGTAGAATACTAGAAAAATGGTTGTTATGTTGCTACAGATTTATTCGTTGCAAAACACTTAAAAATGCGTTGCAAATTGCCATTGCAGGTCCCAAAATTATTACCGTTGCAAATTCGTTGGAAATGTATTCATTGCAAATCCGTTGTTCATAGTCTCCGTTGCAAATGTACAAATTTCTAACAGTTACTTCTGTTGCAAAATTGTTGCAGTTATATTGTGGTCGTTGCAAATTAGTTGCAATTGAAATTTGCATGGTGCCTTTTTGCAACGGTAGAGACTGGTTGCAAATCCATTGGAAATGACCAGTTGCAACGGACTTGCAAGGGATTTCTACCGTTGCATTAGCCCAGTTTTTTTGTAGTGAGAGTCAGCGCGGACCAAATCAACAAGCCCTGACTCAAAATGCTAATTTGATATCAAGAAGAGAGAACACAAGTTCCCAACACATCGCTACCTTAGTGGCCAAAAATGACGCGGGCTGGTGTTAACAAGTATATGAAAGTGTTAATTCCTGACACAGATGGGAAAATCACGCTCGTAGCTTATTTTAAGTTGGAGACTACCAAGAGGTAAATCACCGATGATCAGGCTCATAGCTTATTTCTAGTGAAGTGTCTTTCCATAATAGATTTCCTATAAACACGGCAAGCTGATTTATTATTCTTCGACATAAATTCTGAAACATGTGTGGGACTTGTCTGATCAAGATAATGACAAATGCTTTCCTTGAGGGAGTTTTGTATTGCTCTCTATCTGATGGAGCGGTACAAAGAAGGCCCGAATCTATCTGATAATTAATATTATTTAACATCGGATCCTTAAAGTAGCTTCTCTTTTGAAAAGCACATTTGCTTTAAAACTAATTATAATACCCGTGCATCCACGGGGTTTTTTCAGAAAAATTTAATTATATAATATTATCGTTTAAAAACAGAAAATCTTATCTATATTTTAGAAAGTTAGAGCATCAATGTTGATACAAAAGTTGGGCGTTCCTTGTTTGGACTCCGGTTCCTGTATCAACTGGATCTTAATGCTTGAGACCTGCGCACTAAGAGAGCAAACAACACCGTTAGGCTTATCGTGGGGTTGTCTCCCACGATTATCCTCCGACGTGAGAGTAAGTAATCGGTTTAGGGTTTTAATGAAGAGTTAGGGTTATTAGATGATACCTTAATGAGGGCCGAGATGCCCTTAACACACGAAATCCTTGTTGGTTTCGTGTTCCTTACTCTTCGACGTATCCCTACGTATGCGGTCCATTGATCCTTAACCCATAAATAAGAGATCTTATATCAAGACCATAAATAATAAATTCGAATTTGGGCCTTTGTAAGCCCAAATCTTGATCATGATAGCCCACGCGTGATGGGCTTAGGTATTAGTAGTGTCCATTGGTTGGGTTCGTGAATCAAGTGCGGACTATACGTCATCATGTCCCCCCAGTCTAGTATGCGCAAGGTGCAACCGCGGATGCTAGACTAACAAGTATAGCAAAAATATACCAGGATGGGTAGCGGGTAAACTTCAAGTGTTTCCCGCCAAAAAACTATACGGTGTATCTAGTCCAAATTAGTCCCGAATATCCCTCGTAAATTGTGAGAAAGTGGGTGAAAAGTACCTCACCTCTTGATCTCCCAGTCACACGATTAGAATGAGTGGGATCCACATGTCAAGCATCCATGATTGTATGTAACCCTATATAAAGGGTATCTCCCTTTTCACTGTGACTGTCACAGTAAAAGCTTCATTTCTACCACTGTTAAGTTTCTCAAACACCAATCAAGAACTCAATGGTTACCAAGGGAATAACGCGTACGCATCTTCATCTATCAAAATTTAAAAATGGTTCGCAAATTATCCGATTTTACCTCCGATATAACCGAGGATGAAATTCATGAGTTCACCTTGGATTACTATATCCCTCTCGCATTGCACCCGGTAGTACCGGTGGTGACTGCATCCATGGCTGATTTCCCTGAGGGGAAAGTAGGGGTATACACGCGCTTTTTCAAATTTGCGAATCAGCGCGTACCCATTTCACTAGTCTTGTGCGATGTCCTTAATTATTATCGCCTTCATATATCCCAACTGCACTGCATAGGTGTAGCTAAAATAACCAATTTTGAAATAAACTGTCGCTTGCTGGCGATTAATCCTACCATCTATCTCTTCCATGCGTTTTATCACACGACGTGGTCAAACGGATGGGTGTCCTTTTCCAAGCGCGCAGGGCGGCTGCAATGTTACATGGAAAAGCTAGACGCACTTAGGAATTGGAGGGAGAGGTTTTTCTGGGTTGATGAGATAGTGTTCCCTTGGGCCTTTGAGTTCTATACCCAGGGGACGTTACCAAAGGATGAGCGCCCAAACCCCGGGACGTACAGCGCAGATGATGCTGAGATGATAAATGGCAACCACAGCCCTATAAAATCCTACCCCGAAGAGTTTTTGGTGCATATGGGCATCAATCGCAACTACTTCCAAAGTCCTGATGAGGTGCCCACTTTTTTGGATGAGAATAACCAGGGTGGGTGCTTGTCCTTCCTTTCCTTCACATCTGTAGTGTAAGCGCTCTCTTGTATTGTAACTTTATGTAACCCCGTTTTGTTTGTTGTTTGTTGTGTGTTGCGCAGAGATGGATCTATTCAGCATAGTGAAGCTGGTGAAGCCCACACAGGTAACCGTAAGGGTGCGCCCCTTGAGGGATGGTGAGACACCAATTTTGGAGGCTACTGCAGCTACCTGTCTTTGCTCGTCCACGTGATACCCTTAACCCTTTTGCTCTTGAGAAAGAAATTCCCTTGAAGGCATCCTTAGAGGCCCATGCCATGAGACTTGCAAAGAAGGAGGGTGTGAAGGGGAAAGCAATCCTCTTCGGTATTGGCGCAGCGCATATTCCCAGATCTGATGGGGTACCTGTTAGTGTGGCGACAGTGTCACCCAAGGATAGTAGTCTGCAGAAGAAGCTTGAGGAAGCTGGGAGTGCAGCGTATGAGTTGGCAGCTCAGAGCATAAACGTTCACATAGTTTTTAGGCTATTTGGCTTTGTTTTGTAATAGATTAACATTTTGTTGCACATATGCATGTTAAATCTATGTTTTGTATAACTTGTAGTCTATAATAAAATGTTATTCCGAAGGTGTAATTTGTACGCATGAAGTTTGTACTTAGTTATTTTGTCTTTGCATGAAAGATGTCCATATTATCTCCAAGAATCAAACTGTTATGTAAGCGTACTTAAAAGAGATTACAGAATCTATAATCACTTATATCATGATTGTGTATGAAGTCCATAACTTAATATATATGCGAATATAAAATTCACAAGTGTATGGGTTAACATGCAGCGTACTGCAAATACCATATCAAGGAGTCAAGAGTATTGACTCCTACTTTGTTAAACGCGCACAGTGTGCATTGTTGCGTATCCATCGTAGGATGCACATTGAACTTACTCCAATGTCTTAAGAGTAAGGTGTTTAACAAGGATGCATGATCCAAAGTTGATGGGTTTGCAACCCTCTTACTCAATGAGTTATTTAGTAGGTTTAATCATCCTTTACCATCGTGGGTTTTAATAAATGCATGCACGCCATGTAGGCAAAGGATAATATAACAACAATATTGAGATATAAATGATATGTAAATAACAAAGTGAAGTGTGTCACGGAGTTAGCTAGAAACCGCGACATTTGATTAATTCTTGCAAGTTTTTTGGAAAAAGAAAAAAAAACATTTGCCTAGATAAAAAAAATGTAAATACACGGACATTTATTGAGCACTTACTAAAGTGCGAAGGTGTCCGTGCACGGGCCGTAGCCTTTCCTAAAGATAGCATCTCTTGAGATTGCAAATATTCCATGTGCGTTGTAGCTCACGGCCATCCATGTCACGCAGCTTGTATGCGCCTTTTCCTAGTGCTTCTGTGACTTCATAGGGTCCTTCCCACTTTGGTCCAAGTTTCCTGTATCTTCTGCGTGGCTTGCATCATTAGCGTGATATACAAAATCGCCTGGTCTGAATTAGGTGCTTCAACTTTAGCATCGGAGTATCCCTTCATTTTTGACTTAGCTCTTGCCTCACATATAGCTGCACGCTCGCGCCTTTCTTCCAATAGATCAAAGTCTATTCGACGTTCGTCGTCATTGGTTGTGACATTAACTTTCGCTGTACGAATAGTTGGCATCCCAATTTCAGCTGGTATGACAGCTTCTGTCCCATAGACAAGAGAAAAGGGGGTGTCTCCAGTGCTAACTTTGTCGTGCGGTGCGCCCACAAGACGTGCGACAATTCATCCACCCATCTTCCTTTGTGTTTGTCAAGGCGCCTTTAATTCCTTTGCCCAGACTACGATTCGCGCGCTCAACCAAACCATTGGTTTGTGGGTGCTTAACTGACGCGAAGTGTTGTGTAATATTTAGTTGCGTGCACTAGTCTTTGAACGGGTTATCGCAGAATTATTTTCCGTTGTCTGAAATGATTTCCCCAGGTAATCCAAAGCGGTATACGATGTTCTCCCAAACAAATCGTTTTACTTGGTTGCCTGTGATTGTTGCCACTGCTTTTGCCTCAATCCACTTAGTGAAGTAATCTATAGCCACAATAAGAAACTTCAGTCCCCCTGCTGCGATAGGGAAGGGGCCCGCGATATCAATACCCTACATATAGAATGGCCATGGCGAAGTGATAGGCATTAGCGTTTGTTGTGGTTGGCGCGGGATAGGTCTATGAACTTGGAAGTCACTACATTTCTTTATCATATCCCGCGCATCGCGATGCATAGTGGGCTAGTAGTATCCTGACCGCAAGGCTCGTGCTACAACGGACCGTGGTCCTGAGTGCATACTGCATGAACTGGCGTGGATCTCTCGGAGTACGTAATCTGCCTGAAGAGGTCCAACGCACCGAAGCCATGGTTGTAGAAATGAGCGTCGATATAGGATACTATCTCGAAGTTGGAACCTCTGCGTTGTGCGCCGTATCCGTCGAGCATCCTTCTGCTCATGGGGTAACATACCCTTGCTTATGAATTCGATGATAGGGGTCATCCATGTAGGATCCTGCTCTTTTTCACCATCACTGGATTGGAGAGCCAGTCATGGTAATAGACCTCTCGCATGATACCTGCGTCCACAAGCTTGTGTACTTCCTCTAGAATAGCTTTTGTGTGCTCTGGAGCCTGGCCACACTTTTTCTGCCGTACTGGGGAGTATCCTTGTCGGAGTTTTAACTTGTGTTCTATAATCGATCGTGGAACGCCAGTCATGTGCTTTGGTTCCCATGCGAAGATATCTAGATTCCTTTGCAAGAGTGCACACACGGCCGCTCTGCCTTTATCAGACATCGATCCCCCAATCGACACTTCTTGCTCCGGGTAATCAGGATGAATTGCGACCTTCAGGTTTGATACTATAGCTGCGTGCTGTTCTGGGGTGCGTGTCATCTCACATGTAATTGTATTACACTCTCTAAGTGGTACAGTGGTGTTATTGAGGGTGACAATGCCTCCTTCTACTGGGAATTTGAGCATCCCATGTATTGTGGACGGTATCGCGCGCATGGCTGATATTCCTAGTCTTCCAATAATGCCATTGTATGGCGAAGGAGATCTGATCACCAGAAAATTCATCCAAGCCGCTGTGGAATGTTGCTTATTACCAACGACTATGCGTAATCGTATGTGCCTCATGGGCCATATCTTTTCTCCTATAAAGCTAGTCAACGACGTCGTGGCCGAGCTTAACAGACTTCGTATCTCAGGTCGCAACCTTTTGAAACAATGTTCGTACATTATGTCTGCGGATGCCCCTCCATCAACATACATGCGGTGGATATCGTGACCCCCCGTATTTATCTCGATGGTGAGCGGTTCTGCTACTGCGTTGTCCGCAGCCAGAGTGGGGAAAGAGATCTCGCTCCCATAAGAAAACTTTTGGCTGACCTTTTGCCTAGTCTTTCGTTGCCATGATTGTATCATGTAGATGGTGTCAGCCTTGTCTTTAGGTGCCTCTTTCTTGCTAACGATCTTTTGTTTGTCTTTCCCATCCTTGATGTTCTTAACTAGATGATCCAATCTGCCTTCTTTTACTAACTTATCGATTAGTTGGCGCAATTAGACGCACTCATTGGTGGTATGGCCCTTCTGTCCATGATACTCGCAGTACCCGTTCCCTACGCGCCGATCTTCTGGGGTACGCATTGGTGGGGGTTTCGGGAAGTTCGCGCCTTCCGTCACAAATATATCTCTTGGAGTCTTTGTTAGTGAGGTGTACTTGTCATTATCTCGTCCGCCCCCTGGCTGCGGTAGCTTTTGTTACGGTTGCTACTCTGGTCATTGGTTTGTCTCCTGGACTGTTCTTGTGACCTATAATTTGAGTAGCCTTTTTTGCTATCTGCAACAGTGGCTTCCCCTTGGATAAAGGACCTTGTGCGCTTCATAAGTTCATCAAAGGTTTGGGAAACCTTATCGTTTAACCTTTTGATAAGTTCTGGGTTATTGATTCCGTTCATAAAGCCTGAGATCTTTAGTATTTCGGGGCATGCCTTGACGTGTATGCATTCGTCCTTATAGCGTTCCACATAAGCGCTTGTGGATTCCCCTTGGCGTTGTTTTACCCTAGTAAGGTCGACAGGGTTCTTGGCGCACTTCTTCCTTTGAGTAAAGTTCAAGCGAAACGCCTTTCGCAACTCTTCAAACCCATCAATGCTTCTACATGGCAGCTTACTAAACCAGGTTCGCGCATTCCCCACTAATGTGGAGTTAAACATGTGGCACCACACGGGTTGTGGCCAATTTTCGATGGTGGCGACTGATTCGAAAATTTTTAGGTGGTCATCAGGATCACCCGTCCCATCATAAGTTTTAACATTAGCGGGCATGCGCCTTCTCTTATCTTCTGAAAAATCGCTGATGCGCCGAGTGAATGCGTCAATCTTTTGGCGGCGCCAGGGACGGGACATATCTTCGTCCTCCTCATCGCGAAATCTTCTCTTGGACTTTCAGTGTCCTGTTTCTTTGTCCTCGTTGTCCGAGGAGTCAGTTGAGGACGAGCTTACTCTTTTACGGCGGTTGCGTCGACTTTCCTCGGAATCCGAGCTTGAAGGGCTTTCGCTTGGGGAGCGCTGTCGCCCAAGTCTATCATGAACCCTTCGACTACCAAGCCTTGGAGGGCTTTCGCTTAGGGAACGCTGTCGCCCAAGTCTATCATGAACCCTGCGACTACCAAGCCTAGCGTGGACATTGGTACTCCATCTATCGTCTTCATGCTCCTCCAGGTACTGTAAGTCAGTTGCTTCATCATCCACGACTTTCTTGCCGACCCTAGTAAACACTAGGAGTCGGCGAATATACTTCTCGCGTTTATCCTTTTGGTGACGTGGTGGAGATGCTTCATACTCGGGGCCAAAGTTGAGTCGGGCTTGCAGGCTCTGACTTGATCTCTTTTTCGCTTCTTCTTGCATAAGGGCAACCAAGGTTTCGTAGTTTTGAGACACGAAATCTTTTGGCGCTAGTTCAGGCGCGACTCCCTCTAGCGTGAGGATGTCTGTTTCCAAATCAGGACCCTTGTCTCAGTTAGGCGCACGTGGCGGCTCGGTAGGGTCTGTTTCTGGCACTGTTTGGTGGGGGTGGTGAAAGGAGTGCACTGTAGATCTTCCGCGCTAGTGGTTGTCGTAGTAGCCTGTGTAGTCCCTGTGGGTAGTTCTACTGTCGGAAAGATCAGATCCGAGCCTGATCCTTGGTGCCTGGGAGCACTGGTTGTTCCAGAGGCCTGCTTAGGGGCTGAATCACTTTGCTGCTTCTTCCCCTGTAGGTCACCATATGTTTTCTTCACCTGCGGAGTACGCTGGTTTTGTGCTTCGTCATTCTAGTTCTTAGTGTGTGGTCCCACGGAAGGCGCCACTTCTTGATACAAAAGTTGGGCGTTCCTTGTTTGGACTCCGGTTCCCGTATCAACTGGATCTTAATGCTTGAGACCTGCGTATTAATAGAGCAAACAACACCGTTAGGCTTATCGTAGGATTGTCTCCCACGATTGTCCTCCAGCGTGAGAGTAATTAATCGGTTTAGGGTTTTAATGAAGAGTTAGGGTTATTAGATGATACCTTAATGAGGGCCGAGATGCCCTTTATATACACACAAAATCCTTGTTGGTTTCGTGTTCCTTACTCTTCGGTGTATCCCTATGTATGCTGTCCGTTGATCCTTATCCCATAAATAAGAGATCTTATATCAAGACCATAAATAATAAATTCGAATTTGGGCCTTTGTAAGCCCAAATCTTGATCATGATAGCCCACACGTGATTGGCTTAGGTATTACTAGTGTCCATTGGTCGGGTTTGTGACCCTAGTGCGGACTATACGTCATCAATCAACATGTGCGAAAGTAAGAAAAATAGTTAGCAGAAATGTAAATATAATAGTGGCATCGACCTTGTATTGAATTCTTAAGCATGTTTCCTTACAATGTTATTGGGCCAAAGGTTCTTTGATCAGATGGGTTTACATTTTAAAATTTTTGTTTACTATATGGATATATAAGAATTTACCCTTGAAAATTATGATATAAGTACAACTAATAAGTATGCATGATTTTTTCATTATTTATTAATATCAATTAATATTTTGTAAAAATTTTATTGGATGAAAGATTTAACTTTGTTTAGCTGACATAGATGTTAATGTTGAGGATGGTGTTGTTGTTTAACTTTAACTATTGATATCATGTTGTACAAAATGTGCAAGTTTAGTAGCACATAATGAGCGTTGATGAAGTTTTTTAAAAATGTTTTTTCGGATATCCGTATTAAACTTTAAATAATAATTACATGAGTCGTTATAAGTACAATCGCGTATATTTATTTTCATATCACAGCAACTCGTACTTACCATTTGATATTTATATTACCAATGATAATAATTTAACTGTATTTAATATTCAAACCTGTGTACGTATATATTGAACTTTTAAATAAGATAACATGAGTTCTTATTGGTATTTAACGTAAATAATAAAAAGATATTTTAATATATGAAAATTTGAAACTAATATTTATTTTAAAAGTATTTAACGTATATTAAAACTAATTCGTACATTTATAAAATTTTGTAAATTTAACGGATGGAAATCTTAAACCAATACTAATACTCATGTAATTATAAACAAAGTTCATATTATAAAGTGTATGGGTTAAGTGCAAGGGGTTATTTGTTTATTATCTAAAGTTATCAAAAAATATGGAGATTTATAATTTTACACTTAATTCCATATAATATATTTAAAATTCAACCACTAATGTTTTATTAATTACCTCCTATTTTTTAAGTTTTATTTGCATAAATTTAACGCCTATATTTTTTATGTGTTTTTTTTTTCTTCAATCAAATTCTCCACCAAATTTATTAAAGTTTGATCAAAATTAATTCAATTTTGACTTTTTATTGGCCAATCATATTGCTTGATTTCGTCTATGTGTCAAAATCGAGCATTCCTATTGGTCGAATTTTTTTCCATTAAGATTGTTTTGTCAAAAAAAACTCCGAAATGATATAATTCCTTTATTATATAAAAGATGTAATTTTAGTATATTAAATAATATTGAATAGATTAAGTCATATTAAAGTTATTCTTTCACAATAATTACGTTCAAATAAAAATATATAACACAACAAAATATATTTGTTTGACGTTTATAGCTTACAATCACATTAAATGTTTAGCATTAGTATTTTCTATGCATGCATCTAACATGCATGTTTTTTTTTTATTTTTTATTTTTTTTACATAATATCACAAAACGATCTCTTATATAAACAATGCCAACAGTTTCTTAAGGCCACATGAATTTCATGGGTCAATAAACTAGTGTTTATTATATCCTACTTATATTTTTCGTATATGTCGCTATAAACACGGGAATTCTTGCTTAATGATTATCCTATTGTTTATCATTCGTTTGAATAAATTTAACGACCAAAAAAAAAAAAAAAAAAAAAAAAAAAAAAAAAAATTCTCTTGTTATTCATTTGTTTAATAATTATTACTTTGTAGTAAAACTAAGTTCTACTACGTTGTAAAAAACACACTTTTGGTACATGAAAAAGTGCACTTCGAGTTGCATAAGTAGATGATGAAGCGAATTAAAGAATGTAACTAAATATATACACTACACAAATTTCAACATGCCAGTGAATGAGTATTATATAATGACATGTTGCATGTAGAAATCAGAGAGAGGGGGGGGGGGGGGGGGTGGGGGAGGGGAATGAACAATATATTACTCAGATTCAACGAAATAGACTACATTACATTAAATAGGAAATTAACAAAACCTAACCCTAAGTACTAAACGGGCTTAAACCGACGGGCCAGACCTATAAGCCTTTATTATCCAACATCCCCTCTCAAACTCGCAATGATGCAGCGGTAAACATTGAGAGTTTGCCAAATAGAAGTAAACTAAAACTGGAAAGAAAAAAATAAACGAAACGCGGTGTGTCCTTGAGTGCAAATTCGATGCTAGACAAGTCTCAATCCGATGCAATCCAAACTGTAAAAAGACGACATTAGTCAAGTAGAACCAAAGTAGAACAGACAAACAAAGCAGCTTCAGATAGACATATCAAACAGATAGATGTATAGCAGATTCAGGCATGTAGACATATGCATACAGAGCCGATTCAGGCAGACAAAACCAGACAGATGGAAAACCATAACAGGACCAGATGAAAGGTGGAACTTAGACAGATTCAAAAGCAAATGATACAAGATGAAATCAGACACATGTAGGCCAAATGTAACCAATTGCAGAACCGGGCAGAATCAGAGCGAAACCAGGCGGAACCAACAGATACAAATGTGAAACCAAAACAAGTTGATGTCGAGATGCAAAACCTAACCCCAAGTACTAAACGAGCCTAAACTAATGCTAACATTGCATACAATATATAATGTGGCCGGACTTTGTCATATTAAAATAAGTTGGTGATGATAACATAACGGATTTGAAAGTATGTATACGATATTGATATTTTTTAAAAGCTTATGTACAATATTCGTCCATTTAATAAATAAATAATAAAAAAATCTTGCTACTATACGAACTTAACCTTTTTAGTTATGACTAGCACTCTGAGCATAAAATTAAGCATGTTCCAAAATTAAATATAGAATATCACATAATTTGATGCAGTCAATGTAATTAAATATAGAATATCATATTCAATATTTATTATAAGAATCTCAAAACACTTCACACACACACTCTATCAACATCACACATGCAGCTAAACATGTCAAAATTCACGTTTTTCAGCATATGTGTTGTATTTTTCATGTTCACATGTAATCTTTAATACATACTTTTTTTATAACATTTTCGACCGAAACTTATAGAACCTAGACAAACTTTCTCATATTAATTGTTTTTCACCATTATGTTCATGTGTTACATAAAACCAGTTTTGAATTTCTTACCAATTAAGGTGAAAACTACGCAAATATTTGTTAGCCGCTAAACTGGAAAATTAAAGTAGAAATTAGTTGGTCGTGTTACTGTCTTAATATTTTGCAAAACCATATAATCGTTAAATTAATGATGACATATGCATTATTCGTTTGCAGGTATGGAGTTACTTATCGAGGCAAAAACTTGTATAGGTCGTATACACACACCTGGCGGATGCGACTTTTATATGTGTAATCATGGATGTAATGTTAAATATGGACCGGATGCTGCGGGAATATGCTTTATTAATACTCTTTGTTTATGTTATTATAAGTGCCCGCCGCCACGGCCAATGAACATAGATGCTGGGAAATATGGTGCCTCTCCACTCCCTTCAGCCGCTCCTTAGTTCCACCCATTGCTTCCTCTATAATAAAATATCATCGACTATGTGATCTAATCCTAATGAACTTAAAGAGTATTGTGGTTATAAGAAGCTACACGGGTTAAGTAAGCATGAACGTTTTCTCACTTGAAAGTTATAATATTGTTATCGTTTTTAGTTGCTTAATTGAGTAAATTTCAAATATTCTTTGACAGATAGCATATATAATGGAATATTTTATCAATGACAACCAATGAAAATCGTTATGAAGAAAACAATATACATAGGATTGTCACTGATACATGTTAGTTGGTAAACATGTGTAATAATGATAATGTTATCATATGAGAAAGTTTTAAAACCCTATTTAAGCAACGTACGTATCTGATCAGTGTAGAATAGCCAAAGTAAAAGTTAGGATTGATCATTCAATTTATAAAACGAGGTTCAAATATAGTAATGTTCTAGAATCCTAAGGTGACTAAGAGTATATTTTTCAAAATTAGCGGTAGCAGCAAACAGTTAGCAGTAGTAGTTAAAAGTAGCAGTTTATTTTATAAAAGTGTTTGATAGAGTAGCTGCAGTTGTAATAATAATGTATAAAATAACATAAAAGGGTATACATATTCAAATATAAACTCTTTAAATAAGTTGCATGGGGGTATTATAAGTAATTCTTAATTCCACTGCACATAAAATGTTGTTTCAATGAGCATTTATCATTTAGTGTTTTTTCTTCATAAATGCTAATTGTGTAGGGAATTCATATTGATTAAACCATCAATACAACGAATATGCAGCAGATGGATCTATATTTAATGTTATTGAATTAAAACATACAAAATACTAACCTCGAATCTATTGAAAAATAGATAAACACCAAATCTTGAATCTTGACTCAACTAGGATCGAAACACTAATAACCAAAGTAGGTTATCTCTATCGTTGCATACATACAGTTCACAAAAATATGCGTATGCTAGTACCACGTCACGAATGAAGAACAATATAATAATAAAACACAAAGGTTTTATTATACTTTAATATTGTTAATAAAATAACATTAATGGTTATCTCAATTTTCTGTTGATAGGAACAAATAGAGGACAGAAATCTGCTTTGGTCTATCGAGGTGTCAGGTGTAGTAACTGACATTTTCAAGGCAATGCTCGACCATATACTCGAAAAAATTTAGGGATCGTTTGGTTGATAGGATTTTAAGATTACTTTGGACTCAAAGTAAAAACTTCTTATTTGGTTGGAAAAATGTGGGCCTTGGGATTGGGATCAATTCCAAATATCATATCATATGAAAATCCCACCTTATACTTATCCTTTGAAAAAAGATGTGCGACCTACCACTTTCACTCTCACATTCTTTTTTATATAATTTTTTAGGTAATATTTTTTTATTATAATTTTATTATAAAATATATTTTATTAATTTTATAATATATTTTCTCTCTGAAAATCCAAATAATAATCTACAACTTTACACTCAAATCCAAATCCTAATTTAAACACATCTACAAATCAAACGGGCCCTTAGCGCCCGTTTAGTATATAGGTGGGTTTATGATTTGGATTTTAATTTGAATTTAAGGGCCCGTTTGGTGTGAAGTTGGGGTTTACTTTAGGTGTGAGATTTAAAAGTGGGTGGTTTAGGATTAACAGTGACTCTTTAAAAAATGATGTTTGATTACTAACAGGTGTGAAAGACAATTCCATAAATGTTGTTTGTTTACCATATTTGATACGTCAATGCTACAATCAAAAAGTCAAATGGATAATAATATACAACTACCATCTCATATTGATTATAAAACTGATAGATCAAAAACCTATTACATCACTGAACAGAAAATACATAAAAATGAAAGGACCCATGGCAAATTCAAAGTAACCAAATATACATCTTGCGAACACCTGGGACAACCTTAGCATAAGAAAAAAAAAATGCTATTAAAACCTCAAAACCATCACATACTTTCTATCTCAAAAGTTAACATAAACCTCCAAAGGTAACAAAAATGCCTTAGAACCTACACTTAATAAACTACAGCAAGTATCACGGATCACAGGCTACATACAAACTAGCTAATGGTCATTTGGCTTAATGCCCCAAGTAGATATGAAACTGAATAACCATCAGGGACTTGATGTTTCTCTCCACGTCTTAAACATATGATGTGCTAAACCATCTCTAAAGTTATACCATTCATCGGTCGGACTGATTTCTTCATCGATCTCGTCTTCTTCATCTTGTTCCAACTCTTGTGGATCAACTCTCATGTACTTCCTTATTAGATTATGTAGAAGACAACATGCTAGAATAATTCGGACTTGAGTAGCAATTGGGAAAAATGAAGGGGAAGCTAATATCTTCCAGCGCCCTTTTAGTAATCCAAAACATCTTTCAATCACATTTCTAGCCTTTGAATGTTTCATGTTAAAATACTCTGCAGCGCTCTGTGGTCGATGACCGTGAAACTTGTTGAGATGATATATTTGACCTCGAAAGGGGGCTAGAAAGCTGGGAGCATTGCAATATCCAGCGTCCGCTAAATAATAACAACCTTCAAAATTCAAAAAAATAAAAGTTTTCTTAGCTTAAATACTTGTTAAAGATGTAGACAAAAGGAAATACCTTCCGCTTATACCTTGAGGAATTTTAAGACCATCGGGCCTACTTATGGCATTCCATAACACTCAACCATCATGTGCAGAACCCTCCCAACCGGGCAAAACATATATAAACTTCGTGTTTGGACAACAAACACCCAATACATTTGTTGTTATATCTGCTTTTCTAGTGCAATACCTTGGTTTTTGATCCGATGGAGGTGTGACTCTAATTGAAGTCCCATCTAAAGCACCTAAGCAACCCTTTAATTTTCATAATCATCAATAAATAGTAAACACGTAATTGATATTTTTCATAAAATGATAACACAATTTTGAAAAAATAAATTAGATACTACCTTGAATGACTTCCAACGGTTGTCTTCACAATCATCAGTAATAGGTTGTGGCTTTTGAAGCAACACATCATGCAATTTTAAGATGGCTAAGAGGCAACGATTAAATTGTCAACTAATAGTTTCCCCACTTCATAAGAAAAGTAAGCTGATAGTTCTATTCTTTTTGTGGTGAGCCAGTACATATAAAAACAAAGCAACTATTTCTTCTAATGTCATGTTCCTTGTGCCTTTTAAATCAGAAATATCTCTTACCATCTCATACAATCTACCAAAGGTACCTCTATCCATTCGGAGTTGGCTAATACAAACAATGTCTGATTCTCTCGTTAGCCTATTTAGCCAAATCATTCTCTCAAGCCTTATTTGCTCTTTACTTTTAGACAAAGGCCTACTGATTTGCATACGTAGCAATGATAGACGAAACCAAGTCATGAATACTACATTAAAAACACTAACAAGTGAATTCAAGATCTCGACAATATAAAGTACTTTGCGTCGCTTGCTACTAATTGGAATACGTGCCATTTGCTCCTGCACTAAATCGACAAGGTAATAAATAGTTATTTTCTTTCAACATACTATATTGGGTCCTTTTCAAGCTTTTATTGCACACATATCAAATCGTGAACATTGCAATGCTAGCAAAGTAATAGGATTATTATAATAGAATGCTCTAAAATCAATTTCTATCAATGGGTTATAAACATCATTTAACTGCTAATCATTTGAAAATTATCAAAATGATAAAACTTATGTTACTGTGATTTTTGAAGTATGCTTAAAACATATGTTACAGTGAGAATTGCTTCAATAGAACACAATCTATAAAATCAATAAGACCACAAGAACACAATCTATAAAATCAATATTGAGGCCCTATAGTGAGAATTGCTTTCAATAGACCATAATATTTGTCAACATTTTAAGAGAGTCATCACAGAACTTAACAAGCAATAATGAAGTATATAAGAGTGGCATTTTTTTAAAACATACTTGTATGTGCTTACATAAACTAAACGATTAAACATTGTGTCACTTTCTAGCGTGGCATCCTCAAAAATTAAAGATGAGCAGTTGAAATAAGAATTGCGAAAGTGATATGAACCAAGAGTAACCTACTGATGCAAACTTGCAAAGCATCATAACCAAATTTGAAGATGCACTTTATCATAACTTGTGTGGCAAGTTTAGTAGTAGTAATTTCGAACTGTAACTAATAAACTAAACAAAATAGATTAAGTTCAAGAATTATAGAATTTTTAAAGGGTCATTATAGCTTATCTGGTCAACCTGATAATGAACTAATTTAGACCCTAACCCGACCCTATTAGGCTATCGGGTGTGGGTCAAAGTTGGACCTGAATCAACCCGACCCTAAAAGGCTTTATCGGAATGGGTTCGGTTCAAGCCGGGTTGACCCATTTGACACCCCTAATACAAAGGACTTCTTTACTGGCTTTATGCATGTGTTCTTAAGTGGATTCTGTTATGACCAAGAAAACACGTTCCAGAGGTCGCGGTTGATCGAAATACATCATGTTTCTAGAGAGATAAAGTAGAGAGAGAAAGGTGGAGAAAAGGGTTTATATTAACAAAGAATAAATGAAACAATACACACACTTTTCCACACCCCTTATGGAGAGTCATGAGGGGTATTTATAGGCTCATTACATCACATGTTTGCCTATATTATAATAATAGTCCCTAAAGTACTATTTGTATGATATCTAGTCCATTTCTTTATGTGTGACGTTATCTTTTATAAAATAGCAAGGCTAACAATCTCCCTCCAAGATATCGTCACACATGAATGGATACAATGAGACCTATAAACACATAAACATGTAAATCACAACAATAGTAAACTATGTTAACGTTGTTGAAGCGCAGAGTCTCTGTAGTCTAGATACTGAGGCAGACTTGAAGTTCTCTCTTTCGACGATCTCGGCGTATGATCTTTGATAGAAAAGGTCTTTGTAGCTCTGAACTTCAACTGTGATGGTCTAGTTAGGTTATTACTCCCTCCTAACTAGTGAGCCTTTATTCTTTTTCTTCTGCTCCCTCCTGAACTGACAACTCTCTTTTCATCTCGCAGCGGATAAGGTAGATACTAATGAGTTTGCACCATGGTTGTCATTCTTGGAGCATCATAGCATAACTCACATAGTATTGCACAGAAGGTTGGTAATACGCTCCGATGTACACAACATTAGTACTTCTTCGGTTCTAGTGTACGCACAATTCCCTCGATCAACCAACGTACTAGAGATGAAACACTACTTCTTTTGGCATGTTCTTCTCCCTCCTGATGGTTGCGATGTATCGAAATCATCATACTATTGTGTGTTCATGCCAAAATTACCCATACTTTACACTTCTGATGCAATGTGGATAGACCATGAAAGCATAATTTGTGAGAATATGCTGATAGGATATGACTCTCTTTATTCTACAATCTCTTCTCTTCTCTTCAACCTTTAAGCGACCTCTTCAAATTCCAACCAGCTAGTAAATGACCAATGACTATAGAAACAATCCAATATAACAAATCTGACAATAAAGTGAGCATCCCGTAGATATGTTACTTAATCTTGTATTATGGTGTGACTAAGAACCTATACTGAGCACTACAACGTAACTCCTTTAAGCATAGATAGTGCCATATACCCAAACCAACAAACAGTATATGAAATATCCACCTCTTGAACTATCCACAACTTCGTGCGACACTGAGTACTACAATGTAACTCCTTAAAGTGATAGCTATAACCCGTGAGCACTACAATGTAACTCCTTACATCGGGTATAACTAGATAATCCAAGTCTTAATCACTATCTTTAGTGTTTGCCCAAACAAGTATCTTTGAAAGTCATGCATCCATCCACCCCTAGACTTTGAGATAAATAAGTACACATGCCCTTGAAATGTACTTTAAACCCAGAAAAGTGATAAAGAATTATCCCCATAATCATAAAAATCCGATACTAGCCGTTGTCATTTGATTGTGATTCTTGATCAGGATCGTTTAAGCAAAACGTGGTGTGTTTTTGGTGAAGCTTGAAATTCTATTTCGGGTGATTCGTAGTGATTTCGTATTTTCCCTGCAAAAATAAAATTGGAAAATTTTCTCGCCCATAATTTGGAAATCACTACGAAATGCAATTCTAAGGTTACCAGAAAAATTTGAGTTTTGAAAATTTTTACGCAAAATTTCACCGAAAAAATTTGAATTTTAGCCTAAAAATTTGAATTTCGGGCCAAAATTTTCAACGTTATACGAAAATTAAAATCTCGCGTAAAAATTGAACGTTTAGTCTCCTCTCAAAAATAAATTTTACTCAAATTTTCCCGCCAAAAAACTCGATAAGTCGATAAAATTTCAAACTCGGTAACCTTGCAAACTCGATAAGTCTGTCAAACTCGGTAAGGATTTCAAATTCTCTAACTCGGTAAAAACTTACTAACTCGATGAGAAACTCAAACTCGATAAGTGAAGTCTTAACTCGATAATGTGAGAAAATTTGGGCAGAGTTTCGACTTAGGAGTACCCAATAGAGGCCTTACTCGATGAACGATAAGGATGAGCCATGCCTAACTCGGCAAAAAACAGCTTCTAACTCGATAAAAATAACCCAAACTCGGTAGAACTTAAATCCTAACTCGATAAAGATATTCCTAACTCGCCAAAAAACTGTCTAACTCGATAAGCAGATCTCAAACTCGATAAAATTGCCAAACTCGATAATCATCAAATCTTAACTCGATAGAATTGCGATGAACAGTACCAGATCCGCTTATTTCACCCAAAAACACGATTTTTTTCACCCAAAAACACCACGATTCGCCCCCGGTTATCTCTGATGCCACTTGTTATGACCAAGAAAACACGTTCCGGAGGTCGCGGTTGATCGAAATACATCATGTTTCTAGAGAGAGAAAGTAGAGAGAGAAAGGTGGAGAAAAGGGTTTATATTAACAAAGAATAAATAAAACAATACACACACTTTTCCACACCCCTCATGGAGAGTCATGAGGGGTATTTATAGGCTCATTACATCACATGTTTGCCTATATTACAATAATAGTCCCTAAAGTACTATTTGTATGATATCTAGTCCATTTCTTTATGTGTGACGTTATCTTTTATAAAATAGCAAGGCTAACAGATTCCAAACCAACTAGTTACGTTGTAAAGCAACAACAGTTGAAAAATGAACAGAGTATATGTATTGGGGCTACAATTTGGTATGACATTATGATTATCATAATAATATGCTTTAAAGTCAATTTCTATCAAATGGGTTATGAACATTCTTTATTTGCTAATCATTTGAAATTGTAATCCCTCAATACAAATAGATAGTTTAACATTATTATGATTTTTTGCCCAAATAGATTTATTCACAAATATAAGCCCAGAGGCACAAATAGAGACATTTCATTAGAAATTTGCACTACTATAATCGAATAATAGGTATTAAAAAAATAGAAGCCAAAATGAGACCTGAAAGGGTGAAATGAAACTGGTACCTGATTTGCACTTAACTCACATAGTAAAGATGTAAACAGACTACTTAAAGATTAAGCATACGTACGATTGATAGAAATTAAAACTCAAGCCCTAGTTTTCATTCTTCTATTGATTGTCACTTGATTTATCTAATCTAAACCAATAGATCAACTAAACGAAAATAGAGTTTTAAGTGATTACCTATTGGTGTGATGAGAGATTAGAGTTGTGATCATGAAAATATTATGTGGGAAGATGAAGAAAAAAACATAAATAATAGATGTTGAGAGAGAAGACAAGAAAGTGGGTACACAATCAGGCGGGATTAGGATGAAATCCTACCCTTTTGGCGGGGATTGTAAATCACCGGATCTGAAGATGTGATTCCTAAGTTTAAAATCCAACACCCTCAACCAAATAAGCGCTATCAAGCCCAATCCCACTCCTTATAACCCACACCCATGAAACAAACAGGCCCTAAATTTAGATTAGGATTTAGATTTGTAGAGAGAAAATATATTATAAAATTAGTAAAATATTATTTTAATTTAAAAAGGATAAATTAATTATTTTTTCTTAAATATGAAAATGGTGTGACATAGAGAGAGGAATAGAAAAAATAGTTGTCAAGATCCCGATCCTGATCTTACGATTTTACAATTCTACAAAGCAAAAATGATCCGGATACTACGTAGGATCTTAACAACCTTAAGATCTTATAGGATCCCGATCTTAACCATAGGATCTTAAGATCTACTCCGATCCGATCTTACTTTTCTCGAACCGCAAACTAAAAAACTACAAATTCATGGTTTATGTTTTTATATAATCTAAAAAACAACATATAATTCTTCTTAAACACTTCATATTCATAATTTAGAACAATATTTCCATAAAGCATTCTTATAATTTCGTGTTTATAATATATAATAATTTGTAGAATTGAATAATATTACAAAGATCATTAAAAAATGACATTATAGTAGGATCTTAGGATCCCGACCCGATCTGACGATTACGATCTTGAAAAGAAGAAAATGATCCTAGGTAGGATCCCGATCTTGAAAGTATTGGAAAAAACACAATGGTCCGACACCTTTTATCAAAACCCACCACCCCACCCACTTTTTCAAACTCCCTTATATTTTACTTACAAATCCTAACTAAAATCAACCAAACATTGAATTTAGTCTTTTCAAATCCTAAACCCGGGCGATGCCCCCCCCCCCCAACCAAACTGCACCTTAATTTGCACGTTTAAAATATTTACTTAAACGTGAAACTGTTTAGTCAAATCACGTGACCCGAAAAACTATTTTAAACGTTAATTGGCATGAAACAAAATTTATTCTATGTTAGATATGTACTATACGAATTTTACAATCATGTTTTAGTTGTCTATGCATTTTATTTTTCAAGTTTTACGTAAACGCTCATGTTTTGCATTTGGGACTCATGCATGCATACAGCATTTAACCAACTCACCGCATTTGTATTAAACACTTACTTACACATCCATATTTTACCAGAATTTAAAACAAAATCTCCCCCATTAATCCCATGTGGCCGGCCTATGTAAAAAAAAAGAAAAAAGAAAAAAAACTTTTTAAGTTTTAAACACAAAACTACCTTATTCTAGCTGACATGAAAAGTATCATTTTGAAAGTCAAACTCATCCCTTGTGTCACAATCAAGTTCACGCTCCTATGTAGTCAAAAGATGATACTTCCTCTTTTGCTCCTACAAACATTCGTTGACTAAGAAAAATCAATTCAAACTTTCCTTGACTACATGTACATAAGAAGACATTTGGTAGCATTTTTTCCCACTATAGATAGCGACTTAACCTTCTCCCTGGTTTCTCCATTCCCATGCCTAAAGGGAACAAGACACAAGATTTTGTAAGTTTTCTCTTTTAGCTCATACCAAGTCATGTGACTCAACTAGTCAATATTCAACTTACCACATTTGAGCCTATATAATCACACTAATTAGTCATTTTTTTAGCACTTCAAATCAAACACATAAACTACCATACTCCTCGCATACATACACGACAGGTTAAGGGCTGGGAACAAGCTTTTGATGTTGGAAAAACTTTGGGTATAGTAGTGTTCTTGGTTCTTTTGTGTTCATCATCCATTTCCATCAACTAAGTAAGCATATAAACTCATTTTCCTACATTTAATACTTTTTATACAACACTTATGTTCTTAATTCATGCATATATATACCCTTGTAATGTTGATATCTTACCTTAACATCTGAAAACAATATCTATACTTGTTGTCCTAATTTTACGCCTCAAAGATGCACACAAATAAAATAGTTACACAAATTTTCATGCAAATCTCACATAATACTCTTATATATGTGTTAGGATGTCTCACAAATTTTCTCGTAATTTTATAAAATATTTTGCTTGATATCCGAACATAAAATCAATAAACTACACCAAATGGTACATGGAAAAAAACATAAGGCTTTCATATTTGAAATCTAGACTCGGAGTGGATAATTTTAGGCTTTTGAAACGCATAATTCTGATAGAAAATGAGTAATCTACGGACCTTTTAAGTTGACAAACTAGTTAGAACACCATAATTTCGGGTTGAATATTATTTATTCAAAACCTAACCAAACTAATTTGTAAAGTAATGAGGCCTTAAAATATGTAAATTAGATGAAATAACTTGAGTTTAGCGAATTGATACACTTAAAACGGACCATTAATGAATGATGTACAAACCTGCACAGTTCTACATTTTTCTGCACCAAAGTTTCTGTGCAGCAGCCCCATAATCGACCAAAATGGCCTTGAAAAACGTATCCTCGGTAGCGTTGGCCATCATATTTTGAAAATAGACATTATTAGCTAAATTTAGGTAGTAGAACGAACGAAAACGGACTTATAACGAATAAGATACGGACTTTTTGAAGTTACGAAAACTTATATATAAACTTTCAGCACACCATTTTTGGTTGTTTCAACGACCTATGTACGGGCCTGTTTATGAAGCATTTAGAGTTAGATCCGTGAAGAGCGCTAGTTGAACTTCTCACAGCCCTCGCTGCATACTTGACATAGAAACTTGAAACAAGCCAAACCGATAAGAAACAAATAATTTAAAATCCTCCAAAGCTGGACAAAAACCATTTTTACTAACTTTTTATAAAACTCAATATTTAACATTGAAATTTCGTTTTATCATATTTCGAGTCGTAAAACCTCATTACAAGTGTATAAAATCTATATTGCGTCATAACCCTCATATGCATATAGTACATATCATATTTTTTTCTAAACGGCTTAATTAATTAGGTCGTGATTGAGCCTTTCGGGTTACATTTCAAGCTTTCGCATTTGTTTCAGTAATTGTTGCTTGCTAAGATGAGTTGTCATAGCCCAACTTTTTAATATGTTTTCCTTGGGGTGTAAATGGTACAAATGGTTTTCAAATGTTTTTCATGCTGTGATACATTGTTTTCATGATTTCTGGACAATATGTGCTTTTGATTGCAATATGTGCCTAACTATGTGGTTAGTTTTGTGTGGATTCATTTGGTAAATGCAAGAGGTTAGGATTGTATTGGTAGAAATCCTTGGGTTGACCCAAACCCCATGAAGGGTGAATACACTATACGCAAGTTACAAGGTTAGGATGTACTAGTAGTAATACTTGGGCTGACACACACACCCTTGCGAGGGTGAGTACTATCCGCACATGCTATACGTATATGCCACTTAGAGATTCAGTTGGTTTGTGTATTGATTGTGATTGGATAGATTCAGTTGTTGCAAACTTGTGGTTTCATTAAGTGCGTACATATTTGTTATCTTGCTCACTATTGTCCTGCGCAGATTATTCACCTCTTCATGGTTTAACTCCTAAACCTACGAGCTCACCAACATTATGTTGACGTTTTCTAGTACCATTTTCAGGTGATCATTATTAGGGTATTTGAAGGCACTTTCTTTGGAGTCAGAACATTGTTATCTTGCTACCATGTTTTCAAGACTAATTAGATTCAGAGGAGATATATGTTTTACTTTCAAATTTTAGACCAGAAACATTTTGTAACTTATGACTACTATTTGAACAATTATAAGGTATAAATCTATGATGTTATGTGATGTTCCTTCTTAGTTACACCTTGTGTTTCCGCCATTGACGGGGTGTGACAGAATGGTATCAGAGCTTAAGTTTATAGAGAGTGTTGGTTTTTCAAAATTAAAACCTCAACTATAACCATACTAAAGTTTTTATAAACCCCAAACATGTATGAGTTGATTAGCCGAGCATTCCATCGGTTTTTGTAAACACCCATAAAATCCCATCAACATCATTCCCTCCACAATACCAATAGTAGGTATTCTACCAGGTAAATTTTTGCTTTTCTTTTCTTGTGCATTGCATGTGATGACTCACTAGACTTACTCACGTATCCTCTCAAGCCAAATATCCTTACAACCACAATACCTGAACTCCTAATCTAAGATTACAACAACACTATAATAAGTAATCTATCATCACAACACACTAAATCTACCACAATACAAAAACAAACCCTAATAAAACCCTAATTGAGCTTTATGTGTTTATAAACCCTAATTGCTTATCTAAACTAATTTGAAAGTACTCAAGGCTTATGTATGAGTTACATTAGAAACTTTACGATATCTTAGACTCCCTAAACCTTAGTACAACCCTTTAGAAGCTTAAGTACAAGTCTCTTAAGCAGAAAACCTTAATTAGGTCTTACAAGTCCCGAAATTAGGTTAAACCTTCCCAAACCTTTACAATAAGCTACCACCACTTAGTATAAGACTCCTAAGAGTTAATCTTAGTCACTAAGCATCCATAGGAACCTAATCTAGGCACTAAACCTTAAGTTAAACCCTAATCTCTCACTAAGCAAGATTAGGCCTAAACTAAACATAAACTAGTTAAAACTTAAACATAAGCACCTCAAGCACCTAGCCTAGCACCTTGGTCACCCTAAGCACACACCCTAGCACCTATCTCGTTGCTTACAAGTAGGTGGATCACCTACTTGTGGCCTTGTTGAGCCGCAGCACCAGCACAACCAAACACCTCCTTCTAGACTACCATAGCTTGCATTAGTCACCCATATAGATCCTAATAGTCACCATATAGCAGTAGCTAGTCACTCCCCCCCCCCCCCCCTCATGCCACCACACCACCCCTTGCTTACTCATAAAACCAAACGAGCCCTATATAAGGCCTCGTACCCCTCCTCCTTTCAAACCACACCATCACACTTCTTCACCTCTTATATTCTGGTCCTAGTAGTAGTAGTAGAGTCCTAGTAAGCTTAGAAGTCGAGGACCATAAGCCTTGAAGCCTTGTCGAATCATTTTTCCACCTAGAAACCCTAAAACTCTGATTCAACCATTTCTAGTCAAGTAAGCCTTACATACTTGTTCTAATAGCTTTATTACAGTCCTAGGATAATATTAGGATGCCTTATAACCCATGCCTTAGCCTTGATCATTTTCTTTTAGAACTTTTCATTTTAAAACCCTAATTATTGATTGGCTCCAAATGGTCAACGAAATTGACCAAGGAATGGTCAATAAAGTCAAACAGCATAGAGTCAATCTCCGGGTAATATAGGGTTTTCCCGGGTCGTTATGTCCCGACGAGGTGTGGATTGTATTCAAATGGGTTTGTAATCGGGTGAATTTGGACAGAAAAGGGGTTGTGAATTATTTGAACTAAGGAATATATGAAGGAATAGCTTAAATAAGCTATATGAACGGTTACGTGAAAGCTAGATACTTAAAAACGTTTAATATCTAAAAACGCGTACGTTTACATTTTAAATAACGTAAACGTACAAAATAAAACGTGAAAACTGAAATCTGAAAACCCACAGGGGGTGAAAATGACTTTTTTACAAACTAAAGGATGAAAGAAAATATTTAGAAAAAGAAAATTAATTTTCACACTAATTACTTATTTAATATTAATCAATTACTAATTAAAGATTACTTAACTAATTTAACTAATTTAATTATTAAAAATAACAAACAAACTTAGAAAATTAAGAAATTTTTTACAAATCTAATTAACCATCACAGGAATCATAGAAAAATATAAAAAGTTTCTAAAAATTATATTTATACTATTTTACTAATTATTTACTTATTTATTAATTAATATCTAATTTAACTAAATTAATTAAGAAAATTAGAAAATGAACAGTAGAAATTCTAGAAAAATTCCTAATTTTTTTTATAACATATTAAAGCTAAGAAAAATATAAAAACTAGGTGCTACTTTGTAAAAACTAATTTTGCTATTTGATTCTTAAATATTAATTAATAATTAATAAAACTAATATTAAATCTAATAATTACTAAATGACAATATTAAAATTTGGAAAAATTACTGAAAGTACTTTAATATAAAAGGAAATTAAGAAAAATATAAAAATGTAAGTTACTTAATAAAAATCTAAAAAGGAAAATTAGAAAGATAAATTAAATTAAATAGAAACTATCACTTATTTTTAAATTGGTTTTTCTGGAATTTTCTTTCACAAACCTATTTAACTGATAAAAATAATAAACTTTTGAAAAGACAAACTAGCTAGAACTTGAGAATAAGCTGTTTAGGCTTAAAAATCTTGGCAGTTGACTTTTAGTCAAACTAGCCTAGTAAAAGCTTGAATAAGCTACTAGGGGGGGGGGGGGGCACAAGGGTGGATTAAAGTGAAAACTAGTTAAAGGAACTTGTGTGAGGATAAAACAACAAAAGGTGGTCCCTGGATAAGCTGATAAGCATGAATAAACAATTCCAAGAACCACAGGCCAAACAGGCCTCAAAAGGCTAAGTGCAGGCCACCTTTCAGCTAATCAAATGAGCTATGGAATCCAAAACAAGCCCTGATCCAAAGAGTTGGGTCACTTGGCTTCCCAAAAATCCCAAGGACTCATTCTTATTACCACAAAAAAGCTCTATAAGAGTTTGTTAATTATGGGCAGATGAAACACTCCCCTGGATGCACAGATGGTGCAGGGCAGTCAAAGGGGCACATTTAGGCTTGAGAATAAGCTAGGAAACCAATTGGTTAAAGACTAAACGTTACAAAAAGGTAACCACTAGCTACCAAGGAACAAATGAAAGCAAATCTCAATAACTTGGGGCTTGTGATGAGCTTTTTATGGGAGCTAATACTTGGGCTGTTTGGACAGGTAAGGTAGGTGCAGGGCAATGGCATGCCAAATAAGCTATAGAAATCCTAAATAAGCTACACCCTAAGAATTGTTAAGCCACAATCTTAACACTCTAAAATGACAAAGACAACCTACTACAACAACTAGAGCAAAAGGAATCAAACAAGCTCAGTTCTGTGGTTGATGTTGCATACAGCAGACCTGGGAAGAATAAGGTAACTTTGGGAGCAAAACTAAGCAAACAAATAAGCAACCACAAAGAAACTAAACATACAACTATCAAGGGAGCCTAAGTAGGTACATAAATCACTAAAAATCAAGCTAAATGCTCTAGAAATGAGCATGATATGCTTATTTGAAAAACGGGTCAAAACTGAAAGACATGGGTGCAAGGCAGTCAAACACTCACATAGGTAACTAAATGGCACTTAAAACCCAATGCAAAAAATTCCTAAAATTATATAAAAATGATTTTAAGAATCACTAACTCGCAAAGAACAAATATTCAAAGGTTTCAAGTCAAAACTTACAATAATGAGTGAATGAAAAATCAAGCTATTTTTGACTGTTTTGAGACTTTTGACTTTTTTCAATTTTCATAAATGTTGACTTTGGTGAGTTTCAATGATCCTAACTGACATAATATGTTATAATAAGCTAAATAGCAACTGAATAAGGCTACTTTAACTACTTATGGAACTACATTGATGATCATGCTACTAAAAAAACTAATCAGTGAACAAACTAATGAAATAAAACTGAGATTTTGACTTTTTGTGAGAAGATATATAGATTTTATACTAAAATCTTCCTTTTTGAACCTATTGTGAGCCACCTCAACTGAATGTATTGCAAGAAGCATGCAGCAACTCAGATCAAACTCATATCCCAAACACCCTTTCTGAAACTATTTTAAATAATTAATACAACCAAATGAGAAATTAAATTATGAAAATGAAAAACAAGCTTATAATAATGTTGACTAAACACAAATAAGCAGCAATCACTAACTGATAACATCTACAATTAACAAGAACAATTTATGCAAAATTATACTGAGAATTGAGAAATTAGAAAGTAAAAATGAGAAACCTTAAATCTGTGACTGGACCATGGAGATATCAATCTCTGTCTACCTTAATGTTTCCCCAAGAAACTCTAAACCATGACATGCTTCACTGCTTCACCTTCTCTTCTGCTGATTTATATTTTTGAGATTTTTCTTTGTATTTTTCCTTTTCTTAGTTTTCTTAATTCCAGGCTTCAACAAGCTTATAAGCAGTTTATATAAACTACTGAGATTAATTTTGAGCACAACTAAGAGTAAATAACAATACTTAGCAAATAAATTTAGAAACTTAAGTAAAAATGGAAATTACTTAGAAACTGAAGAAACTTGAATTTTATTTAACTGGAAACTTATAATATCAAAGGAACACAAATTACAAACTATAATTTAAACTTAAATAGAAAATTACAATAACTCCTACATGGCTGAAAATTAAACTAAAATCTACTCCCGTCTTCACTGCATCCTTCCTCCTTAAATAATGATGGATTAGGGTTTTTAGAGTTCCCTTGTCTTTTCCCAGCAGTAAAAATGGCCATTGGATTAGCACATTTTAATCTTGGCCGTTTGTTCAATTTAGGCGGGAAAAGGATATTTCACCACTTGGGACCTGATGGATGCCAAAGGGGGGGGGGGTTTGGACTGGGGTGTTTGTTTAGAGTGGGGATATGATGGAAGGGGGTTGAGTGCGGTAAGGTGAGTGATGATGGTGTTGGTTGTGGCAGGGAGAGTAGCAGAGGAGCAGGGGTGAGGTGGAGGATGAGGGTCAAAGTTGAGTTTGACTGGGGAATAAAAACGGGTTTTTATTATAAAGTGTGGGAGTGGGCTGGTGGTGAGGGAGTTGGGCTTTTGGAGTGGGCTGGTGGGATTGGGTGTATAAAAAGGTTGGGTTGTTTGGTTTATATAATACAAAGGTCCATTAAGTTAAGTAAATAATTCATAGGGACCAATTGTGTAAAAACTGAAAACGTAGGGACCTGATTTTCCAACTTTCAAAACTCCTTCCAAGGATAAAACTTGCCACATTATAATTCCACAAGGACTTTTGATGTAATTTTCCCATTTTAAACCACCGGGGGTCATTTCTGCCAAAAATCAAAGTTGAGGGATCTAAATTGTATTTTCCTCAAACTTTTCACCCAAAGATCAATTTTGATAACTTTTTACTTTTAAAGGACTTGGGTTGATTTTTCTTTCAAAAATATTTTACCAGGGACCAATTTTGTCAATTTGTGAAAGTTAGGGGACTAAAACTGCCAATTATCCAAACTTTGTTCGTTTTTCATCTGTTTTTAAACATTTTGCATCATAAACATATAAAACACAATCCTGGGATATTTTCAGTATTTTGATGCATTTTTGCGTGTTTTTAAATGTTTTGCAGTTCAGGTTTGACAAAAAATGATGAGTATTTACACACTCATCAATCCCCCACACTAAAATATTGCTAGTCCCTAGCAATAAACTGTTTTGAAAATTTAATGGATTTTAATCTCTTTACCAGAAGCCATTACTTCTGGAGTAGCCAAATGTTTCAGTTCAAGTAAGAACTATGGTACACTGATAACCATGTGATTTTGAGCAAACCACAAGCTGTAAACATATTTGATTTGTCTTTACCAGAAGCCGTTTGCTTCTGGACTAGCCAACTCTTGATGGACATAGTCAACATCTTGGTGAGCTGATTACCAATTATGGTTTTCCACTGCCTTTACCACAAGCCATAATCTTGCGGGCTAGCCAACTCTTTCACTTTTTAGGATATGGCGAGTTGAGATACCATACAATTTTTGGCAAATTTTAAGCCGTAAACGGATTTGATATATCTTTACCAAGAGCCGTTTGCTCCTGGATTAGCCAATCCTTTTGTCGTTTAGACATGGTGGACTGATAACCACAAATTTTTTTTTTGAAACTTGAGTGATTTTTTTTTTTAAAATTTTTGCCAAAAACGGGGTTACTAGAAGGTAAAATGTGATAAAATTCACTAGAATACCCCCCCCCCCCCCCCCCACACTTAGAATTGAATATTGTCCTCAATATTCAAAGTCCCGGCTATTATGCCGACTCTTGGAATGTAAAAGGGCAACATTATAAGCTAAATGTGGAAATACCATTTTTCACTTTGTTTTATTTATTGATATATATACATGGTAACAACGGCAGGGGCAACACCCCCACACTTATGGTGAAAACCCTATAAGCATGCTGCTGTTTTTGTTTACCGAGTCGCTAGCTTGACTCGACCCCGAATTCATTGGTTCTTGGGGAAGCATGATATGGAAGAGACAATTTCCATCGGACTTTCATTCAAGATGTTTGGACAAACATTTGAAGCTCGTGAAAGTTCCACATCGATGAGATAAGTACCCGGCTCAAGATAATGGTAAATGAAAATGCCGGGATCAAAGATGGTATCTTCATTCCCGAAGGTGTGAAGAAGAGAGGAAGTCACCGAGAATGTCATGAGAACAATAATGACAAGATGCTCATCCTTAAGATCAGGTTTAGTTTCCTGAATTTGGATTTTGTCGGTTAAGCTCTTAGGGTTTGAAAACATCCCGGGAGGGAGGGTGGGATAATTTGTCATAGAAATACAAATTCTCATGATTGAGAATCTTTCCCCCCGATCATGATGTTTCTTGCCATCATACTCCGGAGGAGTCATGATAAGGTGATCGATGATGGGCTCAGAAGGTATTTCATCAACATCACTGATGTCTCCATAAGATAAAGAATTTTCATCAGTGTGTGAATTACTAAGCCCGGTGTTGAGATAGGAATTGAGTGATGGATCATCATTCAATAAGTTTTCAAGGAAAAGAATATCCCCCTCAGAATCAAGATAGTTATCATCAACTTCATACGAAGTTGAACTATCTAGGGCAAGGAATGCTTCGACTTCTTCAAGATCATCTTTGAAATCAAAGAGATCATCATCACCAACCGATGGAAGTGGATCGGCGAACTCTTCGAGAAGAAAGTCAACATTAGAGTGGGGAAGGGATGCATCAACATACTCAATGTCTCCATAAGATAAACAATCATCACTGGAATCAGAGACAGTCTCAATTTGATCATTTGGATTATCAGGGGGGAAGGAATATCACACACTTGATCAAAAGTTCCCTGTGACTCTCTCGGGATTGGGACAAGGCTCTCAACACTAGACTTTATTAATTCGTCCGATTCCTTATCAGGAACAATGCTAAGATGCTCATCCCCCATGTTTAGAGAGTGAGTGTGAACTTCGGGTGTGATAACAAGAGACTGAGGGAGATGAGAGGAGCTAGCATTCATGGATTGTACATGTTCCATTTGATCTTCTGCTAGTAATTTCTCCGCCACATTATTTTCTCCCTGCTTTTCTAGGGAAGGAATCACAACTGATGAATCTGATGAACCCTTATAAAATTGAAGGATATCAAGGGTATCTTCATTATCACTATCATCATCACAATCGAGAAGAGCAGCTTTACGAAATTTGGCACGTGTTATAGCTGCTTGTTCTTCGACAAGTAATTCCTCCATACTCTTTTTGTTTCTAGCCTCTCGTTCTTCAGCAAGTAATTCTGCCATAGATTTCTCACGAGAGTCTTTAAACGATGTAGTAACCAACTCCTCAAGTTCTTTCAATATCTCAAGAGCCTTTAGTAAAAGGTCTTGCTCAGTATCATGAGGAGTTGCTTGGATCATTTGGTACTGTGGAGGTGGGTCTGAAAACGAATAGTCGTAATTGTTATAGGGAAATGGATTTCTTGTTTGACAATCCTAACTGAAGTGTGGACCTCCACAGTAATCACAACAGTATGATTGTTGTGACTGGTTTGGTGAATAACATGGATATTGGTCATTTCCAAAATTCTGAGTGTTATCAGGAAACTGTTCATAGATAAACGTGTTTCCAGATTGACACTCAAATCCTTGGTGAGGACCTCCATAATACTCACACGAACATGTCAGTATCTTATGGTGTGGTGGCTGGTGGAATAAATCAGTCGTGACATGATGGGAATAGGGATCTTGGTTATAGACAGACCCGTATCCTGACTCTACCATGCCACAGCTGGGGCAATTACCACCGTTATGAGGACCACCACACCATTGGCAACCAAAATGGTGTGGATACGACATAGAAAAGAATCAAAGGTTCATAGAGGGGTAGGGATGAAGAATCAAAGATGTGAGAGGGTAAAAGTGAATATTTTTGGATTTTTGGATAAACATTTTGTACAAATGAGAAAGAAAATCTTTTTGGGTTTTTTGTGTTCGTTGAAAACTGATTTTAAAATGTTTTCATGAACAGTTTTGTTTTTATAAGAAAATATGAACAAGGATGGGTAAATATACAATGAGTGTATATCCCGATTCACTAATACGCAAAACCGTTTAGAATAACGCGCACAACCTCCCCGGCAGCGGCTCCAAAATTTGATTGGCTCCAAACGGTCAACTAAATTGACCAAGGAATGGTCAATAAAGTCAAACAGCCTAGAGTCAATCTCCGGGTAATATAGGGTTTTCCCGGGTCGTTATGTCCCGACGAGGTGTGGATTGTATTCAAACGGGTTTGTAATCGGGTTAATTTGGACAGAAAAAGGGTTGTGAATTATTTGAACTAAGGAATATATGAAGGAATAGCTTAAATAAGCTATATGAACGGTTACGTGAAAGCTAGATACTTAAAAACGTTTAATATCTAAAAACGCGTACGTTTACATTTTAAATAACGTAAACGTACAAAATAAAACGTGAAAACTGAAATCTGAAAACCCACAGGGGGTGAAAATGACTTTTTTACAAACTAAAGGATGAAAGAAAATATTTAGAAAAAGAAAATTAATTTTCACACTAATTACTTATTTAATATTAATCAATTACTAATTAAAGATTACTTAACTAATTTAACTAATTTAAATTATTAAAAATAACAAACTAACTTAGAAAATTAAGAAAATTTTTATAAATCTAATTAACCATCACAGCAATCCTAGAAAAATATATAAAGTTTCTAAAAATTATATTTATACTATTTTACTAATTATTTACTTATTTATTAATTAATATCTAATTTAACTAAATTAATTAAGAAAATTAGAAAATGAACAGTAGAAATTCTATTAAAATTCCTAAATTTTTTTTATAACATATTAAAGCTAGGAAAAATATAAAAACTAGGTGATATTTTGTAAAAACTAATATTGCTATTTAATTCTTAAATATTAATTAATAATTAATAAAAATAATATTAAATCTAATAGTTACTAAATGACAATATTAAAATTTGGAAAAATTACTGAAAGTACTTAAATATAAAAGGAAATTAATAAAAATATAAAAATGTAAGTTACTTAATAAAAATCTAAAAAGGAAAATTAAAAAGATAAATTAAATTAAATAGAAACTATCACTTATTTTTAAATTGGTTTTTCTGGAATTTTCTTTCACAAACCTATTTAACTGATAAATGTAATAAACTTTTGAAAAGAAAAACTAGCTAGAACTTGAGAATAAGCTGTTTAGGCTTAAAAATCTTGGACAGTTGACTTTTGGTCAAACTAGCCTAGCAAAAGCTTGAATAAGCTACTAGGGGGGACCACAAGGGTGGATTAAAGTGAAAACTAGTTAAAAGAACTTGTGTGGGGATAAAACAACAAAAGGTGGTCCCTGGATAAGCTGATAAGCACGAATAAGCAATTCCAAGAACCACAGGCCAAACAGGCCTCAAAAGGCTAAGTGTAGGCACCTTTCAGCTAATCAAATGAGCTATGGAATCCAAAACAAGCCCTGATCCAAAGAGTTGGGTCACTTGTCTTCCCAGAAATCTCAAGGACTCAGGCTTATTACCACAAACAAGCTCTACAAGAGCTTGTGAATTATGGGCAGATGAAACACTCCCCTGGATGCACAGATAGTGCAGGGCAGTCAAAGGGGCACATTTAGGCTTGAGAATAAGCTAGGAAACGAATTGGTTCAAGACTAAAAGTTACAAAAAGGTAACCACTAGCTACCAAGGAACAAATGAAAGCAAATGTCAATAACTTGGGGCTTGTGCTGAGCTTTTTATGGGAGCTAATACTTAGGCTATTTGGACATGTAAGGTAGGTGCAAGGCAGTGGCAGGCCAAATAAGCTATAGCAATCCTAAATAAGCTACACCCTAAGAATTGTTAAGCCACAATCTTAACACTCTAAAATGACAAAGACAACCTACTACAACAACTAGAGCAAAAGGAATCAAACAAGCTCAGTTCTGTGTTTGATGTTGCATACAGCAGACCTGGGCAGAATAAGGTAACTTTGGGAGCAAAACTAAGCAAACAAATTAGAAACCACAAAGAAACTAAACATACAACTATCAAGGCAGCCTAAGTGGGTACACAAATCACTAAAACTCAAGCTAAATGCTCTAGAAATGAGCATGACATGCTTATTTGAAAAACAGGTCAAAACTGAAAGACATGGGTGCAGGGCAGTCAAACACTCACACAGGCAACTTAATGGCACTTAAAACCCAATGCAAAAAATTCCTAAAATTATATAAAAATGATTTTAAGAATCACTAACTGGCAAAGAACAAATATTCAAAGGTTTCAAGTCAAAACTTACAATAATGAGTGAATGAAAAATCAAGCTATTTTTGACTGTTTTGAGACTTTTGACTTTTTTCAATTTTCATAAATGTTGACTTTGGTGAGTTTCAATGATCCTAACTGACATAATATGTTATAATAAGCTAAATTGCAACTGAATAAGGCTACTTTAACTGCTTATGGAACTACATTGATGATCATGCTACTAACAAAAACTAATCAGTGAACAAATTAATGAAATAAAACTGAGATTTTGAGTTTTTGTTAGAAGATATATAGATTTTATACTAAAATCTTCCTTTTTGAACCTATTGTGAGCCACCTCAACTGAATGTATTGCAAGAAGCATGCAGCAACTCAGATCAAACTCATATCCCAAACACCCTTTCTGAAACTATTTTAAATAATTAATACAACCAAATGAGAAATTAAATTATGAAAATGAAAAACAAGCTTATAATAATGTTGACTAAACACAAATAAGCAGCAATCACTAACTGATAACATCTACAACTAACAAGAACAATTTATGCAAAATTATACTGAGAATTGAGAAATTAGAAAGTAAAAATTAGAAACCTTAAATCTGTGACTGGACCATGGAGATATCAATCTCTGTCTACCTTAATGTTTCCCCAAGAAACTCTAAACCATGACATGCTTCACTGCTTCACCTTCTCTTCTGCTGATTTATATTTTTGAGATTTTTCTTTGTATTTTTCCTTTTCTTAGTTTTCTTAATTCCAAGCTTCAACAAGCTTATAAGCAGTTTATATAAACTACTGAGATTAATTTTGAGCACAACTAAGAGTAAATAACAATACTTAGCAAATAAATTTAGAAACTTAAGTAAAAATGGAAATTACTTAGAAACTGAAGAAACTTGAATTTTATTTAACTGGAAACTTATAATATCAAAGGAACACAAATTACAAACTATAATTTAAACTTAAATAGAAAATTACAATAACTCCTACATGGCTGAAAATTAAACTAAAATCTACTCCCGTCTTCACTGCATCCTTCCTCCTTAAATAATGATGGATTAGGGTTTTTAGAGTTCCCTTGTCTTTTCCCAGCAGTAAAAATGGCCATTGGATTAGCACATTTTAATCTTGGCCGTTTGTTCAATTTAGGCGGGAAAAGGATATTTGACCACTTGGGACCTGATGGATGCCAAGGGGGGGGGGTTGGACTGGGGTGTTTGTTTGGAGTGGGGATATGATGGAAGGGGGTTGAGTGTGGTAAGGTGAGTGATGATGGTGTTGGTTGTGGCAGGGAGAGTAGCAGAGGAGCAGGGGTGAGGTGGAGGATGAGGGTCAAAGTTGAGTTTGACTGAGGAATAAAAACGGGTTTTTATTATAAAGTGTGGGAGTGGGCTGGTGGTGAGGGAGTTGGGCTTTTGGAGTGGGCTGGTGGGATTGGGTGTATAAAAAGGTTGGGTTGTTTGGTTTATATAATACAAAGGTCCATTAAGTTAAGTAAATAATTCATAGGGACCAATTGTGTAAAAACTGAAAACGTAGGGACCTGATTTTCCAACTTTCAAAACTCCTTCCAAGGATAAAACTTGCCACATTATAATTCCACAAGGACTTTTGATGTAATTTTCCCATTTTAAACCACCGGGGGTCATTTCTGCCAAAAATCAAAGTTGAGGGATCTAAATTGTATTTTCCTCATACTTTTCACTTAAAAATCAATTTTGATAACTTTTAACTTTTAAAGGATTTGGGTTGATTTTTCTTTCAAAAATATTTTACCAGGGACCAATTTTGTCAATTTGTGAAAGTTGGGGGACTGAAACTACCAATTATGCAAACTTTGTTCGTTTTTCATCTGTTTTTAAACATTTTGCATCAGAAACATATAAAACACAATCCTGGGATATTTTCAGTATTTTGATGCATTTTTACGTGTTTATAAATGTTTTGCAGTTCAGATTTGACCAAAATGATGAGTATTTACACACTCATCAATTATAGACTAGTTGCTAAAAACATGCTATAATTCCTTAACTTAAGCCATGAGTTAGTTTAGGAAACATAGATAAGCTAATATTAGTAAACCATAAGCTAGAAAACTCTTTTGTTTCATAAAAATATAGTTTACATGGAATTAGGACTAGTTTTGCAAAGTTTTCCATGCATATGGGTATATATGGTAAATTTCTAAAAATATTAAGTCTAGGGACTATTTTTGACATTTCTTAGAAGTGTTATGTATAAGGACCCTTTTAGCAAAGTTACATAACCTTAGGATAAAAGTTATAAAAGTTATATACCTATAAGGACTAGTTTTGCAAATATTAGTAAGTCAAGGGTATAAATGGTAAATTCTAAAACTAATAAGTGTAAGGGTCATTTCTGTCATTTTCATAAAATACATAAGTATAGGGACTAATTGTGTAAAGTCTAGATAGTTAGAATCTATATAATATAAAGTATATAAGTTTAGGGTAGAAAGTGTAAATATGTGAAACTTAAAGGTTATTAAGTAAAGTATTACCTAAAGACAAAAGCATGACACAATAGTAGGGAGCTTCATGTGAGGGGTTTCATTTGGGTATTCGTTTTGACAAGTTTGCTGGTTTTACGAGTTAAAGTGCCCTGGCTCCTCAAAAGTATACTACATGACCTCTGGATTATGATGGCCCGAACGGTGTTATTTATAACTAAATCTAAAATACTTAACTCAATAGTAGGGAGCTTCGTGTGAGGAATTATTGTTAGCCTCACTTTTTTATAAAGATTACGTCACACAAGTGAAATGGACTAGATATGTAGTAAGTTGCACCCATAGGGACTACTTATGTACATTAGGCAAACATGTAGTGTGATGAGCCTATAAATACCCCTCATGAATCTCCATGAGAGGTGTGGGAAATTGTGTAAGCTTCATTTCATTTATTCATTTCAATAAAACACTTTTCTTCACCTTTCTCTCTCTAGAATAATCATGTATTTCGATCAACCGCGACCTCCCGAACGTGTTTCTTTGTTATTAACAAGTGGCATCAGAGCTAACTAGGGGCGAATCGTGGTGTATTGTGGTGTAAAAATGTGTTTTTTGGCGATTTTTCTTGGAAAAAGTACGGTTCTATCGAGTAACAAAGGGTTTTATCAAGTAAGGGAGCGTATTTTTAGGGAATTATCGAGTAAGAAAGGGTGTTATCGAGTAAGGAACTGTAGTTTCGAGTAAGGGTATCAAGTAACCTACTGTATCGAGTAAGGCTCCTACATCGAGTAAGCTTTCCTTTATTTGGCGAGTTAGCCAGTTAGCGAGAAAGCTAACACTCCTTATCGTCTATCGAGTAAGGTTTTTCTTGCTTTTATCTTGTAAAGGAAACTATACCTCGTTAAAGATAGTTATTGAGTAAGGCAAAATCTATCGAGTAAGGACACCATTATCGAGTAAGGAATTTGTTTCGAGTAAGGAGTGATATTTCTGAATTTCAAGGGTATTTACCGAGCATCAAGAAATGAAATTCTTTAGAGTTTCTCAAGGTTTTGTTGAAAACCTAACATACAAACTGATGAGTGTGTAAATACTCATCATTTTTATCGTATCTGAACTGGCAAAACATCCAAAAACACTCAGAAATGAATCAAAATTCAAAAATTATCCCAAAAGTGTGTTTTATATGTTTTAGATGCAAAATGTTTAAAACCAAATGAAAAACGAACAAAGTTTGCATAATTGATAGTTTCAGTCCCCCAAGTTTCAAAAATTTACAAAACTAGTCCCTGAGCGTTTTTATGAAAGAAAAGTCAACCCAAAGCTTTTAAAAGTAAAAAATTATCAAATTTAGTCCTTGGGTGAAAAGTTTGAGAAAATTACACTTTTAGTCCCCAAGTTTTCAAAACTGGCAAAATCAGTCCCTGGGTATTTAAAAATTAAAATTTATCAAAATATACCCTTGTACTATTCACATGTTGCAATTTTAATCCCTTTCGACAACTTGGAAAAATTACATTTCAATCCTTACATTTTTGCATAATTAAAAGACTGGTCCTTGTGTTTTACAATTACAAACCAAACCGGACCCTTGCTTAAAAATATTAGCCCTAACCAATCCCTTAATCCAAATACAAACACAACCATTTACCAGCCCTCCACACAACCCCTTATAACTCCCAAAGCCCATCTCCCAAAAGCCCAAGTCAACCCCCCTTTTTCTTGGTCAAACCCACCACAAAAAAATACTCCCCGTTTTTAATACTAAACCCGTCAAACTCACCCTTTGACCACTACCTCCACCTCACCCTCTCCTCCACAACCCGTGACCCTGCAACCTCTGCCAAACCATCATCAATCCCACTTTCACCCTCCTCCATCATCACCCCTATCCCCCCTCCTACACCCCTCCAAATACTACACTCTAAAATTACACCCCTGGCTCCTATTATCAAAAGAAAAAGCCAAATATAGTTTTGGCGCCAAAATGCAAGGAAGGGTCAAGATTGAAGCTCTCTCATCCTATGGCTCTGAATGAAAGTAGGATATGCTCAGAGTACTAGGGGAAACCCTAATTGTCTACTATAAGAAGAAAGGGAAAGAAGCAGATGGGAGGCTAGTTAATTAGTTATTAGTGGTAGTTTTAGTTTAATTTAAATGTTTTAATGTAGTTCTAAATTCTAGTATAATTACTAGCTTAAAACGTGCACCTTTACCATTTTCAGTGTAATATTCAGAATTCTCAATAAAATAATCAAGTTTCTTTTGTGAAATAAGTATTTGCAGTTTGTCTTTGGATTTCTTATTTAGTAAAAGTCATTGGAATATGTTGTGACTGGTTAGCTTGGACTCATAAAGCAAAGGTATAAGCTCTATTAATCTCAGCTTTTAGCTTCTGGTCAAGGGTAGTCAAAAGAAGGAATGGTAATGGTGATTAAGTATGGTGCTTTGAGGCAATGAATTGTAGCAGAAGTATTTAAAGCTTATCCAAAGATAGGCTTGGTTGTGATTGAAAGTAATCCCTATTTCAGTTAGGGGATCAAAGGTTGTAAGTCTCATTTTAAATTTTCTAATTTAAATATGAAATCCATGAGCATTTCAAAATCTGTTTGTTTGCTAGTTTGTAGTTCTTTTGTCTTCTGATTGATCATAATCTAATGGTAATTGAGTAATTGTAGCTTGTTTGTTTGCTGAGTTTTGAATTTATAGTGTAACTGTTCATTCTGCATACTTGAGCTTTGGTTGTTATTTGTTGAAATTTATTATTCAGTTAGCTTTTAATAGAGTTAGGATTAGTAAGTAAGTTATAGGTGTAGTGATTCAAGTCTTAAATCTGCTTTTCCTTGTGAAAATCATTCACAGTTTAATGCATAAGGGGTGTTTGGCAAAATTTATTTCAGGGTATAGCAGGGTGTTTTACCTATTTCTCGTTGTTTTCTTTGGTCCCCTTAGGTTGTATTAGGATTAGTCAACAACAAAATTTGTAGTATTAACTTCTAAAAGTAAAAAATCACCAATAAGCTTAAATATGTGTTCAAATGTGATGTTTAGCAGCTGAGACTTTGCAATTTGATAGATAACAGTGTCATCAAGGATAAGTAAGCTTTAAACTTGCTTATTATTACATTTAGAGTAAGCATGGTTCAACAAAAACTCAAGAAAGTTAAAACATTGCAAATTTCATAAAAGTCAAAATTCCACTTAGGTTGTTTTTGAATTAACTTGTGAATTTCCCCTAGGTCTTAATATTAGATATTAGAACTTGTGCTTTTAGGATCATAAACTTTAGCTGCTTATCTTCATTAGTGTATTTTTATTTTTATTAGCTTAGGTAGACTGCTTAAACGGTTGCTTATTTTAGTCTGTTCTCTATATAAGTGTCCTGTATCAGCTTCATGAGCTCATTTTCCTTGGATTGTAGCTTGGTCAATTGTTGACCCTAGCTTAAGCTCTTTGGTGTTTTGGATAGCCCTCCTGGCCATCTACTTATTTTTGTACTTAATTTGCAATTTGTGCTTATTCTCATGCTTATTCTTAGCTCATAAGTTGATCCACCAAACTGAGACTCACTGCTTCAGTGAGTAATAAGCTCACTTTCAGAAGCTCTTGCTGAGCTTGTTAGTGAGTTTCCACCTAAGGACCTGAGCTTCGGAAAAGCTCATTGGGGGTGGCTTGCTTATTCCAGGCTTAATTTGGCATCTTGAGCTTATTTGATAAGCTTTTACCAAGCCTGCAACCTTGCCAAGCCTGCTTGTTCCTCAGTTGGATAAGCCAACTTAACAAGCTCATGAAGAGCTTGTTTGTGGGAATAAGCTCAAGCCTTTGGCATTTTGAGAAGTTCTCTCAGCTGACATGTCATTTCCAGGGTCAGTTTGGGTTTACAAGCTTTTGCCCCTAGCTCAACTTTGGCCTGCAAAAATCCCTTGGGTCTGTGTGGATTTGAATGAATTGTAGATTTGCTTATTTCTTCATTTCAACTTATTCTGTGTGAATCCTCTGTTGTTGTGGTTTATTTTGCTCACCTTTATTACATTTCAGCTTATTTTAGTTTTAGGAATCAGTTGCTAGCTTATTCTAGCTCTCTCAAGCTCTTAATTTCATTTTGAGCTTCAAAAGCTCATCTGCTGATCTCATAAGCTTTTCCACTGCTTAATTTTAAGTTTTAAGAACATCATGTTTATTAAAGTTGCTTAGTATAGTTGTTAAAAGGTTTGTGTAAAGTATAAGGCAAAAAGAAAAATAAAAAGAATAAGTGTAGATAGCCAGATTCGAACCTAGGACCTTTTGGTCACACTGGTCAAAACCAAACCTAACACGTGCACCATCTGGGCTATAGTCATCTTAGTGTTATTTGTTTCCTCACTATTATTTATAGTACAAATTTTCCTTTTTATGCTAATAAGCTACATCAGCTTATTGCCAACTTATTTTATAAGCTTGTCTTCATTTTCATATTTTTCCTAGTTTTATTATAGTACTAAGTATTTCTAGAAAAAGTTTTACATTTATTACTGTTCATTTGCTATTTATTATAATTTAAATTAGTATAATTAGTATTTAAATAGATTTTAATTAATAATAAATAATTAAAAAGTCAAAAAAATATTTTTCTTTTTCTCAAAATTTTCTTTTATCGTTAGGATCGTAAAAATATAATTTTCATGTCCGTAGGGTTAGCGTAGCGTAAAATTCACTTTTTATTTCGCGCACTCGCATTTATTTTGATTTTAACTCGCGTTTTATTCAAATAACTTTTAGGATTTTTAATACTAGGTTACGTTAGTAAAAGTAGTTTGTTAAATAAAGAAAACCCAAAAATAAAAAAAGTGATAGCTTCTATTTAAGCCCTTTTGGCTTATTTTTCTACTTATTTATAAGCAAACTCTGATTTTAAGTTTTTAGATTACGTTTTAGGTTAACTTGGTTTCACGTTATTGTTAATATAGATTGTTTAAATCGTTCTCATTCGTATTTCCTTATCGTAATCATTCAAAACCTTTATATACCCTTTCCCGTCCAAATTCACCCGATCACAAACCTGTTTTGATTACCATCACACCTCGTCGGGACATAACGACCCGGGGAAACCCTATACTTCCGTGGAGATTGACTCTGAGCAGTTTGACTTGATTGACCATTCACCTGGTCAATTAGGTTGACCGTTTGGAGCCAATCAAATTTTGCCGCCGCTGCCGGGGAGGTTGTGCGCGTTATTCTAAACGGTTTTGTGTATTAGTGAACCTGGATATACATCCATTGTATATTTACCATCCTTGTGTATATTTTCATAAAAACGGTTCCCGAAAACTTTTTAAAATTAGTTTTCAACGAACACAAAAAACCCAAAAAGATTTTCTTTCTCATTTGTACAAAATGTTTATCCAAAAACCCAAAAATATTCTCCTTTACCCTCTCACATCTTTGATTCTTCATTCCTTACCCTCCCAAACCTTTTGATTCTTTCTATGTCTCTTCCACACCTTCTTACTTGCCGTTGGTGTGGTAGTCCTTTTAATGGTGGCAATTGCCCCAGTTGTGGCATGGTAGAGTCAGGAAACGGGTTTGTCTATAACCAGGATCCCTATTCCTACCATGACACAACTGATTTATTCCATCAGCTACCACACCATGATACTTAGCAGTTTTACTGTTTTGAGTACTGTGGTGGTTCACAGTACAGTTCTGATTGTCAATCAGGAAGCACGCTTGTCTATGAGCAGTTTCCTGATAACGATTATGACCCTAACACATACGACTTACAACCACATCAGTTTTACTGTTGTGATTACTATGGAGGTCCACACTTTAGCTCGGATTGTCAAACAAGGAATCCATTTCCTTGTAACAATTATGACTATTCGTTTTCAGACCCACCTCCACAGTACCAAATGATCCAAGCAACTCCTCATGATACTGAGCAAGACCTTTTACTTGAGGCTCTTGAGATATTGCAAGAACTTAAGGAGGAGTTAGCTACTGCATCGTTTCAAGATTCTCGTGAGAAACCTATGGCAGAATTACTTGCTGAAGAACGAGATGCTAGAAACAAATTGAGCATGGAAGAATTGCTAGTCTTAGAACAAGCAGCTAAAACACGTGCCATATTTTGCAATTCTGCTCTTCTCGACGATGATGATGTTACCCTTGATATTTCTCAATTTTGTAAGGGTTCATAAAGTTCATCTGTTGTGATTCCTTCCTCGGAAAATCAGGGAGAAAAGACTATGATAGAATTACTAGCAGAAGAACAAATGAAATTTATAAAACCCATGTCTGCTAGTCCTTCTCAACTCCCTCAGTCTATTGATATCACACCCGAAGTTCACACTCACTCTCTAAACATGGGAGATGAGCATCTTAGCACTGTTCCTAATAAGGAATCAGAAGAATTAATAAAGTCTAGTTTTGAGATCCTTGTCCCAATCCCGAGAGAGTCACAGGGAACTTTTGATCATGTGTGTGATTTACCTTCCCCTCTTGAGTGTTCAAAGGATCATTTTGAGACTTTCTCAGATTTTAATGATGATTGTACATCTCATGGAGACATTGAGTATATTGAGGCATCACTCCCACAGTCTGATGCTGATCCTCTTCTTGAGGAGTTCGCCGATGAACTTACTCACATCAATCCACTTTCATTGGAAAGTAATGATGGTCTCCTCGACTTTGAAGCCGATCTGGGAGAAATTGAAAGTCTCCTATATCATGATCCACCACTCAGTTCTTATCCCAGTAGTCCAATAGAGAATGATAATCACTTTGTTCCTGAAGCATTCAATACTACTCTCACCAATCCTCTATTCGAATTCGATTCTGGATTCACTTTGATTTCTGATAATCCACTCTTTGATATTCAGAATGAGGATTGTGATGAGTCCACAATGGAACATGAATTCACAGATTCACATCTTGTGAATGATTCTCTTCATGAGGAGTTCTCCGGTGAACTCACTCATCATATCATGACTCCTCCGGAGTTTGATAGCCTGGGGGGAGATGCGCTCAATCATGAGAACTTGCAAATTCCCACCCACCCTCCCGGGATGTTTTTGAGCTTAACCCTTGAAATCCAAATTCAGGCTAATGAGCCTGCTCTCGAGGAAGAAAATCTTATCATGATTTTCATCATGGTTTTCTTCCTTTTCTTCACCTACAGGGTGACTTCTCTTTCACTCCTTTTGGAATGAGGATACCATCTTTGATCCCAGCATTTTCATGTACCATTATCTTGCGCCGGGTACTTATCTCATTGGTGTGGAACTTTCACGTGCTTCAAATGTTTGTCCAAACATCTTGAATGAAAGTCCGATGGAGATTCCTTCCTCTACATTATGCTTCCCCAAGGACAAATGAATTCGGGGTCGAGTCAAGCTAGCGACTTGGTAAACAAAAACAGTAGCATACTTATAGGGTTTTCACCCTAAGTGTGGGGGAGTTACCCCTACTGTGGTTACAAATAAAGTGAAAAAATGTTGTTTTCCACATTTAGCTTGTAATGTTGCCCTTTTACGTTCAAAGAGTCGGCATAATAGCCGGGACTTTGAATATTGAGGACAATATTCATTCTAAGTGTGGGGGGAGGGGGGGGGGGGTATTTCGCTATTCTAGCGAATTTTATCACATTTTACTATCTAGTACCCCCGTTTTTGACCAAAATTTTTAAAATTTTTTCACTAAAGTTCAAAATTTTTTGTGGTTATCAGTCCGCCATGTCTAACCGACAAAAGGATTGGCTAATCCAGGAGCAAACGGCTCTTGGTAAAGATATCTCAAATCCGTTGATGGCTTGCAATTTGTCCAAAATTGTATGGTATATCAGCTCGCCATATCCAAAAAAGTGAATGAGTTGGCTAGCCCGCAAGATTATGGCTTGTGGTAAAGGTAGTGGAAAAACCATAATTGGTAATCAGCTCACCAACATGTTGACTATTCCATCAAGAGTTGGCTAGTCCAGAAGCAAACGACTTTTGGTAAAGACGAATCAAATCCGTTGACAGCTGGTGGTTTGCTCAAAATCACATGGTTATCAGGTGGACCATAGTTCTTACTTGAATCGATACATCTGGCTACTCCAGAAGTGATGGCTTTTGGTAAAGAGTTTCAAATCCATTAAGTTTTTCTCAAAAGATTGCTAGGAACTAGCAATAGTTTAGTATGGGGGATTGATGAGTGTGTAAATACTCATCACTTTTATCGTATCTGAACTGCCAAAACATCCAAAAACACTCAGAAATGCATCAAAATACAGAAATTATCTCAAAAGTGTGTTTTATATGTTTTAGATGAAAAATGTTTAAAAACAAATGTAAAACGAACAAAGTTTGCATAATTGGCAGTTTCAGTCCCCCGAGTTTCAAAAATTTACAAAACTAGTCCCTGAGCGTTTTTATGAAAGAAAAGTCAACCCAAAGCTTTTAAAAGTCAAAAATTATCAAATTTAGTCCTTGGGTGAAAAGTTTGAGAAAAATACACTTTTGGTCCCCAAGTTTTCAAAATTGGTAAAATCAGTCCCTGGGTATTTAAAAATTGAAATTTATCAAAATATACCCTTATACTATTCACATGTTGCAATTTTAATCCTTTTTGACAACTTGGAAAAATTACATTTCAACCCTTACATTTTGGCATAATTACAAGATTGGTCCTTGTATTTTACAATTACAAACCAAACCGGACCCTTGCTTAAAAATATTAGCCCAAACCAATCCCTTAATCCAAATACAAACACAACCATTTACCAGCCCACCACACAACCCCTTATAACTCCCAAAGCCCATCTCCTAAAAGCCCAAGTCAACCCCCCTTTTTCTTGGTCAAACCCACCACAAAAAAAATACTCCCTGTTTTTAATACTAAACCAGTCAAACTCACCCTTTGACCACTACCTCCACCTCACCCTCTCCTCCACAACCTATGACCCTGCAACCTCTGCCAAACCATCATCAACCCCACTTTCACCCTCCTCCATCATCACACCTATCCCCCCTCCTACACCCCTCCAAATACTACACTCCAAAATTACACCCCTGGCTCCTATTATCAAAAGAAAAAGGCGAATATAGTTTTGGCGCCAAAATGCAAGGAAGGGTCAAGATTGAAGCTCTCTCATCCTATGGCTCTGAATGAAACTGGATATGCTCAGAGTACTAGGGGAAACCCTAATTGTCTACTATAAAAAGAAAGGGAAAGAAATAGAAGGGAGGCTAGTTAATTAGTTATTAGTGGTAGTTTTAGTTTAATTTAAATGTTTTAATGTAGTTCTGAATTCTAGTATAATTACTAGCTTAAAACGTGTACCTTTACCATTTTTCAGTGTAATATTCAGAATTCTCAATAAAATAATCAAGTTTCTTTTGTGAAATAAGTATTTGCAGTTTGTCTTTTGATTTCTTATTTAGTAAAAGTCATTGGAATATGTTGTGACTGGTTAGCTTGGACTCATAAAGCCTAGGTATAAGCTCTATTAATCTCAGCTTTTAGCTTCTGGTCAAGGGAAGTCAAAAGAAGGAATAGTAATGGTGATTAAGTATGGTTCTTTGAGGTAATGAATTGTAGCAGAAGTATTTAAAGCTTATCCAAAGATAGGCTTGGTTGTGATTGAAAGTAATCCCTATTCCAGTTAGGGGATCAAAGGTTGTAAGTCTCATTTTAAATTTTCTAATTTAAATCTGAAATCCATGAGCATTTCAAAATCTGTTTGTTTGCTAGTTTGTAGTTCTTTTGTCTTCTGATTGATCATAATCTAATGGTAATTGAGTAATTGTAGCTTGTTTGTTTGTTGAGTTTTGAATTTATAGTGTAACTGTTCATTCTGCATACTTGAGCTTTGGTTGTTATTTGTTGAAATTTGTTATTCAGTTAGCTTTTAATAGAGTTAGGATTAGTAAGTAAGTTTTAGGTGTAGTGATTCAAGTCTTAAATCTGCTTTTCCTTGTGAAAATCATTCACAGTTTAATGCATAAGGGGTGTTTGGCAAAACTTATTTCAGGGTATAGCAGGGTGTTTTACCTATTGCTTGTTGTTTTATTTGGTCCCCTTAGGTTGTATTAGGATTAGTCAACAACAAAATTTGTAGGTTTAACTTCTGAAAGTCAAAAATCACCCATAAGCTTAAATCTGTGTTCAAATGTGATGTTTAGCAGCTGAGACTTTGCAATTTGATAGATAACAGTGTCATCTAGGATAAGTAAGCTTTAAACTTGCTTATTATTACATTTAGTGTAAGCATGGTTCATCAGAAACTCAAGAAAGTCAAAACATTGCAAATTTCATAAAAGTCAAAATTCCACTTAGGTTGTTTTTGAATTAACTTGTGAATTTCCCCTAGGTCTTAATATTAGATATTAGAACTTGTGCTTTTAGGATCATAAACTTTAGCTGCTTATCTTTATTAGTGTATTTTTATTAGCTTAGGTAAACTGCTTAAACGGTTGCTTATTTTAGTCTGTTCTCTATATAAGTGTCCTGTATCAGCTTCATGAGCTCATTTTCCTTGGATTGTAGCTTGGTCAATTGTTGACCCTAGCTTAAGCTCTTTGGTGTTTTGGATAGCCCTCCTGGCCATCTACTTATTTTTGTACTTAATTTGCAATTTGTGCTTATTCTCATGCTTATTCTTAACTCTTAAGTTGATCCACCAAACTGAGACTCACTGCTTCAGTGAGTAATAAGCTCACTTTCAGAAGCTCTTGCTGAGCTTATTAGTGAGTTTCCACCTAAGGACCTGAGCTTCTGAAAAGCTCATTGGAGGTGGCTTGCTTATTCCAGGCTTAATTTGGCCTCTTGAGCTTATTTGATAAGCTTTTACCAAGCCTGCAACCTTGCCAAGCCTGCTTGTTCCTCAGTTGGATAAGCCAACTTAACAAGCTCATGAAGAGCTTGTTTATGGGAATAAGCTCAAGCCTTTGGCATTTTGAGAAGCTCTCTCAGCTGACATGTCATTTCCAGGGTCAGTTTGGGTTTCCAAGCTTTTGCCCCTAGCTCAACTTTGTCCTGCAAAAAGCCCTTGGGTCTGTGTGGATTTGAATGAATTGTAGATTTGCTTATTTCTTCATTTCAACTTATTTTGTGTGAATCCTCTGTTGTTGTGGTTTATTTTGCTCACCTTTATTACATTTCAGCTTATTTTAGTTTTAGGAATCAGTTGGTAGCTTATTCTAGCTCTCTCAAGCTCTTAATTTCATTTTGAGCTTCAAAAGCTCATCTGCTGATCTCATAAGCTTTTCCACTGCTTAATTTTAAGTTTTAAGAACATCATGTTTATTAAAGTTGCTTAGTACAGTTGTTAAAAGGTTTGTGTAAAGTATAAAGCAAAAAAGAAAAATAAAAAGAATAAGTGTAGATAGCCAGATTCGAACCTAGGACCTTTTGGTCAAACTGGTCAAAACCAAACCTAACACGTGCACCATCTGGGCTATAGTCATCTTAGTGTTATTTGTTTCCTCACTATTATTTATAGTACAAATTTTCCTTTTTAAGCTAATAAGCTTCATCAGCTTATTTTATAAGCTTGTCTTCATTTTCATATTTTTCCCAGTTTTATTATAGTACTAAGTATTTCTAGAAAAAGTTTTACATTTATTACTGTTCATTTGCTATTTATTATAATTTAAATTAGTATAATTAGTATTTAAATAGATTTTAATTAATAATAAATAATTAAAAAGTCAAAAAAATATTTTTCTTTTTCTCAAAATTTTCTTTTATCGTTAGGATCGTAAAAATATAATTTTCATGTCCGTAGGGTTAGCGTAGCATAAAATTCACTATTTATTTCGCGCACTCGCGTTTATTTTGATTTTAACTCGCGTTTTATTTAAATAACTTTTACGATTTTTAATATTAGGTTACGTTAGTAAAAGTAGTTTGTTAAATAAAGAAAAACCAAAAATTAAAAAAGTGATAGATTCTATTTAAGCCCTTTTGGCTTATTTTTCTGCTTATTTATAAGCAAACTCTGATTTTAAGTTTTTAGATTACGTTTTAGGTTAACTAGGTTTCACGTTATTGTTAATATAGATTGTTTAAGTCGTTCTCATTTGTATTTCTTAGCGTAATCATTCAAAACCCTTATATACCCTTTCCCGTCCAAGTTCACCCGATCAAAAACCTGTTTTGATTACCATCACATCTCGTCAGGACATAACGACCCGGGGAAACCCTATACTTCCGCGGAGATTGACTCTGAGCAGTTTGACTTGATTGACCATTCACCTGGTCAATTAGGTTGACTGTTTGGAGCCAATCACAAACCCTAGTTTTTCAAACCCAAATACACATATGATATTATTGGTCTACGTCTTATAGAACATGATTCATTTCATTGTTTCATTATCTTAGTACCAATTTATCTCACTTCAAAACACACCACGTATAGCTTAAAAGATCCTGATCAAGAATCACACTCAAATGACAACGGCTAGTATCTGATGTTTGTGACTATAGGGATAATTCTTTATCACTTATCTGGGTTTAATGTTCATTTCAAGGGCATGTGTACTTATTTATCTCAAAGTCTAGTGGTGGATGGATGCATGACTTTCGAAGATACTTGTTTGTGCATTCACTGGTAATGATACTGATTAAGACTTGGTTTATCTAGTTATACCCGATGTAAGGAGTTACATTGTAGTACTCATGGGTTATAGCTATCACTTTAAGGAGTTACATTGTAGTACTCAGTGTCACATGAAGTTGTGGATAGTCCAAGAAGCGGATTTCATATACTGTTTGTTAGTTTGGGTATATGGCTCTACCTATGCTTTAAGGAGTTACGTTGTAGTGCTCAATATAGGTTCTTAGTCACACCATCGTACAAGATTAAGTCACATGTCTAAGGGATGTTTACTTCATTTTCAGATAGGTTATATTGGGTTGTTTCTCTAGTCAGTGGTCATTTACTACCTGGTTGGAATTTGAAGAGGTTGCTTGTAGGTTGAAGGGAAGAGATGAGATTGTAGAAAAAGAGAGTCATATCTTATCGACATATTCTCACATAATTATGCTGTCATGGCTTATATATTGCATCAAAAGGGTAAATTAAAGGTAATTTCCGGTGTGTACATAAGATTATGACGATTCTGATAATTTGCAACCATCAGGAGGGAGAAGAACATGCCGAAAGAAGTAGTGTTTCATCTTCAGTAAGTTGGTTGATTGAGGGAACTGTGCTTAATACCAAAGAAGTACCATGAGGTACCAAGTATGTGTACATCGGGGCTTATTACCAACTTCGATGCTATACTATGTGAGTTATGTTGTTATGATACTCCCCGAACGACAACCATCGTGCTACAGTTTAGACTACATTATCCGCTGTGTGATAGAAGAAGGGTTGTTAGTTCAGGAGGGAGCAGAAGTAAGAAAAAGGCTCACTAGTTAGGAAGGAGTAATAACCTAACTAGACCATTACAGTTGAAGTTCAGAGATTTGTAAATCAGTGTCGTCAGTGCCAAAGATCAAATGCCGAGATCGTCGAATGAGAGAACTTCAAGTCTGCCTCAGTATCTAGACTACAGAGACTCTGCGCTTCAACAATGTCAACATAGTTTACTATTGTTGTAATTTACATTGTTTATGTGTTTATTGGTCTCATTGTAACCATTCACGTGTGACGATATCTTGGAGGGAGATTGTTAGCCTTACTTTTTTATAAAGATGACGTCACACAAGTGAAATGGACTAGATATGTAGTAAGTTGCACCCATAGGGACTACTTATGTACATTAGGCAAACATGTAGTGTGATGAGCCTATAAATACCCCTCATGACTCTCCATGAGGGGTGTGGGAAATTGTGTAAGCTTTATTGCATTTATTCATTTCAAAAAAACACTTTTCTTCACCTTTCTCTCTCTACTTTCTCTCTTTAGAATAATCATGTATTTCGATCAACCGCGACCTCCCGAACGTGTTTCTTTGTAATAACAATTATATACTTCTGAATTATGATGGCCCGAACGGTATTATGTTGGCAGCATAATAAAATAATAGGGAGCTTCATGTGAGGAGTTATACTTCTGGATTACGATGGCCCGAACGGTGTTAAGTTATAAACATAGAAACCCTAGGAGTAATTACTTAAGAAACTTAAAAAAACTAAGGAACTTAACCACACAAACACACCTACAAAACCCTCAGGACACGTGACTAAGGCCATCTAGTTTCCGAGTCACTTTTCAAATCAATCACATCATCCCTAAGCCCAGGTGAGTTCATAGCCTCACTCTTTCTAAATGCTTTATAAACCCTGTGAGGGGGATACATGCTACTTGCTTTTCTCTAAAACCGAATACAAGTCTTTTTCTCTGGTTATTGCACGAGTGTTACTTTTTGCTACCATTACATAACTAAAATTCATGAACCATTATCACTTGTGAGTTTTACACAAGTGAACGCGAATATAGTTGATAGATCTATTGGAGTTGACAACTCCCGTTGGTTTGCCCCAGCCGGGTACTAATAAGTACTATATTTTAACTCATCCTTAAGTTTTAACTTTGGAAAGTTAGCCTTATCACCGTCCCCTCATGGTTTGGTCTACAGACCCCATGACTCGGACTGTTAACGTGCGGTTTCATGAGCTTAGTGCAACAACACTTTTCACATCATAATTGTATACACATTGCAATTATCAAAAACCTTACATTTTTCCTGGAAGGTTTTAACATTTAAACCCTAGGGAAACTTGTATTCACACTACACCTAAACCTATGACTCTCACTCAACACCTAGTGTTGACTTTTAAGCATGTATCCTAGGTATATAGCTGTTACGGATCTATGGCACAAGGCGGCACTGAACTTAGAGGACTTTCAACCATGTTATCATTCAAAACCTAACATTTCACAACTTAGACTCACGGGACCTCTTCTTAATAAAACTCTGATAATTTAATGAATGATAACTCATTGTATAAAAACGTCTCTTTTCAAGTCGTTTTCTATTACTATAACTGTGGTTCCATAAGGTAATACCCCAGATCTAAATCCGCAGCGATCTGTCAAAAATGGGGGTGTTACATTTTTCCTAAATTATGCATAACTTGATCAACTATGCTTAATTTTGGAGGGATGATGGGATGATGGGGGTAGTTACCTTAGATTATGTTTGGTGGGAGTCGGAGTCTAGATCACCTGAAAATGCATTAGCCTATGAGTGTGCATCTGTTTTACGTGTTTTTGTATTTGTGACTATGTTGCTATGCATTCTGTAGCTTTTAGCTTTTGGGACAATATACGAGCTTAAGATTGCGTACTTAAGTGCTTTTATTTGATTTGAGTTGATATGATACGGTTTGATTTGATTTGAGTCAGAGTATTTTCGTTCCATTTCCCATACTCGTACGTATGATATTATTTATCCTGATACGCATAAAAAACTCATACTATTGTATTTTATTAAATATATAGTGATACGTTATTTTGGATACTTTATACAATTTTGAATACTATTTTGGACGGTCAACATTGGTTTTGCTATTTTGAAAATACAGCATATTGATATACAATTTTGAAAGCTATTTTGGAAACATGATTACTCTAGTATTGCCCTATGCCATTATGTCACATGCCTTGTCTCCTCTACCCCTCAATTTCTGAGAAAGCCGAAATACACCACATTATAAGCCGATGAGTCTGATGATGTTATTGATTGCCTTAGGGAAACGACTGATGTGCCCGTGGAGTACAAGTTTTAAATTTAAAACACGATCTACCAATGATTCAAATGAAACACATACGAGCAAGTATACTCGTCCGTATGTAGTATAAAATGAAACGGTAAGCCGAGGTCGTTCACTAGGATTTGTTTTGTTTTATGAACCATATGTTTTGATTATAATCTATAACTAAGAATGGATTCTTAATCAAGCAAATAATGATGATGATGATGATGTAAATTCAATATATTAAAAACTACACTTGCCTAGACTAGTTTGCACATTACACATGATATGATTATGAAATATGGTTCAAATTGACAATGATCACTAAATTAGATGGTGTCTAATTTGATTAGTGGGTGTACTAATCTCCATTGCTTTTAACACTTTCAATCCTCGTCAAGATTTTAAGATGGCAAAAACAACTTAAGGATTTGACCAAGTAAAATTAACACAACTCAATTACTTGATTCACTTTCGTTTCACAATCAATTGACAATAATCCTTTTTAAGTTTTCCAAGTTAAACCAAGTTACTTAAGAAATGCTCAATACATAAGGTAAATCCTTCATAGACAAAGGTTCTACAATTGATTAAATAACAATGTCTCTTTCGACCTATTACACCATTACTAATCAATCTAACTTGACAACTCTTTTGATTATGAAAACTTAGAAAGTATAATTCGATCTTAGTATTAATCCTTCATTAGTTTCGAACCATATATTCATACCCAATCACATTTCATGAAACAAACATCATCTAGGCAAGTGCACAAGACACTTAGCCGCTCATGGCAAACAAAGAAATAATCACAGAAATTATATCACTTGAAAACATAACTAAAGAGTCTTACAAAGTTGTAATGATGATTACAAAAGTTAGGAACTATGATGAGGTTATCGACAATGATTCCTTGAATGATTACAATGGTTGATGTCGAATGCAAGTCACTTTTCTTTCCTGCGTTTTCTTCCTTGAGAGCCTTCTTGAGAGAGATTAAGATAGCATATGATTGGTGTTGGGATTGGGGTTATTTCTCACTTGACTAGGCTTCTAATTAATAGAAAAGGCTACACTTGGCCAACAAGCAAGTGTCTTGGCCACAAAGTTTCATAAAATTCTGCACTTGGAGTAATTGAAGAGTAATGACAACCCACTTGAAGAGTTTGATCATTAATAACAACCATTAAAGAAGGCAGGATTGTGTGAACCTAGAGGTTGGCGTCTCAACCTGAGGTTCAGGTTTAACTTTCAGATTTTGTAGAGATTTCCTTGAACCTTATGTTTGAACTTAAACCTGTGTTGTATCTTTTAAAGCATTGGTTGAAGAGAACATGACTTGTAGCAATATTTGCTAGTGACTTTCATAACATCAACACTTGATCTTTCTTGAGCTCGGAAGTCTTTGTAACTTGATTCTTTATCTTTAACAATCTCTTCGAAACTTTTTTTAGGGGAAGAATCATGCATTGTACATAAACTCTTGATTAAACGAATTTTCTCCATCTTTTAAGCTTTACACTTGGACTTGATTGTACCTGAACTTTAATATATCTATTGTACCTATTTCACACAATATGTCCACAAATACGACCAAATACAATGCACAAGCATACAAATAATGCGAATAAAACATGTACAAAATGAGCGTTATCAACGACCCACCAACTTGCGTAGCCGAAATTAATGGCATAGTCGTATGATTAGGACCTTGGAGACTACAAGTGACATGATAGGACTCATGAGAAGCAGTAACCTTGTTAATTGAGTTGTTTGTGTTGACAATGATAGCAATGTTCACCTTAGTGTTTGTGTTCCGGAGATGGTACTTGTTAATACAAATATCGCCTTAAAACGTTATTTATATTTTACAATCTTTGCTAAGTTTTGTTAACGACAAAGTGTAAACTTTAGTTTTTAGTAAAACATTATTTTTGTTTTATTCTTGCATAACTACACTTTATTTGCTACATTTAAATTTCATATTTAACATAACATATTCATATTTCTAAATATAGAAAATGTAACATGTGCATTTATGGAAAGGTTGAGTGTTTGACTTTCCATAAGACTTCTTACACATTACTTCTTACACATTATAGAAGGTCTCTTACTCTATCTATTGTGTGTTGACTTGAAGAAGCTCTATTTGACATTGCTAGATATGGAAAGATTTCTTGAAGGCTTTGACTGTCAGACACTGGTGGAACCCTTGGGTTACAAGGGCGGAACCCTGGGGTTACAAGGGCGGAACCCTTGTTTTGGTTCCGCCAGATCCGCCAGTGGTCTGGTTTGTTTGGCTATAAATACCAAGCCACTTGCAAGAAATCTTTCATCACTTCTCATTATAATTTACAAATACATACTCATATCATTCATCTAACTCATTAATATTTCATTTGTGTGAAGTTCTCTTGTAGCAAAGAAGTTCACAAGTTCATATCAAAGTTACAAGTATTCAACACAACGTTGCAAGACTTGTTAGCTTAGCACTATATAGACTTCGTGTAGTTTATACTTCATTTGATTGTGTATATTCAGTAGTGATCGGTTTGTATTTTAGGCCTTAAAATACATACTGTGACGGGCGTGGTTGTACCCTTGTAAATGAACTCGACATCTAGCTTTGTGTCGGTAATCTTGTGTAAGCGATGTGTAAGGTTTTCTCCGCCGGTGAAAGGAGCTTGTTGACTTGTGAAAGAAACTCTTGAGTTGGATACTCGAGGTGTGGAGTAGGGCAAGGAAAAAGAGTCCTTGTAGCTGAACCACGATAAACTATCATGGTGTGGTTTGATTGTTTTTTTCGTTACTCTTGCATATTATATATTGTCTTGTAGTTTAGATCTTTGATTAAACGTAAAGTTTCACAAGATAATTAACTTAAAAACCGGTAAACTATTCAACCCCCCTTCTAGTTTATGGTTTAAGTAGAATGATTATTTGTTGTAATTACTTTTATATTAGTGTTAAATGACTCATAGCTTGTATTTTGATTAGAATAAAAGCGCATTTTCTTGAGGACAAGCAAATCTTAAGTGTAAGGGTATTTAATAAGGCGAAAAGTGTACCGCTTTTAGGGGTTCATTTAAGCCCGAATTCATGATTATTTGATCAATTATTACCCTAAATCGTTCCTTTTGTCATTTTAGGTACTTTTGAGAAGAAATATGGAAAATGAAGCATTTTGAACGTTTTTGGAGCGATTAAGTGAAGAAAACGACAAAGTCTCAAAATCCTTGCTGGGAACAGTACCTGATGGCGTCAAGGCCATACAAGTGATGGCGTCAAGCATGGAAAAAGAGGTGGATATGGAAAATACACATGACGGCCCAGAACTATTTCAAGGAAAAAATGCCTGACGGCATCACCAAGGCCGTCAGGATTGATTTACAAGTGACGACCCTGAGCTTATTCTCAACATGACGACATCAAGATTGGATCTAGGCAATACGACCTTTAATTTGGCGGCAAGTTGACGGCGTCACAAGCTATAACGTGGTGACGTCAAGGTGTATGATGAGGCGAAAAATGATCCATTTTTAGGGGGTCATTTAAGCCCGAATTCGAATTTATTTGATCAAATATTGCCCTAAATCATTCCTTTTGTGATTTTAGGTACTTTGGGAGAGAAATCTGGAAAAGGAAACAATTCGGACATTTTTGGAGCATAAAAGTGAAGAAAACGCCAAAGTCTTAATTTTCCATGCTGGGAACAGTAGGTGACGGCGTCAAGAGCAATTCTTTGACGGCGTCAAGAGCAGAAGTCCATGACGACCCAGTACAGATTTGACGGCGTCACGAAGGAAGGGCGTCAGAGTAAAGAGTCATGACGACCTGGAATTGTTTAAGTCTTGACGGCGTCAAATGTAGATCAAGGCAGTCCGAGATTAGTTTTGGCGGCGAGGTGACGGCGTCACAAGATTTGTCTTGACGCCGTCAGACCTATTTTTCTATATATAGTTTTCTAATTTTCACACATTAAAAGGAGAAGTTTTGGAGAAACCCTAAGTACGATTTTGGTGTAACTTTACAGGTTTTTCAAGGGATCCAAACCCTTGATACCTTGCATGTGTAATCAAGATAAGTGTTCCTTTAATTCAATCAATATGTCTATGTGTTGGTTGTCTATATCTTGTTCTTGTCTTAATTCTATCATGCTAGGCTAGATCTATCTTGTGTTTGCTTAGATCTAATGAAACCTAGATGTTAATTATGTGTTGATTACTTGTTTATTCTTGTTTTGGATGAATGATTTATATGTTAGGCTTAAGAAAACTGGCAGATCTCCACTTGGTAACATGCTTGAACGTCTTAAGAAACATGAACCGAGGCGCACTAGGTCTTTATTGGTTGTATTTAATGCATGAGCCACTGTTTACAATCCCTATAGTTGTGCTGGGCATGGTGTAGGAGGAGATAAGAGCTCATAGAATTGGGGAGTTATGTGTGCCACCCTGTGAATGGTATTAAGGAATACGATCCATCATCTATGAAATTATAACAAGTAATTAACGTGTAAAAGATGTCTAGGGAGTAGTGAAATCTAAGTAAACACATTTTCTCCAATTACTGCTCATAACTTTAGTATAATTAGCTTATTTTCATTTCTAGTATTTTATTTTGATTGCATCTTAGTATTGGGTTAGTTGATTAGCAACTAATTCCGCCCAAATCCTTCAAACCCCGAGATTTTAATTGCTTTCATAAAAATATAAAAACACAAAAATAATCTTCCATCATCTTTAGCACTAGTAATTAGGTTTTCTAATCCTAGCGACACTATTCCTAAGCTGAACGATCAATCCCCCGGTACTTGTCACTATACTATACTACAACGATCAGGTACACTGCCTGGTGGGGGTTGTAAGCTTCTCGAGATCCCTCGAGAGGTAAAGCCTGTTGCGATTCCCACGCATCAAATTTTTGGCGCCGCAGCCCGGGGAAATAGTTATTGTCTAGGTTAGAATTTCTTTTTATTAGGTCTACTTGCTAGATTCCTTTCTAGTAAGATTTTATTTTTATTTTTAGGTTTTCTTTAGTCTATCTTATTTCTTTGGGCCTTTGTTCGTAACCACCCGACACCATGGACAACGGGAACATCTTTGAACCCGTCATCCCACCACAACAAAACCCACCATTAGAACCCCTTAGGCCCCGAACCTTAGGAGAGTACTCCTGACCTAGCCACCAAGGCTACCGAAACACCATTGAGCTCACCGGAGCCAATGTGACCCCCTTGCGATCCGACACCATCCGGTTGGTGCAAAGCGGATGTGCATTCCATGGAGTTCGTTCCGAAGATCCAAACCAACATCTTAAGGACTTTCTCAAAATCGTAGATTCCATAGACCTAGATGTTGCAACTAGAGAGACTACCCGTTTACGCCTATTCCAATTCTCTCTACGGGATCAAGCTAGTCAATGGCTTGAGCGTTTACCCGCGGGATCCATCACCACATGGGATGATCTCACCACTCGTTTCCTTGCTCAATTTTTCCCACCGGGGAGAACTACTAAGCTTAGAAATGACATATTGATGTTCCAACAACGTCAAAATGAAACCTTTTATGAAGCATGGATTCGATATAAAGACCTACTCCGAAAAGTCCCTCATCATGGCATCGAACCATGGCTCCAGATCCAAATCTTTTACGATAAGGTTGACTATCAAACAAGGAGAGCCATTGATTACGCAGCCAAGGGTAGGCTAAATAGACTTAGCGTTGACGAGTGCTGGAAAGTTCTTGAGGGGTTGGCACAATACGAAGAGGAAGGATGGGAGGACCCGATGTTCCCAAGCAAGGTAAAACTTGACTACGCATGTGCCACCCAAGAACAGTTGTTAGGAAGCATCGAGAAGCAGGTAAAAGAATTAATGAGTATTGAGAAACTTGCTGCTGAACCCGTGTGGAATCATAATCTACGCAGGAATACGGTTATCAACCAGAATTTTCCTGAACGTTCACGACAAGAGGAATTTGAAGGGATAATGGTAACCTTCATGGATAATCAGGAAAAACAAATCCAGCACCTAGAAGCACGCATGGAAAGCACTCATAAAGCTTTTATGAATTTCGCAGACCAATTCATATCAAGGGTCAAAGAAAAGTTCAAAGAAAATTCCGTACCAAAAAAAATTGAAAAAGTCTTCGAGGTTTCAACCCCTTTAGTGTTTGACCAAGAGGATAGCGGGAAATTTTCCCCAAGTGCTTTGCCATTAACTACCTCCCATTCTCATGAGCACCCCCATGCAGAGAAGAGTTCGCAATTCCATAACATTTTCGTTGGATGTTTGCGTACCACATTCCCGAACTTATCCAAGAGACGTTCTTTTGGTTTTAAACCCGGTGTAAAGAGGTTGCACCTCAAAAACACCACTGATTTGAAACCCTCTATGGAACAACATCTCTCTTTTCACACCAATGACCCGTGCACAGGGATCAACTTAGCCAAAACGTCACCCAACCCCTTCTACAACCTTACCTCTTTCCGTGACAGTAATGAGACGTTCGACCCTGGTGGACCTCGTTAACGGAATAGCTACTCATGGGTTTTACTAATGTTTAGCTATTCACGCAATGTGCTGGGACTAAACATGGAACTACTCCAATTCTCACCTTACACGGGCATCTGACGGCGTCAGATTTAACTCTTGACACCGTCAGCTCGATGGATCAGCAATATTAACCCAAAACCAATCACTTTCAACCCATACCCCACAAATCTCACCCAAAGTGCTGCTGCTACTCCGATTCTCCACCCTCCAATTCGACGTCTTCCGCATCTAATCTTCACTTGGTAAGTGATTTTTCTTCATCCTTTTTCGATCAATTGTCCTTAGGACCCATCAATTTGGAAAACCCTTTTCGCCCGAAACCCCAATCTTGACCCATTATTAACAAATCGTAATGCCACCCATTTGGTGATTTGTAAACATGGGGTTACCCGTTGATTATGTTATCCCACTCGAATCATGCATTAGTTTAGGGAAAGCCACTCATGCCACGGATTCTTTGACCCCCCACCCAAGTTTTCTGATTAAAGGGGCGTTTGGGTAATGGGTTAAGAGTTTGAAAATTGATTTTTCCCTCGCATTTGCATGATTCGGATTCTGATCAATCTGACGGCGTCAGGATTACTCTTGACGGCGTCAGATGTGTCTGACTGCATGAAGTTCATTAGAATTCTCGTTCTAATCGTTTCCGTTCACTCTACCTTTTTCCAGGAAAATGAGCAAAAGATCTCGTCAACATAAGGGCAGTTTCTCTAGGTCTCAAAGGGTCAATTATGGAGAATTGGTCCATAGTTGGAGCGAGTTTGACGATGTTGGTGCTAACACCAAGTATGCGGAGCTTTGTAACCACCATATTGATGCTGGGGCTGTGGTTAACTGGGAGTTTCTTAGGGCCCAAGGGTTGGAGGCTGCGTTTTTAGAGAGAATCCACACTGATGGATTTGCGGGTCCTCAGTGGGAGAGGTTGTTTAGGATTAGAGAGACAGTGTATAGTGAGTTGGTGAGGGAGTTCTTTGCGACCTTCTGTTTTGATCAGGCTGGGGCTAGGGCGGATGTGGGGGGCACCACTATGTATTTTAGGCTAGGGTGAGAGTTGCGGTCATGTTCAGTCGCTGAGTTTGGTTGGAGGATTGGGTTGTATACTAGAGAGGAGGTTGATGGGGTTTTTATGCAGAGGTTGTTACATGGGGAGACTCGGAGGAGTGAGATGAGGTGTATCACTTTTTGGCCGACCATTGGGAATGGGGTCTACACCTCCACTACTGGGGCTGCATCCATCAGGGACCCCATAGTTAGATTGGTCCACAGGTGCATCACTTACAGCTTGTTAGGACGTCATGGCACCACTCACCGTGTCACTGCTTCAGACCTGTTCTACTTATACACCATCTTTTCAGCGGATGTCTACTGCAACATCCCATTTTGGGTGGCCAGTTATTTGAGGACCAGTGTGGGTGAGAGGGATATTGACAAGGTGTATGGGGGGATGTTCGTGACCCGGTTGGCTCGTTCCTATGATCTTCTTACTCCTCAGATCCTAGGCTACTTGAGCGACTGTGGGGCCAGCAGGGTAGTGAGGGTTAAGTCCCTCAGGCAGATGGGCATTGTGATGCCAGAGAGGCATGAGACCTATAACTGGTATGCGGCAGGGGGGCCAGATGTTGAGGAGGAAGCTGATGATGAGGTAGATCCCCAGTAGCATCAGTTCTAGTGTTATGAGGAGGGGACAACTGACTACTACCGACACATGAGTCGGGGAGACTGGCAGGCACACCAGGGTGCCTGGATGGGTCAGATGGACGCATGGCGGACCACCACTGACCAGCACTTTGATTGGATGTATGATCACACCATCCGCCAGATGCAGCACCTCTCCACCCGAGATCAGCTTGAGCCTCACCTGCAGATTGATCCCTTCCCAGGCCGTGAGACTGACTACCCTCCCTACGGGTACACCGGACTCCTCCCTCCTGGCTATGACTACCGCTTTGGTCCTCCTCCCCAGTGATTCCTTTTGATTTCTGTTGTCTTTGAACTATTGATGATTGTGTAATTTGAAACATTTGGTACTGTAATAGCTTAGGATGCGACCTCTGTTGGCCTTGAACAATTTACTTTCATGTTTACGTTTATTGGGAATAATTAGTGGTGCTCATGGTGACGTTATTCATATTGTTTGTTTGATTGATTGTTTATTTGTCTGTTTGTTATTTGCTTCTGTATGCATGCTTAATTTTTATTGTTGGTGGATCATGTTTCTAAACTAAATAGTGGAAATACTTTACTTTGTTGTTTTGGCCTAGTCTTAACTCCACCTAAAAGTATTTTTGCAAAAGATAAGTGTAAGGGGAAACCCCAAATATGTTTTTAAGAAACAAACAGATCATGATTCTCCACAATAATAAATGAACATGTGTATTCGTATTTGTTAGAGTCAAATGCTTGTATTGAGTCATAATGAAGTTTTGCAGGATTTTCCAGGAAGTAGGACCAAGTTTTTCCAGAAATTTTCCGGAAACTTAACATAAGGATTTCTGCAGGTCAATTCTGACGGCGTCAGGGGTTTACTCTTGACGGCGTCAGGTGTAAAAATCTGGAAATTTTACCGATTTTGTTTTTCTAACGGAGTCTTTTGGTTTTTGTGAATTATTAAGTTTTATAATCTCCAGGAGATCTGCAAACTTCATTCCACAAGCATTATATCTTATCTTGTTTTCTAGGATTTAGTAACTTATATAGAATGCCGCCGATTTTACGCGAGGTTGTCTTGTCTATTTTGTCAGGTTTTACAGGTTATGTACGACAAGAAGATGATTTACATTCTGGAAGGGAAGCTTTGATTGTTCATTTTCTTGGAGGAAGATTTAACCTGGCCACCCTATTATCCATACCGAGCGAATCAGGGGAGTATTTGATTTCATTCTCTTTACTTTTTTACTTTTACATTCTTTACTTGAACATTGGGGACAATGTTCATCTTAAGTGTAAGGGGAGGGTAAAAAGATGATACCTTACATATGCACTTTCGCTTGAGTTTGTTTTGTTTAATTGTAGATGTGTAATAAAACTATGAGAAATACTTGTTAGTGCAATTTTAGCGCCAAATTTAAATTTTTTTACAACATTTAGGAGTGAGACTTTAGCCATAGCAAGCGTCTCATGGATAGGAGATTGTATGACTAGCACATAACCGTATATTCAGAAAAATTTTCCACCCAAATATGTGAGGTTCGCCTTTAGATTTGATAGGAAAAGCATTTACTATTAGTGCTTATGAGTGTACCGGTAGCATTTAGATTCTAGAACTTGCGTTAGTGATGCATCCCAAGACCGCTAGTGAGACTACATTCGTGTGGTAGGATTTACTACATGATAAGAGGCATTAGGATCACCCTTGTGTTAAACCCGTATCATAATTACTTGATCATTTAAGTCATATTACTTGGCTAGTTAAGTCAACTAATTTTTCCCATACCCTTAGCGTTGTACTCATTTTTAGTACACGAAACCCCTAGTACACCCCTCCGAGCCTATCTTTTCGTTTCTAACTTTAAGCATTTTACTTAAAGGAAGAATTTGTTACACCCCACTTAAATGTACAACCAAATCGCCTTAGCCTTCCGTGTATGCGCTCATTCATTATTGTTATTTGTTAAACCCTAAGTTAACTATCTAATTGATTACATGGTTGCTAAGTTGAGTCATATCCTTGTACATATTGTTTTGGGACGATTGGAACTCATGGGTAAGTACTTATTTTATGGAGTAATGGGGAAGAACATCATTTATTACCCCCATATGTACGTTAATCTTAAAAGTGCTCCAAGTGTTTTGATTTTCTTAATTCGAGTCATTAGATTAGTTTAATGTAAAGTATGTAAAGATTCAAGTGTAAGGGAAATGTTCATTCCCTATGATGTATTATTTTGGATGGTAGGGTAAGAGTGTATGCAAAAAAAATAAAATAAAATAAAATAAAATAAAAAAGAGAAAAACATACGGACTACCATCCCTTTTTATTCTATGTTCATTTTATGTTTTTGTTATTTTTCATTTATTAGCTTAAGTCGAGTCTAGTCTTGGCTTAGCAACGCCACATTGTACATGTAATTAATTAAGATTGTTAACTCGCCACCAGTAAAACTTCTTTTATCCAACAAAACCGTGTATTTCATATCCCTACACCTAACGTTACAACCTTTTAAAAGACCTCTTTGATAGTTTATCCTAGGTGCTTACGCCATGTGGTGGAGGTTTGATCCTTTCCTAAGCCTATGGTAATCTATTTTGCTATGACAGGTAGTGAGAGATATCTTCCGTTTCCATATTGTAATTTACACTTTATTACACCCGAGAGATGTAAGTATCTAAACACTATTTGTGAGGTGCTTGTGTATGACCTCCGTGCTTGTCTATTGGTCTTTAGTGGAACAATTATTTGTTGTAATTACTTTTATGTTAGTGTTAAATGACCCCTAACTTATCTTTTGAGTAGAATAAAAGCGCATTTGCTTGAGGACAAGCAAATCTCAAGTGTAAGGGTATATGATGAGGCGAAAAATGATCCGCTTTTAGGGGGTCATTTAAGCCCGAATTCGAATTTATTTGATCAAATATTGCCCTAAATCGTTCCTTTTGTGATTTTAGGTACTTTGGGAGAGAAATCTGGAAAAGGAAGCAATTCGGATGTTTTTGGAGCATAAAAGTGAAGAAAACGCCAAAGTCTTAATTTTCCATGCTGGGAACAGTAGGTGACGGCGTCAAGAGCAATTCTTTGACGGCGTCAAGAGCAGAAGTCCATGACGACCCAGTACAGATTTGACGGCGTCACGAAGGAAGGGCGTCAAGAGTAAAGAGTCATGATGGCCTCGAATTGTTTAAGTCTTGACGGCGTTAAATGTAGATCAAGGCAGTCCGAGATAAGTTTTGGCGGCGAGGTGACGGCGTCACTAGATTTGTCTTGACGCCGTCAGACCTATTTTTCTATATATAGTTTTCTAATTTTCACACATTAAAAGGAGAAGTTTTGGAGAAACCCTAAGTATGATTTTGGTGTAACTTTACAGGTTTTTCAAGGGTTCCAAACCCTTGATACCTTGCATGTGTAATCAAGATAAGTGTTCCTTTAATTCAATCAATATGTCTATGTGTTGGTTGTCTATATCTTGTTCTTGTCTTAATTCTATCATGCAAGGCTAGATCTATCTTGTGTTTGCTTAGATCTAATGAAACCTAGATGTTAATTATGTGTTGATTACTTGTTTATTCTTGTTTTGGATGAATGATTTATATGTTAGGCTTAAGAAAACTGGCAGATCTCCACTTGGTAACATGCTTAAACGTCTTAAGAAACATGAACCGAGGCGCACTAGGTCTTTATTGGTTGTATTTAATGCATGAGCCACTGTTTACAATCCCTATAGTTGTGCTGGGCATGGTGTAGGAGGAGATAAGAGCTCATAGAATTGGGGAGTTATGTGTGCCACCCCATGAATGGTATTAAGGAATACGATCCGTCATCCATGCAATTATAACAAGTAATTAACGTGTAAAAGATGTCTAGGGAGTAGTGAAATCTAAGTAAACACATTTTCTCCAATTACTGCTCACAACTTTAGTGTAATTAGCTTATTTTCATTTCTAGTATTTTATTTTGATTGCATCTTAGTATTGGGTTAGTTGATTAGCAACTAATGCCGCCCAAATCCTTCAAACCCCGAGATTTTAATTGCTTTCATAAAAATATAAAAACACAAAAATAATCTTCCATCATCTTTAGCACTAGTAATTAGGTTTTCTAATCCTAGCGACACTATTCCTAAGCTGAAAGATCAATCCCCCGGTATTTGTCACTATACTATACTACAACGATCAGGTACACTGCCTGGTGGGGGTTGTAAGCTTCTCGAGATCCCTCGAGAGGTAAAGCCTGTTGCGATTCCCACGCATCAGTGTAAAATCTATTTATAGTTTTCTAATTTTCATTAATTAAGTGTGGAACTTTTGTGTGCAAACCCTAAACGAATTTTCTGTAACAACAAGGGTTTCAACCCTTGTTCCATCCATGTTCAATTGAAGATAAGTTTTCCAATAATCATTCAATATGTCTATATGTTGTTTGATTTTATCTTATGCTTATCTTCTTTTTAACATGCTAGGCTAGGTTTTTCTTGTGTTTGCTTAGATGTAATGAAACCTAGATGTTGATTATTGGTTGATGCTTTGTTTATAATTGTTGTGGTGATTGAATCCAATGTTAGGCTTAAGAAAACTGGCAGACTTCCAATTGGTAACTTGCTTGAACGTCTTAAGAAACATGATCGTAGGTGTACTACGATTTCGTGGTTGTATTTAACACGTAGGCAAGTGCTAGTGATACTACGTTAGGAGCTAGTAGTCGGCTCGACCTAGAATGAAGTAGAAGCCTATAGAGTTAGGGAATATCGTACACGGACCTACGACTAGTATTAAGGAATATAACCCGCCATCCTTGCAATTGTAACAAGCTAATCAACCGGTAAAATATATCTAGGGATTAGTGAAATATAAGTAAACACATTTTCTCTTATTATTGTTTTCACCACACATTAGTTTAAGTTTATCTGATTTTATTTTAATTGCATCTTTAGTTAATTGGGTTAGTTGACTAGCAACTAATTCCGCCCATTCCTTCAAAACCTGAGATTTTACTTGCTTTCATTTAAAATATAAAAATACAAAAAGAATCATCCCTCAGCTTTAGACCTAGTTTAGTAGAATTTTAACCCTAGCGAACACTATTCCTGAGTTGACTGATCAATCCCCCGGTACTTGTCACTATACTATAATACAACGAACAGGTACACTGCCTGGTGGGGATTGCAAGCTTCACAAGATCCCTTGAGAGGTAAAACCTTTTGCGAGGGCGCAATTCTACGCATCACAACTACAACATGCAACCAAACTACCAACATGGTTGGAACCAAAACACACCTAGACATTACCAAACTCAAAATTACATGTCATGGAACCCATATCTTCCATTTCCATACATGAATCAAGTTAATGGTATGTTTAACCAAAATGGACCCATGAGATATTAGGGACCGAATGTTTGAGTGTTTTGTATAAAATACGTGTGCTTCAAGGTTAATTTGGAACCGGATGAATGGATCGAAGATAGTGATTGCTCAAGGCACATGACGGGGAACAAAAGCCTCTTCTCAACTTATCAAAAATGTGACGGAGGTAATGTCACGTTTGGTAGCAAGGCTAAAAGTAAAATCATCGGAAAAGGTACAATCTATCATGACTCTCTCTATATAGATGATGTAGCTCATGTTGATAACTTAGGCTTTAATCTCCTTAGTATTAGCCAACTTTGCTAGAAAAAGTATAACGTCCTTTTTAGTGAAAATGGAAGTAAAATACTTAAAGATGGCATAACTATAGCTAGAGGTGTTCTTAAGAACAACATGTATGTCATGAAGATGGATCAAACATCTAGAGACAAACTTTGTCTCACCTCATTAGATTAATCTTCAACTTTATGGCATAGACGCTTAGGACATGCTAATATGAGACTTATTCAAAATCTCTCCTCTAAAGACCTAGTTCAAAACCTACCCAAGTTGAAATACGACCAACACTTTTGTGATGCTTGCAAAGTTGGTAAACAAGTTCATAGTAGCCATAAGGCTAAAAATGTAGTGTCTACATATAGGTGTCAAGAACTTTTACATATGGATTTGTTTGGTCCATCCGCTATACAAAGTTATGGAGGTAACTTCTACACTTTGGTTATAGTAGATGATTACTCAAGATATACTTGGACAAAATTTTTGAAAAGTAAAAATGAAGCTTTTGACCAATTTGAAATTCTTAGTAAGAAAATTCAAAATCAACTAGGAACATACATTATGTCTATTAGAACGGACCACGGTCGTGAGTTTGACAATGAAATACAATTTGGAAACTTTTGTGATAAAAATGGTGTAAATTTCTCTGCACCACGCACTCCTCAATCTAATGTTGTAGTAGAACGTAAAAACCAGACTTTACAAGAGATGAGTAGAATAATACTTAATGAACAAAACATTCCTCAAAAGTTTTGGTGTAACGCCATTGACACGTCAATCTACATTCTAAATCGTGTCTTAATTAGACCATTTTTGAACAAAACTCAATATGAACTATATAAAGGTAAAAATCCTACATTAGGATATTTTAGAGTGTTTAGGAGTAAGTGCTTTATTCTTAACACCAAGTATTGTCTCACCAAATTCGACCCAAAGTCTTATGAAGGTGTGTTTCTTGGATATTCACAAAGTAGTAAAGCTTAAATTGTTCTAAATAAAGAAACCTTAAGAGTCAAGGACTCGTTAAACGTAACATTTGATGAAAGTCCACCTCCCTCTAAGACATCACCTTTGGTAGATGACGACTTAGTTGAAAATCAAGCAATGGAAAATCAAGAAATTGAAAATATTGACAAGGAAGATGAACTATTAAGCAAAGAAATTATCAATGTCAAAGAATCCAAAAGTCATCCATTAGATAGTGTCATAGGAAATATTAATGAAAGAACACTAAGATCAAAAGTCCAAAATGAAAGTAACTTCATTTGTTTCGTGTCAACTCTTGAACCGAAAAATATAAACGAAGCTATAAATGATGAATCATGGGTAATTGCTATGCAAGAAGAATTAAACCAATTTATTAGAAATGATGTTTGGACATTAGTTCCTCAACCAAAAAGTCAAACAATAATTGGAACAAAACGGGTTTTACGTAATAAAATGGATGAAAACGATATAGTGTCTAAAAACAAAGCTAGGCTAGTAGCACAAGGATATAATCAACAAGAAGGCATTGACTACGATGAAACCTTTGCTCCGGTTGCTAGACTCGAGTCAATTAGGATTTTACTTGCATATGCATGCGCATACAATTTTAAACTCTTTCAAATGGATGTCAAAAGTGCATTCCTAAATGTTCATAAATGAAGAGGTGTATGTTTCTCAACCACCGGGCTTCACCGATTTTGAAAAACCTAATCATGTTTACAAACTTAAAAAGGCCTTATACGGACTTAAGCAAGCTCCAAAAGCGTGGTATGATCGACTTAAAACCTTCCTAGTTGACCATAGGTATACCATGAGCTTAGTTGATAATACTATCTTCACTAAGAAGAAAGGTTCACATATTATCATAGTCCAAATCTATGTTGATGACATTATATTCGGATCAACTTGTCAAGAATTATGTAACGATTTCTCAAAAATCATGCATGATGAGTTTGAAATGAGTATGATGAGAGAACTCAACTTTTTCCTAGGACTCCAAATCAAACAAGTAGACGATGGTATCTTCTTTCACCAATCCAAATATATTAAGGACATGCTTAAGAAATTTGGCTTAGAAGATTCAAAACCAATCAAAACGCCCATGTCCACGGAAACCAAACTAACCAAGGATGAGGAAAGTTAATCCGTAGATAGCACTAAATATAGAGGTATGATTGGAAGTCTACTTTACTTAACGGCTAGTAGACCCGACATTATATTTAGTGTTTGTCTATGTGCTCGTTTTCGAGAAGATCCTAAAACAATTCATCTTGAAGCCGTTAAAAGGATTTTTAGATATATTAAGGGTACTACACGTTTAGGATTATGGTATCCCAAAGGAACGGGAGTAGACACCATAGTGTATGCCGACTCGGACCATGCCGGTGACTATGTTGATAGAAAAAGTATAAGTGGTATTTGTACTTTTGTTGGACATTGTCTCACCTCATGGTTCTCTAAGAAGAAAATGGCTCTCGCTATTTCAACAATGGAAGCCGAATACGTATTGGCCGGAAAAGCATGTCAACAAGCTCTCCGGATGAAACAAGCTCTTGTCGACTATGGAATTCAACTCAACGACATCTCCATTCTTTGTGACAACAAAGGAGCCATAGATCTTAGCAAAAATACAGTTCAACATGCTCGTACCAAACATATTGAAACCCGTCATCATTTCCTTCATGATAATGTTCAAAAAGGGAACATCTCAATTGAGAAAGTTTCTTCTGAAGACAACATTGCCGACATTCTCACAAAACCTCTTAAACGAAAACCATTTAACCTTCTTAGACTTGGCTTAGGACTCATGGAACATATATTGTAGATATGTACGTTAGAATAAATCACTAAAATCAAAACAAATCAAAACAATTTTTCTTCTCTCCTGATGCGGTGGAACCTTGCGACATAAAGGGCGGAACCCAACTTTTGGTTTCGCCATATCCGCCGACCTCCAGAACCTTTTTATTAGTTTATATTAAACCAAACACCCATTATCTCATACTACAACTCCCAACCAGCTACTATTCACTTCATCACTTATCCACACTAAAGAAATTTTGATTCTTCCTTCATACACATTGCTCTCTAATCATCATTGTAAGTATTCCAAACATAAATCTACTTCTGATCTAAGTCTAGGAATTCTATTTTTGCACAAAAACCAAAACTTGGGGTTATGCATCAACTAGAGAAATTCATGTATAAAATTAGATGTTAAACAAAACTACTCATGTTTCCCATAGTTAGGAATTGCATCCTTATAAGTCATTAACATGTTTGCTAAAACACCGCATGTCAAATTCTTGCAAAAATTTCTCACAAATAGGACAAATATTTTTTCGTCTCACATTGTGAATACAAAATAAAAATGTTATGTTTTAAACATCACTTGCATAATGTCTCTTGAATGCTAAAGGGAATACATAACCAATATGTATTTTCGGGTACATTCAAACGAAGCTACATTGAATTAGGAGCATTTGGGTTATCTTTTGGTTTATAACAAAACTTGCACTATAAAACGTTTTAAGCATCAAAATGAGTCACGATAACCACATCTCCACATTGTTTTCATATAGGCACACACTAGAACATCCATATTACAATAGTCGCTAAGTTAGACTAAAATGTGAAATTTTATTTTTCTAAGAATCATCATGCCTCCTGTGACTCATTACGACCTCAAGGACACCATTAAGTACCTACCTAAACATCACAAAACCAAAGGTCTTACCAAAACTCAAATAAATATTTTCAAAGTCTTAGAAAAATTTTATGTTCACGAGGGTACAAACCTCCGTACGGAATTTGCCACCATAAACTTTGATTGTCTCTTAGAAATCAACGAGCCTATTTGTCCTCGATTCATTCTAGAATTCTATGCATCCGTCACTCTCTCCACTATTGAGTATGCTCGCATGTCCATAAACTTAATGGTTAGTAGTCACCAATACTCCTTCACTCTCAATAAATTTGCTCAAATCCTAGGTGTTCCAAACCGTGGTACTTGCATCTACACCGACAAAACATACCCTCTCAACTCTTGACACCCTCATTGACCGCATTCATCCATATGATACTCCTCTTGTATCCAAGGATGTACTTCGTGATCACCTTTTCATTAGGAGCTCCGACACTAGGAGAACCCGTTCCGGAAATGAGGTCAACAAGGATCCTTATGGTATGGAACTCAATGAGCTCAAGCCTCAATTTAAGAAATGAGAAGAACTCCTTAGAGCCCATGTCATTAGCACCATAGGAAACCGGGATCATATCAATGTTTCCCTTTGCTACATGCTCTACTCTTTGTCCGTTAGGCAACCCTTCAACTTGGCCTACTACATGGCCAAAAGAATGGCCGACATTCCCGTGCAAGGTATAATGGTTATGCCATATGGAATGCTCTTGACCCGTCTCTATAGGCACATTCCTCCTATTACTCAAACTCCTAGAGGTCTTCGCCTAGACTACTCTCTTATCCCACACACATTTGTCCCACTAAGTGATAAGAGAGTCTACAAAACCCAAGGGAAATGCCCTCATCCTCCTACTTCCTCATCGTCATCTTCAATGAGTGAAGATGATACGTTACCCAACTCTAGGCTCCCACCTCTTGAATACCTTTCACAACTTCCAAATATTCCGAATGAGTCAGAGGAATTCAAGCAAACTAAAGGGATGTTCAAATGTCTCGGGAGGTTTCTTGGAAAGCTCAAGAAGAAGGTCGATCGCCAATGAGAGCGTGTGTGAAGTAGTGTTTGGCACTACGTGTCATTTGAACAATTTGGATGTTTAAAACTTTGTTTCATGGATTGATGTATTTGTAGGGATATTTGGTTATGTTTAGAACATATTTGTACTAACAATTATGCAGGATGACAACATTTGACATGTTGTCAAATTTTCAAGTATATGAAAAATTTCACTAAGTATAGTGAAATTCGCTAGCCCTCGGTCAAAGTCCAACGTTAAGAGGGTTTCTATATCTGATAACGCTCAAAGTTAACATGTTTTTATAAGCGGTATTAGTGTTTTTGTGTATGTTATTTGGTAGTTTTTATATGTTTTTGCCACTAAATCGTATAAAAGTATGTCTTTGAAGCGTATGTAGCCAAATGTAGGAAAAATGGAGAAAAAGTGAAGAAAATGAAGTATATACGATTACACGAAGATTCCCAAGTTCAAAAGTCCAATTTGCAATGCATTTCATAAGGAGAACCTAAGTTTTGTCATCTCAAAGTTCCAAGTTCAGAGTTAATCAAGTTTGGATAGTGCATAAAGAACTACACAAGGAAAAGTCAAAGTCCAAAGCAACCAGAACCTACCATCCGATCGGTTGGAGTAAAACCGATCAGATAGCCACAAATACCACATCCATCCGATCGGTGCCAACCCGCAACCGATCAGATGTACATCTCTGCCTGTTTATACCAACTTCTTGTGCATGAATCTTGGTCTTTTGTCCCATTGTTCTAGGCCCTTCTTAGTGTCTTGTTGTCCAGGCTCCATCATTTATGTCCCTATTCATTACTAGAAGTATTTGACAAGACTAAAAGGACCCCAAGAGTACACAATTAAAGACACAATTCAAGAGATCATTTACTCTCATTACTACTCTCAATTATTATCATCATCTAGCTCTCAAAGAAGGGAAATTCGTGCAGAAAGAACCAGGAACTTTGGAGGACCAAGGAAGCAACATTTGGAGGCCAAAAATCTCAAGAAATCATCACCAATACTTAGGTTAACAATACCTTGTCATTTGTTATCAATTCCAAAGCATTGTAAGACTTAAAACCATGGATTCTAATGTTAAATATTCTGAGTTTATTTGCATGTTTGCTATGAGTGGCTAGTAGTCTTTTTACACTTGTTTTGATGATGTTTTATGCTTAGTGATAGTTATGATTGTGATAACATGTTTTAATTCAATTTCAAGTCAATCATAAGAACCAATTGCACCTTAAGTTTCATAGTGACATTTGTTGAGCCAAGGTTAACTAATTGATAATAGTTTCAAGGGTCAAAATATTTGTTATTATTCAACTAGTTATAATCATTTGTCTATGAATGATTCTTTTTCACCATAATTATTCTTGACTAAACAAGAATATAATTATGATTGTTTTTCATAATTATAATTGTAATGAGAATGATTTTATAACATCAAATCAGATTGTTTGTAAAACTTTAGTTGGATGAAAGTTTAGATGTTTATAAACAATTGTAACCTTTTTGTCTATGAATGGGTTACCTTTTGTAATGACCATTTTCTAAGAGTATTTGATTTGTAATAAGAGTTTGTTTTTGTGTTTAAGATATTCACCATACCTTATGAACCTTGGATGGATCTTGAATTGATTGGTTTACACCTAAAGCTTGTTTTTATGAACTAAAATCTTGACGAAGGTTTAACTTGTAGAAACAATAGATTAGACCACCATCTAATTATCACAACCAACATGTTATCAAAAGTTATCACAATCATGTGTGTCATTAAGTAGAAAACTAGTCTAAACAAGTGTAGTTTTTAAATTATTGAATTTGCTTATTATCTTATTTGCGTACATTAGAGATTTACTTTTAGACTTATATTTTGATTCACTCACAAATCCCTGCGAACGATCCCGACTTACCATCATATCTTGCTATAACGGACGAGTACACTTGCTCGTATGTGTTGTTTCTAGATTTGGTAATTCACCCTTATAAATTTAAAACTTGCACTAACAAAACGCACATCAAGTTTCTTGGCACCATTGCCGGGGATTTTGATTGTGTTTCTTTTTAGTTTTAAAAGTCCGTTTCTTTTCGTGTTCATTTTCTAAAAAAAAAAAATTATCAGAAGTATCCAACCGATCGGATAGACATTCAACCGATCGGTTTCCCAGGTTTTCCCAGTTTTTTTTTTTTTTTTTTTAATTTACCGTAGCATCCAACCGATTGGATAGACATCCAACCGATTCGGATAGAATTCTCTGTTTTCGAAAATTTTATTTTCTTGTTCTTTTGTTTAGGTAATTGACTCAATTCTCTTGGTAGTTGTATGAACACTCGTTCTACTATTGAAAAGCTTAGTACACCTTTATCCAATCCCGAAAGTTTGTTTCGTAAGAAGAGATCTTCATCTATTCTTAATTGGTTTGATAATCTTTCCGAAGAACATCCGATTTCTGATCTTTTTAAACCAATACCCATGGCTGACGATCAACCCATGTGGGCCGCCAATCGAACCGTAGCACCTACTCCTGGAGCTGCTATTGTTGTCGCCGACCTTGGTGAAAACTTTACCGTTAAAGGTCACCATCTTTCTATGATCAAAGACCGTCAATTTGATGGCCGTTCAGGGGCCGATCGGCATAAACACATTGCCGAATTCATTGAAATTTATGGCATGTTTCGTTTTGGAAATACCAATGTCGATGCTATTAAGCTCAAACTTTTTTCATCATCACTCGCCGGAGATGCCAAAGTATGGTATAATGAATTAACCCCAGGAACTATTAATAATTGGGAGATGATGAGGCAAGCTTTTGTAAGCCGATTCTTCCACCTGCCATGTATGATAGACTAATGGGAGAAATCCGTGCTTTTGCACAAAATCCTAATGATTCTCTTGTTGAAGCTTGGCTTCGCATGAAAGATTTGCTTCGAAGTTGTCATGAATAATCCAAATATTTATCATGGTCTTGATGAAGCATCCCAAGCAATCCTTGATGCCGAAGGAGTTTTTCTTTACAAAACACCTAACGAGGCATATCAACTTCTCGAAGATCGAGTACTCCTTAAACTCGATTGGTCAAAAGATTCCAAAACCAAACCCCTACGGAAAACCGTTGCTTTCGTTGAAAGTTCAGATAATTCGAAACTCATGGAGAAAATAGAAGCCTTGACTTCAAAAATCGACTCGCAATACAAAGATATAAAAGGAGAAATGAAAGAAATGCGAGATGGCTGTAATAATTGTGGAGGAAATCACACATCATCCGAGTGTGATGACCAACCTATGAATAGACCCAATGAACGGGAAGCCAATTATGTCCAAGGAGGATATCGTGGAGGAGGTTTTCATGGTAATTATTACGGAAGAAGTTCTGGAAATTGGCAAGACCGCCAACAAAGGGATAACAACCGTGATTCTCAACCCCGAACAGACAACCCAAACCCAACAAATTCCGATAAAAAGGAAGAATCTGATTTCGAAAAATGATGCAAGATTTCGTAACTACTCAAAGAGCTACAAATGAGTTTGTAAAAACTTAATTTTTCAATCTCAAAACCAAAGTTGAGCAAGGTCAGAAAAATCATCAACCTTCTATCCAGGATCTTGAACAAAAATTTGGTAGACTTTCTGATCAATTTTCTTCTCGAATTCCTGGTACATTACCAAGTAACACCCAATCCAATCCAAAACCGTCTGGATCGAACGATAAGAGTTATCATCCACCACAAACCAGAAATGAGCATATCAATGCTGTATTCACTCGAAGTGGTCTCTCATATGATCCACCCCCCATTGCTACCAATAATACTATCATTCAAGATGAGGCTGAGGAAGAAGCTGAAGAAGAAGCAACTAAAGAAAAACCAACCCAAACACCAACCAAAGAAAATACCGTTCCACCAATAAAACCTTATACACCGAAAATACCATATCCACAAGCCCTAAGGAAAGAGAAAAGAGAGGAGCAAAATAAGAAGTTTATAGAGATAATCAAAGAAGTTAGAATTAACGTACCCCTCGTTGATGTTCTAGCTGGAATGCCCAATTATGGGAAATTTTTGAAAGAACTTCTTAATAATCGAAACAAGTTGGAACAAATTTCCGCTACCGTTCTCAATGAAGAATGCTCTGCTATCACATGCGATGCTTTAGCCGATCTAGGTGCAAGTATCAATTTGATGCCCTATTCGTTGTATTCTAAACTTTCCATCAATACATTGAAAGCTACTAACATGAGTATAAGATTAGCCAACCATACATACCAATATCCTGTTGGGGTTTCTGAAAATATGGTTGTTCAAGTTGGTAAATTTGTTTTTCCTATGGATTTTGTCATCTCAGAAATGGAGGAAGATAGTCGAGTACCCTTAATCTTAGGAAGACAATGAAGAAGAATTGGATGCATTACTTGACGATTCGAAACCATTCATGACTACTTCAGAAAAGATCAGTGAAACAGATTCTGATAAAGAATTTGAGGAATTCTTGGAAGTAAAATTAGAAGAAGAGAAAGAAGAGAAATTTGAAGATATCACTGAAAAAGATCAAATGAAAATCAAATCATCTCTAGAAGAACCACCCACTGATTTGGAACTCAAACCCCTTCCCAATAATCTTGAATACGCCTACTTAGAAGAAAATTCACTTCTTCCAGTAGTCATATCGTCGTTGCTCGAAACAAATCAAAAAGAAAGACTCGTTTATGTTCTTAAGAAGCATAAATGCGCTTTTGCGTAGAAAACTTCTGATATTCCAGGAATTAGCCTAGATTTTTGCAAACACAAAATCAATTGTAAAGAAGGTACTAAACCCGTTGTAGAAAGACAACGTCGACTCAACCAAAATATGAAAGAAGTTGTTAAGAAGGAAATCATCAAACTTCTTGACGTAGGAATTATTTATCCTATCGAGGATAGCCCATGGGTGAGTCCAGTTCATTGTGTTCCGAAGAAAGGAGGAATGACTGTATTAACCAACGAAAGGAATGAATTAGTTTCTACTAGAACTGTCACTGGATGGCGAGTATGTATTGATTACAGATAACTTAACAAAGCCATCAGGAAAGATCATTTCCCTCTACCGTTCATGGATCAGATGCTCGAAAGATTAGTAGGAAACAAATACTTTTGCTTCCTTGATGGTTTTTCGGGATATATCCAAATTCCTATCGATCCAGCCGATCAAGAGATAACCACATTTACATGTCCTTTTGGAACCTACGCTTACCGGCGTATGCCCTTTGGTCTATGTAATGCACCTGCAACTTTTCAAAGGTGTATGATCGCAATATTCCAAGACATGCTTGAGACATCTATGGAAGTTTTCATGGATGACTTTTTAGTTTTTGGTGATTCTTTTAAAACTTGTCTTTCCAATCTCGATAAAATGCTTGAGAGATGTGAAGCTGACATCTAGTTCTTAATTGGGAAAAATGTCATTTCATGGTAACTAAAGGAATTGTGTTAGGACACAAGATATCAAATTCAGGAATGGAAGTAGACAAAGCTAAAATAGATGTAATCACCAAATTACCACCACCAACTAACGTTAAAGCCGTTAGAAGTTTTCTAGGACATGCCGGTTTTTACCGCCGATTTATCAAAGATTTTTCAAAAATATCACGTCCTATGACTAAACTTTTAGAAAAGGATTATGTATTTGATTTCAATGCAGACTGCATTAAAGCTTTCGAAACATTGAAAAGTCAATTGACTAGTGCCCCAATTATGGTTGCACCTAATTAGTCACTACCATTTGAACTCATGTGTGATGCAAGCAATTTCGCTGTTGGAGCTGTTTTAGGACAACGTGAAGGAAAACATTTTCATCCTATATACTTCGCTAGTAAAACACTCAACAATGCTCAACAAAACTATACGGTTACGGAAAAGGAATTATTAGCCGTAGTTTTTGCATTCGAAAAATTAAGATCTTATCTCGTGCTTTCAAAAATGATAGTTTTTACAGATCATTCCACACTCAAATATCTGTTTACCCAACAAGATGCAAAACCGCGTCTTATCAGATGGATTTTACTACTGCAAGAATTCGATATCGAAATAAAAGACAAGAAAAGAGCAGAAAATCTTGCATCTGATCATTTGTCACGTCTCGAGAATCCGAATTTGGAAGAATTAAAGGAAAATGAAATTAACGATTACTTTCCAGATGAAACTCTCATGACGATAGATAAAGATGATGATGAGGAAGTACCATGGTTTGCAGATTACGCAAATTATCTTGCAGGAGATATTCTTAAAAAAGGGATGAGTCACTACCAACGTAGTAAGTTCTTTTCATAATTAAAACACTATTATTGGGAGAAACCTTACCTTTTTAAAATGTGCAAGGATGTAATGATACGAAGATGTGTTTCGGGTGCCGAAACAAGAAAAATTCTTGATGAATGTCATCATGGCCCAACTGAGGGACATTATGGTCCTTCCACTACAGCTAAAAAAGTTTTTGATGCTAGATTCTATTGGCCTACAATTTTCAAAGAAGCATATACTCTCGTTCAAAACTGTGATGCGCGCCAAAAATCCGGTAACATTTCTCGAAGAGACGAAATGCCTCAAAAGAGCATTCAAGTCTGCGGAATATTCGACATTTGGGGAATTGATTTTATGGGACCCTTCCCTAAATCACAAAAATACGAATATATCCTTGTTGCAATCGATTATGTTTCCAGAAGCTCTTCCTACTAACGATGCATGAGTTGTTGTCAACTTTCTCAAAAAGCTTTTCGCTCGCTATGGAATTCCTAAAGCTTTAATAAGTGATAGAGGATCCCATTTCTGTAATAAACAAATGGAGAAAGTAATGAAACGATATGGAGTTCATCATCGTTTTGCTACAGCTTATCATCCACAAACTAGTGGTCAAGTTGAAAATACCAATAGAGCTATAAAAAGAATATTTGAAAAAACGGTTAAGGACAATCCTTCCGTTTGGTCAAGGAAATTAGACGACGCTCTATGGGCATTTCGTACGACATATAAGACACCAATTGGTACAACACCATACAGACTCTTGTATGGGAAAACATGTCATCTACCGTTCGAACTTGAGCACCGTGCTTACTGGGCGCTAAGAAGCTGTAATCCTGATCTAAAAATAGCTGGTGAAAAGAGATTTTTTCAATTGCATGAACTCGATGAGTTAAGACTTCAAGCTTATGAGAACTCCCAGCTATACAAAGCAAGAACCAAAGCTTACCATGATAGAAAGCTAAGAATTCGAAAACAATTCAAAGCTGGAGATAAAGTTCTGCTCTTCAATATGAAATACAAGATTAAAGCTCCAAAACTCAAGCCAAAATGGTTTGGACCATATGTAGTGAAACATGGATTTCCATCAGGTTATGTTAAACTTTATGACAAACATGGTGAAAATTTCATTGTAAATGGGCACCGAATTAAACTCTATTATGATAAAGAGCAATTAAACGTAATTTCTAATGAAGAAATTCCATCTGAATTTGAATATGAAGCTATCACATTCATGGCTCCACACAAGGGAATGATCCCTTGGGCACACAATAATGGTTTTATCTATGATGCTCTTCCTAGAGCATGGGAAAAAATTACATTGGAAAACATAGATGAAACAGGGGAGGGAATTGTGATAGGAAATGTGGTGTACATCCCTAAATGGAAATGTAACACTACAACTACATAATCTATTCGAAGTTTGAGTCCGGCTAAGGACTCGTTAATAAAACAAGCACTTCTCGGGAGGCAACCCGTGTGTTTATTTTTAATATATATATATATATATATATATATATATATATATATATATATATATATTTATATATATTTTCAGTGTCTACACCCCAAAGTTTTGCCACTTGGTCAAACTTAAGTGTGGGGGTGTGCCAATAATTTGAATAAAATTGCAATGCTTTTTGTTTGTTTGTTTTTGTTTCTAATAATGCAGGTGTTGATTGCAAGAAATAGAAGATTGGATAGAAACATAAAACCGGATATCATGGTTAATTTTTAAAGTCTAATATCGAGTTAATTTTTAAATTTTGTTTGTCCTTATAATCTAGTTGTTTTCACACTTTTACGAGTAATTTATTAGAATAAATGGATCTATCCACTGGAAAAATCAGTAATTTTGAAAGAATTGAGATGTGTCCCAATTAATATTGCAATCCACTTTTGGATCGATAACATTTGCTAGCACACATTATAACCCTTTCCGCTAAATTGTGAGGATTTTAGCCTGTTCATATCAAGCATACATCTTATATGCTCGAATCTTTTGTTATGAGTGTGCCAGTGATTTTATTCATTCTAGAACTTGTACTTGTAAATCATTACGAGACCGTTGTGAGATTACATTTTTGTAATATAAGTATACATACGTGATAAGAGGCAACCTTAGGATTTTAACCAAATAGCCTTCCTTATTGATTTTTAGCTAGTCACATTGATTTGTTAATTTCCAATTTTTAACCCTTTTGTTAGCGTTCATCGTTAACGCTAGATACCCTTAGTTACACCTTCTGAGCCTTTCCTTTTCTTTTGATTAAAATCATAAAAAAATACAAAAAGATTTTACACTTTTTAGCCTAGCCTTACCCTTTAGTCAAGTCTTGGTGAGTTGTTAGCTTTATGAGGTATTATATTATGAATCATGAAGAAAGAAATGAGAAAGTGGAAATTCAGGAATCAGCGATTGAAGCAAGTAAAAGTATAGTCATCACAATATATATGATGACAAGTGTTTCCAAGTGTTATGAATTTCAGTTATTTGCAAAAAAAAAAATAATAATAAATAAATAAATAAATAAAAAAAAGAAAAAAAATTGTTAGTTTGATATGTATAGTTTTATGTATAGCCAATGAAGCTATAAAATAAAGCATTGATCGCGAAAGAATGAAGTTCTCAAAAACTACGAGGTTATGATTTAAGGAAGAAAATCTAATAACATTTGATCTATAGACTTGGACTAGTTTGTATATTCTTAATCATCACTTACCCTTCAAGAATCCCATAACTTATTCCTACCCTTAACCCTTTTTAGCCTAAACCCGAATAAAAGACCTCTTTGATATGTAGACTTGGTGCTTACGCCGTTGCGGTGTAGTTTTGTTTCTTGTACAAGCCTATTGTAATAATTAGATCATGACTGAGCAATGAGTGTGATTTATCATATACGCTACCCCATATATGAGTGTTATGAGTGAATTATATCTTATTCTTCTTTCGTGAGGTGTTTTAGAAGTGTTAATCAAGCAAGAAAATCGTTGGGTATTGTCAAACATCTCAATATTTCAATTATAAAAGCTTAATAAGGATGATCTAACTTATACTTGTATAAGGAGGATTCTCATCACAATTTTCAGAAATCACTTCCGGTTACCATGTGGATATTTAGTTTTCTTCTAGATTTGCTTGAGGACAAGCAAAGTTTAAGTGTGGGGGATTTGATAACGCTCAAAGTTAACATGTTTTTATAAGCGTTATTAGTGTTTTTGTGTATGTTATTTGGTTGTTTTTATATGCTTTTGCCACTAAATCGTATCAAAGTATGTTTTTGTAGCATATGTAGCCAAATGTAGAAAAAATAGAGAAAAAGTGAAGAAAATGAAGTATATGCGATTACACGAATATTCCCAAGTTCAAAAGTCCAATCTGTGACGCATTTCATAAGGAGAACCTAAGTTTTGTCATCTCAAAGTTCCAAGTTCAGAGTTAATCAAGTTTGGATAGTGCATAAAGAACTTCACAAGGAAAAGTCAAAGTCCAAAGCAACCAGAACCTACCATCCGGTCGGTTAGAGTACAATCGATCGGATAGCCACAATTACCACATCCATCCGATCGGTGCCAACCCGCAACCGATCGGATGGACATATCTGCCTGTTTATACCAACTTCTTGTGCATGAATCTTGGTCTTTTGTCCCATTGTTCTAGGCCCTTCTTAGTGTCTTGTTGTCCAAGCTCCAGCATTTATGTCCTTATTCATTACTAGGAGTATTTGACAAGCCTAAAAGGACCCCAAGAGTACACAATTAAAGACACAATTCAAGAGATCATTTACTCTCATTACTACTCTCAATTATTATCATCATCTAGCTCTCAAAGAAGGGAAATTCATGCAGAAAGAACCAGGAACTTTGGAGGACCAAGGAAGCAACATTTGGAGGCCAAAAATCTCAAGAAATCATCACCAATACTTAGGTTAACAATTCCTTGTCATTTGTTATCAATTCTAAAGCATTGTAAGACTTAAAACCATGGATTCTAATGTTAAATATTCTGAGTTTATTTGCATGTTTGCTATGAGTGGCTAGTAGTCTTTTTACACTAGTTTTGATGATGTTTTATGCTTAGTGATAGTTATGATTGTGATAACATGTTTTAACTCAATTTCAAGTCAATCCTAAGAACCAATTGTACCTTAAGTTTCATAGTGACATTTGTTGAGCCAAGGTTAACTAATTGATAATAGTTTCAAGGGTCGAAAGATTTATTATTATTCAACTAGTTATAATCATTTGTCTATGAATGATTGTTTTTCACCATAATTATTCTTGACTAAACAAAGAAACAAGAAGTATGATTGTAATGAGAATGCTTTTATAACATCAAATCAGATTGTTTGTAAACCTTTAGTTGGACGAAAGTTTAGATATTTATAAACAATTGTAACCTTTTTGTCTATGAATGGGTTACCTTTTGTAATGACCATTTCCTAAGAGTGTTTGATTTGTAATAAGAGTTTGTTCTTGTGTTTAAGATATTCACCATACCTTATGAACCTTGGATGCATCTTGAATTGATTGATTTACACCTAAAGCTTGTTTTTATGAACTAAAATCTTGATGAAGGTTTAACTTGTAGAAACAATAGATTAGACCACCATCTAATTATCACAACCAACATGTTATCAAAAGTTATCACAATCATGTGTGTCATTAAGTAGAAAACTAGTCTAAACAAGTGTAGTTTTAAATTATTGAATTTGCTTATTATCTTATTTGCGTACATTAGATATTTACTTTTAGACTTATATTTTGATTCACTCACAAATCCCTGTGAACGATCCCGACTTACCATCATATCTTGCTATAACGGACGAGTACACTTGCTCGTATGTGTTGTTTCTAGATTTGGTAATTCACCCTTATAAATTTAAAACTTGCACCAACAAAACGCACATCATTATCTAATTTTTTCATTTTCTAATCAGATCTGTATTTAAGTTTATGGTTTAGGAATTTTTGGAAAAATTGGAAATCGTCTTGACTACAAAAAACCTTGTCTGTCCAGTTTTTGGGGTCTGGCGGAACAAAAAACATGGTTCCGCCAGTGTAATTTTCTGGGTTACCCTGTTTTGGCCTAGTGGATCAGACGGAACCCAAACAAGGGTTCCGCCTTTGCTGTCGTAGGGTTCCGCCAGGCACCTGCAGATTTTTTTTAACTTTTCAAAATTCCATATTTCCCACAACTCCTAATCAGAATTTTTAGTTAGAAAATCCTTTCTCATTAATTGATAAGTACATTAGGATCAATCTCAGCCTCTAGAACCACTAGAAACCCCTTTCCCGCCAAAAATCAAATTTATTCATAACTAACCCAAAGAACCCTTGCTCATAAAGAAAGGAACCCTCCTAAAGGTTCCTTGGTATCCGTGGGACATCTGATCCAAAACACTATGACAAGACCACTAAGCATATTTAGTGCAAATCTTTGTCTTCTTACTCCACCATTTTCATTGGATTGACTTCTAATTGTTAGGTCACCATTTTGTAAACACAAGTATGAGAAATGAGATGAGAATGAGAGATGGTTGATTATAAGATTATGAAGATTGTAAGAACAAGAGTTTCACTAAGATATTCAAATAACCAACAAACATAATGTTTACATGAGCTTGGTATTTATAAGGGGAGGAGTAGGGCAACACTCCCTTCCTCCCTCTTACACCTTAACGTGGGCTTTCAAGGCCCATGGACTAGCTTACTTAAGCCTAGTAACATTAACATAGTGAAATAAATAACTAAGCAACCTATTACAAAAGGTAATGACCGAGACTTGACTAAAATACAAAAGTATGATCCCAACAATCTCCCCCTAAGGGTCGGTCATCACGGTTGCTTGACGTCTTCATCTTTGTCGTTGACTTGTGTCATGTAAAACTCTAGACGTCATCAAAATGGTTGAATGATAAATGCACTTTGCTCTATGTCTTTGTTCTTTGGTAATGCTGTAGTGATTGTGTTATGAAGTAGTCTGCCGTTCATCACTCCTGCGTCTGTGGTGGTTGTCCGCCATTCCAACATACTCATACATCTTCGGACTTATACTTTCACGTGCACGAAGTTCCTTTTCATACTCTAAGATCTTTAGTCTTTATACTTTGGAGATTCTTCTTATTGGCGTAGAATCTTTTATTGAACTTTGTGGAGCATAAGATCTTTGGGGGAGCTGTCATTTGCATCAAGATGTATGTATGAGCATGTTGGAATCTACGATCATGGAAGTGAGGTACCTGCGAGTAAACAGTTAGCAATAAATAACCGGTACTTACAGATAAGGAATTAGAGCTCATCAACAGCATATTGTGAAGACTCCTTCTAATCCTTATCCAGGCCATTCCCATATCAGATACTCCTGAAGGAGCTTACGAGACCTACCAAGTAGCTCAATGACTGGGTGAGTCGCTGGGGATCACTCCACGACTGTAGACTGCTATGGAACCACCGCGAACACTAAGCGTAACCCTTGTGGGGTTACCGAAGTGACCTGCTGTCAGGGCTGTTTGATGTTGACCCTGGCAGGAATTTCCGTTCAATCATTGAGAAATACATTTGTCATTATCTCATAAACGTTCTAGGCAGATTGCTAAGATTTGCGAAGGACTCGATAATTTACAGCTGGTGTCCATTGATGTAGAACACCAGTTGTAGAAATACTAAATGTTCCTAAGAGATCTTTGATGTATCTCAAGGCTCTAGACTATATAAGTGCACACTTAGGTTTCCTATGCAGAGACTAGGGAAGGGTCTCCTGCTTCAATATCAACCATCTCTAAGAGATAGGTCGATAGATTACACTGGTTCCCCATGAGAATGAAACAAATCCTTTTAAGAGAACTTGAGTGGTTAAGAAGGTTTAGTGCATTGCGTCACTGGGTCCATGACGAATTTATCTTCAATACCGGTGTTGTCTTTCGCAACAACCAGTAGCATACGAGTTGAACCCGGTGTCTGCCCTAAGGTTGAACATATGGAGAGCTATTTCTTTTCACCCTTTTCTTTTTAATTCTTCAACTCCTTCTTTCCCTTTCATTCTTTTCTCCTTTTTTCGTATCATACCTAAGGACTTCTAATTCTAATTATGGGAGATGTCCTTGGGTAGATCCCTCCGGCTCTGGCGGATCATAGGACGGGTTTTCCTATCTTAATCACCTTATAACTCTGACAGTAGCCAAGAAACCTTTGATTGAAAATTTCTCAAAGTGTTTGTGATAATCAAATATTTTGGTTAACACTTTGAGAATTTTGTGTACACTTTTGAAGGGCTCCCCCTTCACATGTGCTAATAAGTATTTAATAAATTTTCACATGCGGGAGGAGCAAGCATTTTGAATTGATCCACTTTCCGTGAACAAGACCGATTCGAGACACGCTTACATCACTAGTTAAACTAGCTTGAAGTTATTGCCCGGCCTGGTCAAGTCCACAGAAAGTTTCTCGAGACGGTACATTTCTACTAAGACAAATCCTTTTCGAGACACGCTTACGTGGTTAGTTAAAGATATACATTGTTAGCTTTTAGGTGACAACTAGCTCTAGTAACTAACTTGATGTTATTACCCGTCGAGGATAAGTCTTTTCGATATTACTAACTTTTATTGTCTCGTCAATTCCTGGGTCATTTCTGAGTCTAGCTCGCACATGATACAACTTTTAGCCTTTATGGCTACTTATATTTTAATCACTTTTTCATTTTCTCCCCCTCAAAAATAGCATATTACATGATGTTTTTGACAATCTTTTAGATTAAAATATGCCTTTTTGAGTCTTATGGGGAGATTCACCAAGAACTTTTGATTTAGAATAAAGTATTTTGTTTTTGACAAGTGCTCCCCCTCAACAAGTGATTAGGTCTTATTGAGGTGAAATACTTGTCCTTTTGAGCAGAATTATGAAAAATTCATAAACATTTGATTAATTCTACTCAAAAGTAAGAAGCCTTCGCTCCTTATATTAGGATTGAGGCACTGATGCGTACCTCAGGGTCCTTTCTTTACAAGTTCAGGTTGTGCACTGTAATGTGTGCACAAGCCATTATGAAGTATAATATTGACAAATCAAATAACATTCTTACAACTTTCTACCATTCAGGTCTCTGAAATGTCAACACCGGAAATCCAGGTCTGCCTCCAATATAGCTTTCCAATCTCCGAAACTGATCCCTGCGCTTCAACCGGCTCTCAATCCTTGTAATGAGTCTGCAAGCATCCCTGGCCTCATTGGTATTCCACCTTTTGGATTTACCCAGTGCTATGTCATCTAATCTGCTTTTGATTCCATCTCTGACGAACTTCAAGGTTTCATCACAGAACTTATGTATTTCTTCATAGGCAATGAAGCAGTTACGACTATTTACACTGCGGTATATGAACCCAAATGCCGGATGTCTAATCAAGGAATATTGAGGTAGATGTTGAAGGTTGGGGATGTCAAACATATTAGGTTTGGTGAGATTCAGCTTCTTCTGATAACTTTCCACTCCCAGTTGAAGATCTTCTACTTTGTCTCTGATGACTATCTGCCTGATGAAGATTAGGAAATCTCATACTCTTTTTCATCAATTCTTTTGAGTATTAGCTTGCTGAGGAAGGGGTACCCAAAGTGAGAGACAGTCGCAATGAACTGAATCGAGACTATCTTCAACTCACTTGTCACATTACCCATTGTCTGGTTGAGTCTGCTGCTTCGATAATATTGAGCCCGGTTATCTGGCCAATGATGTATGCCATAGAGTGCGTTCCGGTCATAGTCAACAACTTTATCGATGAACAAGTTGGAGGCTTCTTCTTCGATGGCATTGTTGAGGTTTCTGGCTGCAGGTAGGAAGGTAAGTGATGTGGCGTACTTCTTCTCAATCTTGCTTCCGTGTTGTAGAAATTCCAAGTCGTTGTTGAAGAAGAACTTGTAAGGGATCTTTGGTTCCTTTGGCTTCCCAATCATAGGCAGTGGTTTAGACCAGTCAGTGATGTATGGTGCGGTTTTCCTTGTGACCGAATCGATATGAGATTCAGGATTGATCCAGTCGATATTGCTTGACATAGCTCGAGAAATATTTTCTAGATGGTACTCAAGTTCGATGGAGTTAGCAGACCGATCTTTCAGAAGATTGAACGCATCATTCTTGATTCTTCGTAGCTCTTTCTTGTTCATCTTTTTCATACGAAACTTTTGTTGAATCAACTGAGCGTATTCCACTGTTCGACCATCGAGAGGTTCTTGATTGTCTGCAAGTGGCGGTTGCGAATTAATCATCTTGTCAAACCAGGAGTAATCGGCAGTTTCGTCTTCGTCAAGCCATTTGAGAACGGTTTTTGGTTTCTTAGGTTCTGTACCTTTTGACGAGGAGTCCGGTTTGGGCTGATGATGTTTTCATTTCTTTTCTTTCTTCTTTGTAGATGACGGTTCTGGCACTTCATCGGTATGAGGAATCTCGTCTCCGCCTGTATATTCAAAATGGTCATGTGCTTTGGGACCGGAACCGGATGCCTTAGGTTGTTGTGAAGATGTTTTTGTAGTTGGAGGGATGACCGGTGCTTTTGGTTGAGATGAGGGTCCTTTGGCCTGTTTTTGTTTCTTTGCCTGAGAGTTAGGATCATGATCTTCATCATCTCTTGGACGTTTCAGTCTATCGGCCTCAGTGCTGCAGGTCTCTTTAGTCATTTTGGCTTTCAAAGCTTCCAGGACTTTAGCTTCTTCAGGTGACAATGTGAATTTACTTGCCAATTTGTCTAAGAGCTGGGCTTCTAATTCGTCCATAGATAGCCCTGGTTGTGGTAAAGTTGATTTGTCAGCTCGAAGAGTAAACGAGGTAGATCTGATTACTTTCTTGACTGCTTGTTCTGCAAACTTGGTGAGTTCATCTCTCATAGGTGCCAGCAGCTCCTTTAACTCTGCAACTAAGTGTTGTTCCATATACTGATGTGCTTGAGCTGCTAATGTGGCTTCCAAGTTCTCTTGCACATCCTTAGCTAAGAAGGTGTCAACCTTTTCTTGCAGCTCCTGGACATTCGTATTAAGCTTCGTCAGTTTAGCAACCTGGTTTGCTAGTGATGCAACCTGATCTTCCAATTTGTTGTTCTTCTTATCATGAACTTTTCTAAACGCTTTCTTTATCAACTTGGATACAGCAGAGGCTTTGGTGCTTGCGGGTTTCTTGATTGATTCGTCATGGGTAGATTCGGATGCTGGAGGTGATGATTGTGAAGATTCAATGTTGGTGGTTACGTCTTTGTCATCTCCTCTTTGTGGTTCGGGTTGATCAACATTCTTAACTTTGGCTGCTTCCTCTTCCAATCTTTGTTCTTCAGCCAGTCTGTCAGCCTCGGCCTTAAGCTTTTGTTCTTCAACTAATTTGGCTATTTCTGCCTTAAGCCTCAGATCTTCAGCAAGCTTGGCTTCTTCTTCTTGTCGTAACTTATCTTCTGCCAGCTTGGCTGCCTCTTCAGCCTTCCTGCTTTCCTCCATACGGATTGTTTCTTCCAATTTGGCTTGTGCAAGCTCTTCAAGCCTAGCTTCTTCAGCTTCTTGCTTTTTCTTTAACTCTGCTTCTTGAGCCCTTTCTCCGAGCTCTATTTCTTCCATAGACAACAGATGTGGAGCCTGAGTATCCATGTGATCCTCCTCTTCCTCTTCTCCTGTTGCTGAAGCATTGAGCATTTCTACGTCTGTGGGTTATACTGAAGGATTGTCGTAGACGATCAACTCAGTATTGGTTCCTGTAGTAGAATCGGGAATGCTGCTACAACCGCCAGCTTCGGTAGTATGAGAGAACAATGGAGGTGGAGGTTGATCAGCTTGGAATGCATCTATCTTGCTGTGGAGGAGACCCATCTTAAGAGTTCTTTCATTTTCTTCTTCAACTGAAAGGCCTATGTTAGAGTGAGCAGACTCTTGTTCAGCAGTCATCGGTTCCTTCATCTTCTCTTTCCTGATCCTTTCTTCTTCAAATTTTGTCTCTGCTTCAGTGAACGGTCTTTGATTGAGATCTGCTGGGTATTCAGCATTATCAGCAAATTCATCAATGTCTTTCTCCCAATCTTCGAAAGTCAAGTCTTTATCATCAATATCTTCAAGATTAACCTCCTTGTCGATGTTTGCATATGCTTCACTATAAATTGGACCTTCGTCGGATTCGGTTTCAGAGTTAGACGGTTTTGGAGAAGTTGGTGGTATGGGGAACCACCCTGGTTCAGGGATGGATGCAAGTTTCTTGACAGGAATTCTTTGCTTGAGTGTACCCTTCTTCTTTTGTTTAGACTTTGTAGAACTGCCGGAGCTCTCAGACTTGCTTCCTTTCTTTCCTTTCTTCTGCATGAACGATGGTAGAACAACTTCGTCCAAGAAACCGACTTTGTCCTCATCGAGAGCTTGAAGGTAGTACTTGTAGTTCTTGCAAAGCTTCACTTTGGCATTCAAGAGACAATCGGGAAATTTCTTTCCTTGTTTACGAGTGCTGGTGTCAAGTCTCTTAATAATTCTGAGAGTTTCCTCATTTCTGAAAGTGTGCTTGGCTTCATCATCAAGTCTTTGTGGAATATCGTCATACTCACGAAGGAAGCTTTCGATGAGTAATTTGGTGAAACGAACAAATGGAATGTTGGTGGTCTTGTGTTGAATGTGCCACACAAGGTCTTCCCAGATAATGCTGGCATAATCCACCTTCTTGACGTTTGCCACGGCCCAGAAGAGTTTGAGGTGTTAGAGCTTGGGGTGTTCATGGCCGGTGTCTCAGCCCGATAAGGACTTGGCAATCAGAATGTACAAGGTTCTCCATGGTTGTGGAAGAAATCTGATGTTGACCCTAGAGTGTCTTGTCACTACTTCTTCTGATTCATCGTAGCCAATATCCCGTAACCACTCTATCAGCTCTTCCTCGGTAGGTACTTGATCATATTCTTCATCTGGGCCAAGTTCGGGTAACCCAAGAACATTCCTAAGTGTATCTATGTCCACAGTAACCTGTTTGTTATGAAGCATGCAAGTGAAGGATGCTTCCCAAGGTCTAGCTGAAGTGTGTGCCAAAATTGGTGTATGTAGAAGCAGGCCACTGATGCTGACTTAGTGAACAAGAGCTTGTTGGGATGATATAGGAGAGCATCCACTGCTACAATGCATGAGGATTCATTGCATGTGATTTTGTTGAAGTTGATTCGTAAGTTGTTCTTGCCTATCTTCCTGGTGTAATCTTTGGGAAAGGTTTCTTCCCATGAGAGTTTTGGTTCTGGTTCTGGTCCATATGGAATGTCCTTGTGTTCTGCCATCTGAATTGATCATAAACAAACACAAACATAGCAATGATTTACTTTGTTAGCTCAGACATGCAATTACATGATTGTGCACATTATTTGAATTGATCAGTGGGTGTAGTGTAAAAACTGTTGTTATATGACAAACTTGTGTTTTTAGAAGTTAACACTTGGTAGAAACTTATAACAATCCAGTTACAACATGAGTTTATCATTACAAGAGATTACACTTTTGAAATATTACAACACTTAGAAAATTTCATGAATTTTGACAATGTTACGCGTAAGTTGAAAATCCTACGCATAACTTGATTTATGCGTAAGAAATGAACTTAGGCGTAAGAGCAAAATCTACGCATAACTTTATATGTTACGCGTAAGGTGAATCTTATGCGTAGGCTCAATCTTATGCGTAGGATAAAATCTTAGGCGTAAAATATGAGCTTATGCAAAGGATTAAACCTTATGCGTAAGATATAACTTATGCGTAAGTTCTGACTTCTGCGTAAGTTTAAAACTTAAGCGTAAGATATAACTTATGCGTAAGAAAATTTCTTATGCGTAAACATTGTCTTATCCAAGACAATGTTTTTCAACGTGTCGAATCTTACGCGTAAGATTCAATCTTACGCGTAGGATGAACATCTTATGCGTAGAAACGTCCATTTTCAGAAAAATCACCTTTGAAAATTGAGTCGTTTGATTCCTGAAAGTGTAACACACAACCACTGATCAATATTAAGTTTAATCACACTTAATACACGCAATTTTACGCGTAATCATGCTTTAATCCTATCTTACGCGTAGGATCGTATGAATAACAAATCATTCAATGATACAAACATGTTTCTGGGTAAAAATTGGAATAGGGGAAGTGATTCTAACATGCTAAGGAATCATGTGGTCCAAATTATAACAACAATTATCCATGGAATCAAAAAATCAAAACTGCTAGTGTGTTCGAACCCTAAATCCACGATTCATGAACAATACTTGATTCTGAAGCAATTAAATCACATGAACAAGTTCCTAGGCATATATAAACGCAATCCCCATCAACAATTTCAATCAAAACTCTCAGAATCAAGAACCCCTAAAAATTACGTGAGAACCCTAATTACCAAATCTATCAATTAGAGATTCTGGGTGAGATTGGAGTTCACAAACATGTTTAATATCATCATATAATCATTTCCCACCAACAAATTTAACCATAAACATCACAAATTTCTGGGTCCAATTTTTACGCAAAACCTTAGATCAATTTTAAAGATTTAGACAAATTTAGCCGTTGGATTAAGATAAAATTTAAAACCCTTGTTTAGAATCATGATCAAAATGTTGTGGTACTTACAGATTAGAAGATTGATGATCGGATTACAAGTATGATTAAGAGCCGTTGATGATGGTTGTTGTGAGTAGTAAATATGATGTCAGTGTATTGAATGAGTGGTCAAAAAGTGTTTTGACTAGTGGTAAAATTATTTTCACATATTGACATATTTGGCCCTTAAACCTTAAGTTACATTCAATCCTAATACCCAAATTAACTCTCATATATATATATATATATATATATATATATATATATATATATATATATATATATATATATATATATATATATATATATATATATATTAACTTATGTGAACTACACCAAATTTACGACAAGAACAACTTGTGGTACTCCCCCTTGACCTTAGACCGTAGTCTTAAAAAAACTTAAAATTTATTATAATGGTCAAGGTGAGTAACCCTAAACACTTTTAGAAGCATCACTTTTGATAAAAACGTAATATTTTTGGTAAAATGCAAGTATAAAGTAAATATTTTGAGAAATGTAAAATTACTTTTCCTCCCCCTCAACACTTGTTTTTTAATAATTGAAGACATTTTATAAAAAAGAGGTGGTATATACTTGCATTTTTTTTTGAAAAGATATTTACAAAGACAGTTTTGATGTTTGACTATCAATTGTGTTTTAAAAACTTTTCCAGATCATCTGGAGTCAAACATCGCATACCAATTTCGTGAACTAGACTAGCAAACCTTGATGGTGCTAAGGATTTGGTAAGTAAGTCCGCCAATTGGTACTCAGTCCCAACAAAATACAGTTCAACGGTACCCTTTTCAACATGCTCTTTGATGAAGTGATATCGGTGATCAATGTGTTTGGATTTGCAATGATGAACTGTGTTGCAAGAGTTAGCAATGGCACTCTTGGAATCATAGTAGATTGGAATCTTGTTGAATAGGTAGCCATAATCCTTAAGTTGTGATCTCATCCAGATGACTTGAGCACAACAAGCAGACATGGCTACATATTCAGATTCTGTTGACGACAGTGATGTGCAGTCCTGCTTCTTTGATTGCCATGACACAAGTTTATCTCCGAGAAACTGTAATCCACCAGATGTACTTTTGCGTGTGTCTAAACATCCTGCATGATCAGCATCTGAAAAAGTAATTAGTTCAAAACCAGAATCCTTCGGATACCAGATTCCCAAGTTAATGGTTCCCTTTATGTATCGAAGGATTCTTTTGACCTCACTGAGGTGTTTTTCAGTTGGTTTAGACTAATAGCGAGAGCACATGTAGACAGCAAATACTATATCAGGTCTACTAGCTGTGAGATACATGAGTGACCCAATCATACTGCGGTATTTGGTAGGGTCAACCGGTGTCCCATGTAAGTCAGCATCTAGTTTTGTGGTATAGCCCATTGGTGTATTATACGTATCACAAGTCATCATTCCATGTTTCTTTAAAATTTCTAGAGCATATTTGGACTAATTTATAAAAATTCCATGGGGTGATTGATGAACTTGTAGTCCTAGAAAGAACAAAAGTTCACCCATCATGGACATTTCAAAATTATCTTTCATTAATTTTGCAAAATCATTAGAGTAACTTCTTTTTGTTGAGGCAAAAATAATGTCATCGACATATATTTGAACAACAAGTAAGTCCTCCCCATAGGTTTTTGTAAATAGTGTTGGATCCACCGAACCTTTAGAAAATTTATTGGCCAGCAAGAAAGTGGACAGTTTGTCATACCACGCCCGTGGGGCTTGCTTAAGTCCGTAGAGTGCCTTTTTGAGTCGGTAAACGTGATTAGGACGCTCAGGATCAACGAAGCCGTCAGGTTGGCTTACATACACTTCTTCACGGAGTTCTCCATTAAGAAATGTTGTTTTCACATCCATTTGGTAAACAACCATGTTCCTGTGTGCAGCATAGGCCAAAAAGATCCGAACAGCTTCATGTCTAGCCACTGGAGCAAAGGATTCAGCAAAATCAAGTCCTTCTAGTTGGGAGTATCCTTTCGCTACCAGGCGTGATTTGTTACGTATGACAGTTCCTTCAGCATCTAGCTTATTTTTCCAAATCCATTTTAACCCGATGACAAAGACTCCATCAGGTCTTTCAACTAATTCCCAGACTTCTAATCGTATGAATTGCTGAAATTCCTCTTGCATAGATTCAATCCAGTTGTCAAAAGTCATTGCTTCTTTAGTGTTCTTAGGTTCTTCGTGACAAACTGTGAGTGCATAGATACAAGTTTCTCCATCAGTGTGAAGTCGTTGTCTTGTCATAACAGGTGCATCTGGATGGCCAATAATCTGATCTAGTGGATGGTCTCGAGTCCATTTGTGTGTCGAAGGGTGTAGTTGATAAGTATCTCGCATGTTAGCAGGATCCAAATTGCGTGTAGACGACTCAGCTATATCAGGAAAGGTAGGAGCCGGTGCAAACGGGTTAAAGAACGCATCAGGATCATGCTCTGCGGGTTGTGGAACTGATTGTGGTGTAGGATCATCAGCTGATTGTCAGGAGTTAGAAAGAGTTTGTTCTACTGTAAATGGTGATGCAATTGGAGGACCGTCTCTCTCAACAGTTGTTGTAGTTTGTTGAGGTGAGTCTGGTACTGGAATGTTATCAGGTTGAGCAGCGGAATTAGGTAAGACCTCAGTAGAATGGTATTCAATTGTATCATCAAACAGTGGAGCAAACAAGGTTTCCAATTCTTTGCGGTTGAGTGGCAATGGTTCAGCCGAAGAGTCCGGAGAGTTAAGACGGTTGAATTCGGGTCCTAAGCTATGTTGCTCAGAAGCCATTTGTGTGAGTTCATCAAAATTAGCGTGAATGGTTTCTTGAATTTCTCTTGTTCGACAATTCCATATCCGAAAACCTTTAGAATTTTCACAGTATCCAACGAACACTCCTATGTCAGCCTTTGTTTTAAGTTTACCTAAATCATCACGATCATTTTTCGGATAACAAAGTGCTCCAAATACATGAAAGTAATCGATGTTAGGTTTTCTTTTGTGAACAATTTGATAAGGTGTCTTGCGATGGTGTTTAATGATCATGCAACGGTTTTGGGTATAACATGCGGTTGAAACAGCTTCTGCCCATAAGTAATCTGGTAATTGAGCATTAATCAACATAGTTCTAGTAGCTTCCACTAACGTCCTGTTGCGTCTTTCAACAACTCCATTCTGTTCTGGGCTTCTAGGAATAGATGTTTGATGTTCAATTCCCGCTTTCTCGAAATATAACCGAAGTGTCTGATTCTTAAATTCAGTTCTATTGTCAGTTCTGACTATTCGTACCGTATTGCGTAGCTGAACTTGAATTTTAGTGAGAAAGGTGATGATCATTTAAGGAGCCTGATCTTTACTTCATAAGAAATAAACCCAAGTCCATCTGGAGTAGTCATCCACAATTACGAGTATGTAGCATTTACCGTTGATACTTTGAACACGCATCGGTCCACACAAATCCATATGAAGCAATTGTAAAACATGATTCGTACTTTGCTCAGGTTTTGAAGGAAAATGAGCCCGAGTACTTTTTCCTTGTTCACAGGCTGAACATTAGTGATCTTTGGTAAAACGGAATCTTGGAAATCCATCTACAAGTTTGTGACGAGCAAGTTCAGTCATAGTTTTGAAATTCAGGTGCGAAAGACGTTTGTGCCATAACCAAGATTTAGTCGATTCTGCTTTGGAGAGAAGACATATCGGAGATGTAGCAATCATATCTGACATGGATATTGTATAAGACTAGAACCACGTGAGCCAGACATTAGATCGTTTCCTTGTAAGTCACGAACGAAACAAGTTTTCTCACAAAATGCAACTTCTAGATCCCCATCACAAAATTGACCAATAGAGAAAATGTTGTGTCCAAGGCCTTCCACATAATAAACACGACTGATTTCAATGTTCCTACTGACATAGTCACCATATCCCATGATTAAAGCGTAATGATCATTCCCGAATCTGACAGTACCAATGAACTTTGAGACAAAGTTGTGTAATAATTTGAGATTGCCTGTCATGTGTCGGGTTGTTAGGAATACAAATATTCCTATAAAAGTCTCGGTCACCTGATTATTGTAATAGCATTAAGTTAGCTCGTAGTTAGTTTATATATTAGTTAGTTAGTAGTAGTTTAAGTAACACCGTGGAGGAAGGATGGGTCTTCACCCACTGTATGCCTGATCCACAGCCCGGGTGTGGGCGTTTGTAGATAACTATATATACCCCTCTCCACATGTGGAGAGGGTTGGTGCTTTTCTTTCAATCTAACATTTTCTATTTTCTTTCAACTCTCTATCTCTCTAGAAATCACCCAACTCTTTCTCTCTCTAATCTCTTCTACTATCATTCTTCTTCTTCCATAATTCTATCACAAAACCATGCATGCTATGATTATAGATATCTTACAATTGGTATCAAGAGCCAAGGTTACATCTTAGGACTTGGCATACTCGGATTTGCGTATGGTCTTGTGGTCATTTATAGTTCGAATGGTACTCTTTGAAAATACCTTTATTGATCTCATTTGGTGGTTAGATTTGTTGAGTGTTCGTTCCTTTATGTTAAGAAGTGTTACATTTATATAGTTCGGTGCTAGGATTGGTTATTTTACGGGGTTTGTGGAAGATTTGGTGAAACTCGTGGGGCTCTTGTTATATCCTTCTAATTTGCGATTAGTTTTCTTCCCTTGCGTTTAGTTTTTTCTTTCCTTTTTTTTGTTCTGGTTAGTATTTTATTCGTGGTCTTTTTTTTCATTTTGGGTAAATGACAAAAAATTAGATAGTGACTTTTTTTTGGATTTATACAGTTTGCGATTATCAGTTTTTTTTCAAGTCCATAAAGTAGCAGTTATCTCTTGTATGTTGCGTCCACCTTTTTAAGTTGCGTTTATTATTTTTCTTGTGTTGTCTAAATTAATCGCAACGCTGCCCAAATTTCTTCTTGGTAGCGTTTAACTTTCTAGGTTGCGTTTAGTTTACCTTGCGTTTAGTCTTCTTCTTGCGATTAGTTTGTAAACCAAACAAGAACCAAACCGACTTAATTGCATCAACACTAAACCAAGGTCTCAGCTTTCATCCTTTCGTTCCATTCAGAGTTTAATCAAGACCTCAAGAGATCAAGAAAACGAAAGTTAAAATTCTTCATTGACCCCTGACTGAAGCATAAACTTTCTTATTTGTTGTCGTATCTTAACTAGAAAGAACAAGTAACCAAACGGTTTTCATTCCGTCTTTGATTCGGTTTAAAAGATAACATGTAAAAGGTAACAAAGAATATCCGTTAGTTATCTCGTGGACTTCCTCAGGCCATCAAAACCATTCAAGAACAAACACACGAAAATATCATCATCACACATCTGTAAACAAAACAATTCATAAAGAACAAACGTGAATAATTATAAAGTTGATTTCAGATTCATCTCTTTTTGGTACTCAACATTCGTCGATGACTTAAACCAAACAATTGAGAGGATAAATTAAAGAGCCTACCATGTCAAGATCTTGATGCCTTTCACGTTTGTATCCATCGTTTATCAAGACAAATGGGTGTGATATTGTTTGTGTTAGGAGTGAGTTGAGAATCACAAGGGACGATTTTTTTTGTTTGGTGCTGCTGAAAGAAAAGGAGAGGCGCAGGTTAATTAGTGATTAGGGGAAATAATATTAATTTGGGCTTTATCAGACTTAATATTTCCTCGTAATCTAATTGGGCTGCTACTGGACTCAAACTGGACCTTGGTTATTATTTCTATATTGGGCTGTATGTTGCACTAGTCTCGTGGGCTGGCAATCTCAACGAGGGACAAGAGTTGTATTAATATTGTGTGCTGTTGAGCTAATTTACGAGGGGACGTATTTTCTTTTTCTTTCTTTTGCCTCGTACACAATGGTTAATTGAGGTATATTTTCGGGTATAAATTCTGGACAACGGTTTTGTTTGAGCTTCAAGATTCTGAGTTTGAGAGTTATTTTGGGTTAAAATATTGTCGGGTGTATTGGATATATCTACGGGATTTTATTGGATCACGTCACACGAAGGTTGTCTGTTATACACTGTGACTTGTCTAACTTATCACTCGAACTCACTTCAACCAAACCTAACCAATTCTTCTGTGTTTCATGGTTTCTTCTTGATTTTGTAAAATCCCGCGAAAGAATCTATTTCTCGGTTTAAATCATAGAATTGTAAAATCCTGTGCACATTCACAATCCTGTCAACCAACTCAGCTTCTGTCATCTCAGAGATACTCAAATTGTACGACATGGACAATGAACATAAGATTCCCAACAAAGTACAACTGACAAACGCTTCTGATCAGACAACCGTTTTCAAGTCAGAATATGCTGAGATGGAATCGTCATGCTCGCATTCTCAAGAGGAAGAGTTTCTCCAGTCACAAAAAGTGTTCAATAACGTTGAGAAAAGCTGCATAGAATGTTTTCGACAACTTCATTCACACCTCTCGGTACTTTTAGAGGGAACTGGATTCAAGATGGGATTCGAACGTGCATTTGCAACACTCTTTGGTCAAGATGTTGAGGACTTCACTGACACAATGATTCTCAACTTAGATCAACTACAACAACAACTTGACCAAGGAAACTCTTTCAAAATGGAATCCATGGCTGCCCTCTGTGTGATCCACAAACAACTCCAAGTGTTCTGTGATTCGAAATTCACTCTGGAGTATGACCATTACAGTGAGATGACGAAAAAGTGCTTTGCGGATCACACGGGAATTGAGGTTGACACGTTCAGAGATACACTCATCCAACTCATGGGTGATGTTAAGGCGTTCATTGAGGAAAGAGCACAGCACAGACATTTGAATGACGACAAAGTGAAGGCAACTTTGGTGCAATCATGTGATGGTATTAATGACTCGGGTAAAGCTTTGGATGTTGGGTCAGTTGTCACGATGCGCAAAGGATCAGAGACTGATAAGCTTGACACTACCAGCAGTTCAGTGACTCCAGTCACCCATGGCATGGATGCAGATCCTAGACCGGTTAATGAACAAATGTCATGTGCTGAGGTACCTATAACTGTTCAACAAAGTGTGCTCTCTAATGAACGACAGCATACTGATCAAATCAAACTCAATTATGACACAAATTTGTTGGAAAAGACTGATAGCAATACCACGTCTAATTCAACAAATATGAGTCATAAAGGGGGAGAAAGTGATCAGGATGCTGAACGTGATGAATTGTTAAGTTCTGTGTTGACGGCTGATGCTTTTAAATCAAATGATATGGTTGATAAAGAAGTTTTTAATGAACTTTCAAAAAGATTTTTACAGCTTGAAAAACATTGTATTTCTCTTGAAATTGCAATGCAACAAAAGGAAGAAAGTCTTCAGATTAACCAACCGTGTAAAGTTCCGGAACTTCCTGATTTCCGTGAATTCTTTATGATTAATGATTTGAAAGCTCAGCTAGAAACAAAGAACTTGACAATCAAAAACCTGAAAAAACGTATTACTGAGTTGTGTGATATGTGTAATGAAGTCAAAGCTAAACATGAATGCGCTGTTATTGAACTAGAACAAAATGTGGCTAATTTACTTGTAAATAATGAGACTTTGAAACGTCAGTGTAATGAATTGTGTGAATCTATCAAAGATACTAAAACTAAGACTTTAGAACAGATAACCTCTTTGATTGCAAAAAATAATGAATTCAAAGCTCAACTTCAGGAAAAGGGTTTCACTATAACAGCATTAAAGAACGAGCTAAGAAAAGCAACAGGGAATAGTGTGAACACTAAGTTTGCAAAACCATCAATCTTGGGGAAACCAGTTTTTCAATCGAATAGAAACCAATCAGTTGTTAGACAATTGACTGCGTTTAGATCTGAACGACCAAAATTTTCAAAAACACGGTTTGCCTCCTAAGTTGATGCGGAACAAGTTTTGACAAAACCAGTCACTCCACATTATTTGCCAAACATAGTTGCTTCTAGTTCTGTTAATCCTCAACGCGTAGCTACTCCTACTACCAGCTCCCCTAGGTTCAGTTTGAGAACAGAGTCGAAACAGAGCATTAAGATTCGAAATTCTTATGATATAAACGACTTGTACAAGAACTTTGAACTTGAAAAGGCTAGGAAAAGAGCACTACTTCATAAGGATGGTATCTTAGGCTCACAACCTTGTAGCATGCCTCCTAGTTTATTGAGAAAAAATGCTAAGGTTCAACCTGTAAAGTCTAGGATTTACAGAAAGTCATCTACAATGCATAAGAAGCAAAACAAATCTAAAACTTCTCCTAGGTGGACTCAAACTGCTAAATCTTTGGAGACTAGGAATATCGATATGCCTTCCACTATGCATAAGAAGCTCAGTAATCCTAGACCTTGCCATAAGTGGATTCCAACTGGTAGAATTTTTAAGGATTTTGGACTTAAGTGGATACCTACCGGGAAGATACTTACCAATGGCAATACCATGGTTGACCGTGAAAACCCCAAGGGTTTGGATACTTTTGTCACTAACCCATGTATATGCAATCAAGCTTGTGATGTTAGTGCAGGTAGTCCTTACTCAGTTGCAGGCACATCAATCATTCACCATATGAGAAAACTCAAAGTCTGGAGGCCTAAAGCAATTATTTCTCTAGCTTCAAGAGTTCTGGAATGTCGATGTTGATATATGTGTATAATGACGTCTGAATACTTCAGTTCAGGCCTCGTTCTTTAAAGACTATGACGTCTGAATACTTCAGTTCAGGCCTCACTCTTCATCATTATGACGTTTGAACATATCAGTTCAAGCCTCGGTCTTCAATGTTATCATTATGGTGTCTGCTGACAACACTTCAGGCCCTGTTCATCAAAGAAAAGAAAGGTGTACGATTCAGTGCGCCTTATCTTCGGAAGAAGAGAAATCTTCTTTGTTTTGACCATTCTCCACAATACGGTTCATGCTTCTTCCATGTTCATTCAGTCATCAAATGGATCTACTCATCTTTGCTCGAATTCATATTCACTTGTTCATTCAAAAATGGCAAACTTCGTATGCAATTTTTGAGGGGGAGAAGAGTGAATAAACTACATGACTGATTGTATTCTTATTCACTTGCTCAATCAAAAAAGTGCAAACATCGCTTGCAACTTTTGAGGGGGAGAAGTGTGAATATACCACATGGTGATTGATGCTTGAAGAATGGTCATACGACTCTCCTCCAACACCTAATGATCTACTTACTAAGGATAGCTGGGATTTATTTTTGATGTATACTTCCAAGCTTCAACGAATGTTGATCATCTAGTTCCTGAAGCTCTTGCTCTGGTTCCTGCTGACTCAAATGGTTCACCTTCCTCAATCTCCATTGATCAAGATGCACCATATAGAAGTATTACTCAGACTACTCAAGTAACCCAATCTCCAGTTATTCCTCAAGGTGTTGATGATGACTATCATGATTGTAAAGTTGCACACATGAATAACGATCCGTCTCTTTGTTCTATTTCATCACGGATTGTTGTTCCTCCAAATGTGCACTTTGGAAATCAACCCGAAGGACATTACGGAAAATGTCGTCTAAAATGTCAAAACGGCTAACAATTTGGACATGAAATGTCAAGTAATCACGGAGTTTATTTGGTATCCCTTATTTGAGATTGAAGTTGACTTTCACAAAGGTGTGATCTTATTTTATCTTGAAGTCGGGGTTGGTTGGATGAAGATTCTTCGAGATCCTTGCTTGAGCTTTTACCTTTAGAATGACGAAGACTTGGATATCTAGTTATTTTGGTGATTCCTCATTTTTATTACCACTAAATAACTGTCACTTTAAGGAGTGTCACAACTCACACGAAGTTGTCGATAGTCAAGAGGTGATGTACGTCTTATACTTGATGGTTGGTTGGTTGAAGAGTATAGAGTACTTAGGGATTCGATGTTGTACGAACTCTCTACACCGCTCTTTGTCACACATTAGTGCAAGCTTAAGTCACAAGAACGGGGAATTCTACTTCAGTTTCAAAGTTAGTATATCGGGTTCACTTCATTAGTGGTCACTTCAAATAGCCTACATAAGGGTTGATTAAGATAGTCATTAGAGAGTTTTTGAAGCAATTGATTCTCACATAATACATCTGAGCCAATGTTAATTCTTCTCACAAGATTTCTAGTACGTGTGCATTAAATGTGTTGCTGATCCTGAGGTATCAAAACCAGCAAGGGGGAAGGAGACATGCATCTGAATGCATAATGAGTACACGTGATGAACTTAATACTTCGTCTTAATTGAAGATATGCCGGGAAGACATATGTCACAACCACAGAGATAATCAGTGTCTTAACTCGTGGCATTTGGTGTATCATTCCAACTATGTGGGGGAAGTTGTCTTCTAATACTTGTGGTATGGATTACTTCAGCTTTCAGTGTAAAGAACTATGAGAAGAATATTTGGAGCGTGAGATGATATTGCTTATCGACATCTTCATAGGAGCTGATATGGTTTATGGTGAAGTGCTTCTGGTTTATGCTTCATGTACACAATGGTATGATAATTCCGATGAGATCGCAACCATCAGGGGAGAGATTTGTGTACATCAAGGACGCGCAACAGGTTCACGTGATCGGGCTTAATCACATATTCCGGAGGTGATATCCGCAGAGATGATCAGTGCTTCAACCTGTTACTTTGGTGTCATCGTTCTCTTCTTGTGTTGGATACATGCGTACAATATGGAGTGAGTTGGTATATGTAAGATAACTGGAAAGCAATCGGTGAAATGAAGATGTCGATATATCATTCCCCTAAATAAACGACTGCTCCAAACCAGAAAGTAATGAGTACATTGGGGACGTACAACAGGGTCATGTGATCGGGCTTCATCATACACTCCGGGATTGATAACCGCAGAGATGATCCATGGTTCACCTTGTTACTTCAGTGTTATCGTTCTCTTCGGGTTCTCGAGCTTCATGCAATGAGACTTTTTGTATCACTTCAACTACTTGGGGGAAGTGTCTCATGAAGATGATTGTCGGTTTGGGGGGAAGCTACCAAAGCTTCACATTGAGGAGGCCTAAACTCAGCAATTTGGTGGTGCCTAGCGATTGACTCAGTAGTAAGATTCTTGTGATTTTTTATCAATCTGTGTTTGGTGAATTGTTGTGACTTAAGTCGTTTCGATTAATCTGATTGTAATTTGACGTTGTGAGTTAATCGTTACAACTTGACTTATTACGATCGGATCTATTGTAACTTGACTTGTCGCGACTTGACACTTAATGCTAGTTGTAACTTATCCAAGATCTCACTCTAAGTCTAACTCACATATTACATCTTTCGGTTTCTTTTGTTGACTTTAGTAAAATCCCGGGAGAGAACCGATCTCTCGGTTTAAGTCACAAAATTGTAAAATTCCGTTTAAGATCTCATCATGGCATCTACGGCTTCAGACGATTACTCAAGTGCCTCGAAAGCTTTGGTAGTGGATGTTTCAGAGATGTTGGCTACACACTTCCACTATGAGCTGACTGATCAAATGGCTTCTGTACTCATCAGTACAGGACCCGCGTCTAAATTTGTGACTTCTGAACCATTCAGTTCAGGCTTTGTATAGTATCCCACTCCTGCATGTACCTTATGTACCTCCTACCGATAAGGATTTGGAGATCTTGGCTGATCCAATGGTTGATGAATATGTCGAGCTGCAAATTGGTGATACACCGGTACCACCAGCAATCGCAGCTCATGTACCAAACGATCCAAAATGGTTCATCTTGTCCTGTTTCTATAGGTCAAGACGCTCCAACAGCAAGTCATTCGTCAACATCATCATACTTTCAATCTCCACCAGTATATCAAGGCACTGCAGTTGACGATTCTTTTGAAGTTAATTCATTTCCTCCTCCCAATGATGTTCCGTTCGACAACACACTTGCTCCTGAATTTTCCTCTAAGGCATATTCTTCAGGAAATCTTGATAGGGCTACATCAGTTCCTAACCCTCAACCACATGAACAATATTGCAAAATGGAGCAAAGATAATCCTTGTTGGTACGATATACTGTCAATGCTTCTTCTGACAAATGGATTCTCCAAAGATTTGGTAGAACAAGTGGAAAAAAGGGTTGTGGAATTTTTCTTCAGAAGGACAGATGGACAGCTGGCAGATTTCCTCACAAAGGCACTTCCAAGAAGAACGGTTTCTATTTATTCTCCTGCTACTTGGTATGAAGTGTCTCTCGCCAGAATCAGTTAAAAGTCTTCATGAAGAGAATGAGGAGTAATGGATTTGCTTCAAATATCCTTGTATATATTATAAAAACAAAAAAAAAAGAAAATAGAGAAATATAAAACCTATAAAAACCATAAAAATCTGAAAAATCAAAAAAAAAAAAAAAAAAAAAAAAAAAAAAATATATATATATATATATATATATATATATATATATATATATATATATATATATATATATATATATATATTCTTCTCACGACATGTCTCTTGTGTAATCAATATTATGTACGTTTCTAGAAATGTCATTTAATAATGACACGGAATCATACATATGCTTGAGCAAGAGTTTTTCGGTTTCAAATAAAGTTTTTTTCTAAAACATGTCGTTTCTCAAAACATTCTTAAAAATTATGGCTTGCAGTCATTTCAGGCTGTAACCCGCGCTTAAAACTTATGGCTTGTAGTCATTTCAGGCTACAACCCGGACTTCAAAAATATGGTTTGCTATTACTTCAGATAGCAACCCGGTTTTCAAAATTAAGGAAAACACGTCGCCAAAAAGACGGTTGTTCCTAACAAAGGGTGCCGTTCATCCGAGCGTGAATTACTTCATATTCTTGCACCCTCGATCTAATGTACGCTTCAGTGCATTATTTCTTGATAAAGAAGAGAAATCTTCTTTTTGTCGCCAAATACTTTCCCTTCTATGATTTTTCCGGGAAGTATTTGTGCAAAACTTGGTGGTACCATGAGATTTTGATTGAAAATCAATTTGAACTCACAGTTTGATAAAATTTTCACTCAATCAATGACGTTATTAGTTTATGAAAATATTTATGCTTTAACATCGGTCATTGATTGAGGGGGAGAGTGATTTATCAAAATTTTATGTATCATCAAAACTCCCCACACTTCGTACATAAAACCTTGCAACAAAAATTTTGTGATGGTTATGTGTCAGAATGAGTAAACTTTCAAAGAGTTTTCGTTAAAACTTCGAATATTTTGATAACTCTTCAAATCTGACACATAACAACCTCCCTCACAGTTTGAGGGGGAGCATGAAAAAGTTCCTTTTTATCAGAAAATATTAAAATTGACCGCATTTCTCTCCCAAAACGCTTTCTAAATTATTTAAATCAATTGAGATCAAAAATCTCGAAAGATTTGAAATTTTTGATCGGGGGAGAGAATGTGATTTAAATATGAAATCTGATAATCAAAAGTGATCTTTTGTACTCAATAATAGGCTCCCACATATGTGCTAAACACTTTCGAATATCGATGCACATATTAAGGGGGAGCAAAAGGCGTTTGTGGAAGTAATACCTAAGACCGACCATTTATCTTTTTGCATGGAGTTATAAGGACGGTTAAGGTTAGGTATGAGTTCCCATGATCCACCAGAACCGGAAGGATCTTCCCAGGGACAATCCATAGATAGATTAGAAGTCCTTAGGAATGATTGAAAAAAGGAGAAAAGTGAGAAAGGGAAGAGTGCGGACTGAGATAGAGCTAGGACTGGAACAAACCCAACAAGGTTCTAGTGGTGAAGTCTCGGTAAGCACTGAAGGGGTTGAAGAATTAAAAAGAATTGAAAAGAGAAAGGGTGAAAAGAAATAGCCCTCCGAATATTCAACCTTAGGGCAGAAACCGGGTTCAATTCATAATCTACTGGCAGTTACTAAGGTAACACCGGTATTGAAGACAAGACGTCATGGACCCAGTGACGCACTGCACCAAACTTCCCAACCACTCAAGTTCTCTTAAAAGAGCTTGTTTCAATCTCACGGGGAACCCTGTGCAATGTATCGACCGCTCATTGCGAGCTATGTTGATACCTAAAACAGGAGACGCCTCCCCAGTCTCCAGGAGCGGATCAAAACGCACTATTGAGTCTAGAGCCATGAGATCATCCATAAATCTCGTTAGGACACATTCCAAATATGCTTATTGTTTCACATAATGTGGAAAATAAGATAAAATATTTAGAGTCCTACGCATTATCCTTGTGGTATTGCCAGAACATCCGAGTGATATGAAAATATTCACAATGAAGATGGAAATCCTTCTAGAGCGAACATCTTTCAAGCTCTTGGTAGGTGACATGTGAGATCCATCTTGGATCAATGATCAAGTGACAACTGGAAAGCAACGATGGTGCGATTCAAATTTGAATCAAACTTGTTCCAGGATATGGATTGACGGATACTTTTGCCAAAACCTCTCAATGTGCTCACCAACTTATCTTTCGAGCACATTGATTGTGTAATATCTTTCAAACAAAAGTATTTTTGATGGAAATGTGATTCAAAGTATAAAACTCTCGTTGTGTCTCAAAAATGTTTATCATATGACACGCGAGTGATTTCTATAAATCAATTTCTCATCAATCCGTGAATATCAATTCACCGATTCACTCTATCGTGCTGTCTGCTTTGAGACGTTCCGGTATGAGAACATGCTAAGTATGAAGATTCCGAAGTGGATTCTTTGGAAAATTCATTACTACAAGCTGGAAATTCCTGTCAAGGAGAGTCTTCTTTAAAAGAGACTCTACCTGATCACAGGTCGGTTTTCACAAAACCGGAGGGTAGTCTGTCCTCGCAGAACGAATGACAAAGCCATATTCGTTCTCTATCTTTATTGCTAACTGTTTTATTTCAGGAACACATATAAAGATGGCGGTGATGGCTCCAGTTTCCAGCTGAATCGGGTCAATCCATACCTTATGCTCACACATCCTCCACACTATCAATGAAGATGTGAGACTTGCTACAACAAGTTGAGAGACTATTAACAACGTTTCCGCAACTCTGATGAAAAAGTCTCCTGATCCACAACTCCAATGCAACGTCTCTAGATACAGAAGGGTGTGAGCATGATGGTCCTCAGTCACTACATCACATGAAGGCAATACAACTATGGATGAGCTTGGAGATTTACTTTGGCTGATGATCTCAAAGAAGCTCAAAGATCACACATCACAAAGGAACTCTAATCACAAGTTTGCTTGCTTGAAGTACGAAGTGTGTTGAAAAGAGAAGAATCAGATCCTACGAGCTACTAAGACTAAAGAATGCTTAAAGACCAAAGAGCTTAATTTCAAAGGTGACCTCGCTTAGGGGGAGATTGTTAGGAATACAAATATTCCTATAAAAGTCTCGGTCACCTGATTATTGTAATAGCATTAAGTTAGCTCGTAGTTAGTTTATATATTAGTTAGTTAGTAGTAGTTTAAGTAACACCGTGGAGGAAGGACGGGTCTTCACCCACTGTATGCCTGATCCATAGCCCGGGTGTGGGCGTTTGTAGATAACTATATATACCCCTCTCCACATGTGGAGAGGGTTGGTGCTTTTCTTTCAATCTAACATTTTCTATTTTCTTTCAACTCTCTATCTCTCTAGAAATCACCCAACTCTTTCTCTCTCTAATCTCTTCTACTATCATTCTTCTTCTTCCACAATTCTATCACAAAACCATGCATGCTATGATTATAGATATCTTACACGGGTGCATCCGCTATCAATAATAGAGAGAACAATTTGTACCACCTGCATCACAAGAAGAAGACACGGATGGAACAGAAGTAAGGGTGGAACCCAAAGAAAGTGCGGGTTCCTGTTGGTTAGAAGCACATGTATTCAAAAATTTAGGAATCCATTTAAAGCCTAGTTTAAATTGTAACCAACGTTGCCAATTCCAACTAGTTCTTGCTTTCTTTTTGGTGAATTCACTAGTAATGGGCTTGATCCTAGATTTGTTCTCTGCACTTATGGGGGTAACTTCAACTTCATTAGAAACCGTAGACGGCGGCTTTCCTAATATAGACTTAGAGGCAGTAGTGGGCCTAGAAGGAATGCTTGTCCTACGTTTCTTATGACGATTAAGAAGAAAATTAGCTATACATTTTGTCTGAACACCAGATGATACGCTTTTACGACAAAACACACAAGATGCATTAATATTCAAAACATTCAAAGGTTCATCATTCGTTACATTTAGATTTTGATTACAATTTGCCAGATTAGAATTTAAATCTGATGCAACATGAGCTTTATTCAAATTCCTAAGTTGATCTTCTACTTCTTGAGCTTCTATTTGTCCTCTTTTACGTTTCCAGAGCCTATTCTTCTTTTTACTTTTTCGCTTGGGTCTACTAACGCTATTAGTGGAGACTAGTCCTGTAGAAGTGGAGTTATCAACATTAGTATTTTGAACAACATTTCCTTTAGCAGTTTTGTCTAATTGATACATTCCTGGTGCTATCACCGTGGTGTCAACCATCTTTCCTTTTTGAAATAGCTTAATTTTCTCTTTCAAATCAATGATGATGTGATTTTTATCCTGAATTTCAGACTCAAGTTTCATATTGCAGTAATTAATGTCATCGTGGTTTTGTTGCCATTTGACGTTTTCAATTTTTAAATCCGCAATTTCTTTCTCGTATTTGAGACACAGACTTTTTAAAGACTCGTTGTTTTTGCAAAGCTGACAAGAGTTTTAAACATTTTGACTTTGAAGTTTCAATTCCATTTCAATACTTTGAGCTTGACACCATTTAAGCCTTTGTTTGAGTTAACAAATTTCTTTTGAAAAATGTTTTGTCACATCATCATTCTTAGTTCTCAGCTTGTCATTATCATGTTTAAGTGTCTCGATTTCCACATTCAACAAGTTATTATCAACACAAAGATCATCCATAAGCATAGAAGTACCAGATTTATAAAGATCATTCATGATAACAGACAAAATATCAGCATTGAGAACTTGTTCCAAGAGTCGATCAGCATCATTCTTTAAAATTCTATTTCTTTGCTTTTGAACCAAATTCTCATTTTCGGTAGAGTTGAAAACGTTTATCATATTTTTGACCTCGTTTTGAAGTTCATGATCCCAACGTGTAGCACAGAGACGGAGGTGTTTGACAATTGGCAACATTTGTTTTTGAAAAATATCTCTCTTTTCTCGCTCGTAAGCGGATTGAAAAGTTTCAATTTTTATTTCAGAATTACGTTCAATTGTTTCCTCCAAAATTTCGATGTCTTCCATAAAAGTTTTGAAATAATTTAAGACACGACAACTTTTCGGTAAAGGTGTTTGTTCACCGGATGATGGTAAAGGACCATTTATTTGTGCTACAGTTTGGACGGGGGCTGCATTAGAAGATGAAACATATGACTCAGTGACATACCATGATTTCTCAGGTAATTCCTTTTGAGGAACAAAAGATTTAGAAATATGTGGAGCTTGTGAATAGTCATATGGTGTCCAATATTGAACATAACTCATTTTAGATCGACTCTCTTCTTCAAGTTCTTCCTCTTCCTCAGTATCAAAAACAACAGCACGCACAATCGTATTATCAAGCAAATGGTCCATACTGTAAATTTTAGGAATTTCTTTGAATGCCGTGTGAAGAAACATTGATTTGAAATCGCCAAGTGCAAAACCTTTATCGGGTCTCGGTTTTAAAGTAAATTTCTGAATTGTTGTGACAGAGTTCCCGTGTTTGTAAACAATATTACGAAATTCTTTGAGTTGTTTTTCAAGATCAACAATCTCACCGAGTAAGTTATCTATATACTTCCTTTTTCGTATTTTATGTTCACAAAAATCCTTTTTGCAACTGGACAATTCTGTTTCTGTTTTTGAAAGTTCTCTTTCAAGACGTTCAACTTGCATTTTCAGTTCACATTTTTCACTTTCAAGTTTAGAAATCAACTTTCCGTTTGACTCAATTAAATCTTGCATTTTGTGCTGAAGATCTTGCTCTTTGTTGTAAGATTCTTGAAAAGCTTTTTCAAAACTTTTTGCATGTTTAATCTTGTCTTGCTGATTTGAAAGTTGAATTTTATAACACTCAATATCTCTTGCAAAAGACTCATTTGTTTCTTTTAAAGCTTTGTTTTTCTCGTTGCATTTTATGATTTGCAATTGCTGAGCATTCAGTTGTTTAGATAACAATATGAGGTCAGGGTCTGGATCAAATGATGGTTCATGTTGTTCAAAATGATCATGTTTATCATTCTCAATAGGATCATCAAATGAAACAACTGTGTCATCATCAAATATGACAACTGTGCTTATTTGTTCATCTGTTTGAGAAGATGAAGATGATTTAGATGGAACAACTTGCGCCATATCTGATTCAGAAGCAGAGGGTGAGGCTATTTCATGTATTAGGCATGCTTTTTGGTCATGTACCAGAGAAAAGCCGTTAGTGTCATACACTGGACTTGAATCATTAAACTGAAGTTCCTGCATGTTGGCCATAAGCATCACAGCTGCATTGGCTTCCAGATCTTCCATGTCATCATCATTGTTCACATTTGCCATGAAGTTGTTATCCTGTTCAGGGAAATGTCCATCTTTTTCATCTTGAAGAGCCATGAGTAATGCCTGCTTGTGAAACTTACTACCCCGAGTTCTCGGTTTAGGACATGCTGTCGCTATATGACCTTGTTCATTACAATTATAGCACCACACTGCATCCCTGAGTGGGAGTTCCTAGTTGCAACTGGTTCAGACCTTTGCTGAGAAGATCCTGAATTGTTCCTGAACCTTCCATTGTTATTAAACCTCTGACCATTCCCAAAATTTCCTGAAGAACTTCCTGAACCAGATCGACCATAGTTGCGATTCTGAATTTCCACTCTTCCATCATTGACAACAGCTTGATTCCTTGTGTTAGAGGATGAACGTTGACGGTTGTTTGTTTTGTTGGAGAATTTGCTGAAAGCACGAGCAATAAGAGGAAGTCCCTGATTCAACGTATTAAAGTCATCATCGTCATCTTCATTGGAGTTGGAGTAATACACTGCATCATTGTTGTTTAATGGAACAAGTTGAGTAGAAGTATTCCGTGGAGATGAATCATAAGGGACCATTTGGTTCGAGGTAGAAGATTGTGGATAACTGAAGTAGTTTTGCTCTTGAACATATGCATGATTAGACATAGGTGGTGGAGCATAGGGAGATTGAGCTACGAGTGCCAAAGAATTTGGTATTGGTGATGGTGAGTATCCTCCTCGAAGAGCTCTATCTTTTTCCACTTCAGGTTCATGGTGTTTCGGAAAATCATACAACAAACCATATGGAGCATCATGAAGATTTTTGGTTTGACGAACAAATGTCACATATTTTTGCCAATCCGAACCAAGACTACCAACGAATTTGGAGTTTACTGCGATCCTTGGTACTGTGATTTTGTGACGTTCTAGATCATTGACCACATTTGTGAAACGATGATAGTAGGATTCAAGTGACTCTCCTGGTTCAATTGTGATGTCAGTGTATTCCATGTAGAGTTTGGATTCCATATCATCTTTGTTTAATTGAGTGCCTTCCATAAGGAGATGAACATGTTCCCACATAGCTTTGGCTGTTTTCTGAGCATCGACACTTCGATAAATTGGATTAGGTATACCTTGAAGTATATAAGCCATTGCATACTCATCAGCTTCACGATGTAATTTCTGTTCTTCTGTGAGTTGAGATTCTGGAAGAGGTCTATCACCAGGAGAACATGGAGGATCAGCAGTTGGATCACCAATTTCAAATCTTGTTGGCCACTCAAATGGTCCTTCAAGTATCACTTGTTTCAAGAATTTCCCATGAGGTTTCTTTAGTTCAAGAAATCGTAAGAATCGACTTGACCATTGAACATAGTTCCCCGGTGTTAGCATTGGAGGTGTTTCAAGTGATCCTGCCTCATGTCTGGATTGTTGAGTTGTAATAACTTCACACATTCTATCAAACCAGTGAGGTTGTTTGGAGGAATACTGATTGTTTTGTTGTGACATTTGATATGGTTGTTGTTGAGGAATGATTTGATTTTGTTGCATCATGAGATATTGTGGTTGTGGATTAATCGGTTGTTGATGAAAGTGTGATTGTGAAGGTTGTTGATATGATTGTTGCTGATGGTATTGTTGTTGCTGATACTGCTGATGTTGTTGCTGAGGATTAGAGAAGTAGTAATGTGGTGGTTGAGACATCTTTGAACACTTGTGTAGTAATGGATCTTTGTAGAAGATTGAAATGCACGTTCCTTTGGTTAAGTTCAAAATCCCTGGGGTAAGTTTAAATCTTACGCGTAACAATAATCTTACGCGTAAACTTTAGGTTATGCATAAAGAGTAGTTTATGCGTAAACAAAGAGTTTATGCGTAAGTTTCCTCTTTACGCGTAAGCTTTGGCTTATGCGTAAGGTTAAACAACCAAACAAATCTTTCAAACTTATCCAAGCTTGAAAGATATCCGAAGTCGAAGTATTCCACTAACTTATCCAAGCTAGGGAAGTACTGAGTCACAGTAACACAAGGAGAAGACCTTTGATGAAACTTAAACGTAGATTCTGGCAACTTACGCGTAAGATTAACTCTTATGCGTAAGATTGAACTTCTGCGTAGAAAAGGCAACTTCTGCGTAGAATGTAACTTCAGCGTAAGACTTAGGCGTAGGAAATAGACTTACGCGTAGGATGTAGGCGTAGAAGACCAAGTTAAGCGTAGGAACAGGGTTTTGACCAATGTTACGCGTAAGAAAAGGGTTTTGACACAAACTTATGCGTAGAAAGGACAAAAGATTCTGTAGACAGCTTTTGAATCGTACTGTTTACGAAACTTATGCGTAAGGAGGTCAGAATCTTGAAAAATCTCAAATTTTTGAAGAAAAATGCTTAGAAATAAGGTACTTTTGATCAAATAACTTCACCAATACTTAGAAAACACTAACTATTGAAGATTTTGAGTAGAAAAAACCTTAAAAATCAAAACTTTATGCAAAATCTAAGCTTCTAAACACTATATTAACCATAAAACTTATCCAAGCTTCAAGATTTGAGTGTAAGAAACAAAGAAAGAAGCAAAAAATAGATGAAATACACCCTAAACCCCACGTAAACTCCAAGAAACACACTTCAATCTCTATTAGGCGAATGATACCACTTGTTAGGTCACCATTTTGTAAACACAAGTATGAGAAATGAGATGAGAATGAGAGATGGTTGATTATAAGATTATGAAGATTGTAAGAACAAGAGTTTCACTAAGATATTCAAATAACCAACAAACATAATGTTTACATGAGCTTGGTATTTATAAGGGGAGGAGTAGGGCAACACTCCCTTCCTCCCTCTTACACCTTAACGTGGGCTTTCAAGGCCCATGGACTAGCTTACTTAAGCCTAGTAACATTAACATAGTGAAATAAATAACTAAGCAACCTATTACAAAAGGTAATGACCGAGACTTGACTAAAATACAAAAGTATGATCCCAACACTAATGATTTGACAACCTTCATAAATCTTCCAACTCATTAGAAACCTCAACTTTTGAATGGTAGAACATCAAATCCAAACTCTCCTTTCCACAATTCTTCTACTCTATAAATTTGACCATCTTAGAACACTTCCAAATCACACCATCAACATCTCACTCTCTGAATCTAATCTTCTACACCACCATTTTGACAATGACAAAGTCAACAATCACCTCTCCACCATATCGACCCATTAGGAGAAGCACACGCATAAGTGTAAAACCCTTTTGTTGCAACACCACCATCAACCTTAGCTCCTCATCTTCGGATGAATGACCACTAATCATTTCCTCACCTATCAAAGATGAAAACTTCCTTAATCTTGCAACTCCCACATAATCACCAAAAATCAATCATGTTATCACCACTCCACCACCAACAAAGACACCCATTGATCCAAGCATCCAAGTCTCCATCACCACCTAAATCACCAAAACTTGAACCAATGGAACTATTTGGAACTCCACAAACATCACCACATCCTTTTCTAGAGAATCTTGAGGATATCCCACCTAGATCAACAAATCCACCACCCTTAGCTTCGTTTGCTTTTATCGAACGAATGACACATGAACATACACAGGCACTTTTTGAGCCCAATGTCCCTTTTGAATAAGAACCACCACCACAAGAACAACCTTCACAACCTAAACCCTTGTTGTTTCACCCCATCTACAAAGACATCCATGGACCTCTCTATGAAGAACCTCACTTAGAACAATACCAACCACCACAACTCAAGTATCACAACCACAATCCCATTCCTACCACCTTGAGTCCCTCTTTCCCTCATATGAGGAAATTGAGGCGTCGTTATCGAACAACCCTCCAAACTCCCATAAGGAAATCAACGACTGCCTTGATAACCTCTATGCTTTCAAAAGCATGGTGGATAATCATCTCTATCAAGCCATGGAGTTTCAAACCACCTTACTTGCATCCATTGCAAACCCATCCTTCACCAAAGAAACCGCCACCATTCCACCACCTCAACCATCATCCCATGATCAAATCCTACCCAATCCCCAGCATGGTTGCTCACATTGTGAGCGGGCGACTAAAATAAGTGAGAGCATAAAAATCATCCTCTACCAAGTCCAAGATGAAACCCGCTTTGCTCTACAACACATTCTTGAACGTTTGGATGCTCTCTCACACCCAAACGACTCTTAGAGCGTACTATGGAGGCTTTGCCCCATTTAGGAAAATATTGGGAGACATCCACTTATAGAAGTAGGATTTTATTTCTTTGTTATTTTTTTTATTTTTTATTTTTCTTTTTATTTCTAAAACTAGGAAGATATTTTTCATTTCTTGTCTTTGACTTTTTAAAAGTCAAATTTTACTTGGAATGACATCTTTTCTACTGTCTTGTTTGCATTGTTGGTTGATCATATATGAGTTGTGATTGTGTTTGCTTCTATTCTCATATTGTGTTGTGGCTACACGATTTGTCGTGTGTCATTATCACCAACTAACTCTTTTGTTGTAGGTTCAAAATCCATGTTTCCTAACTTGGTACTCCATTAGGGGGAGTATTGTCCAAGGGGAAGCACTTGCATTAATCCACTTCGCAACTCTTCTTTTTGTTTCGACAAAAAGGGGGAGAAAATCTATTTAAACTTATATTCTTAAATGGTTTTCATCAAATAAGTAAAACAAGTTTAAATACAAACTTTTACAGACTTAACACTAGAACTAGTGATTTACTTAAAAAGAAAGTTTATGTTTTGTCATCAACAAAAAGTGGGAGATTGTTAATACAAATATCGCCTAAAAACGTTATTTATATTTTACGATCTTTGCTAAGTTTTGTTAACGACAAAGTGTAAACTTAAGGTTTTAGTAAAACATGATTTAAGTTTTAGTCTTGCATAACTAGACTTTATTTGCTACATTTACATTTCATATTTAACATAACATTTTCATATTTCTAAATATAGAAAATGTAACATATGCATTTATGGAAAGGTTGAGTGTTTGACTTTCCATAAGACTTCTTACACATTACTTCTTACACATTATAGAAGGTCTCTTACTCTATCTATTGTGTGTTGACTTGAAGAAGCTTGATTTGACATTGCTAGATATGGAAAGATTTCTTGAAGGCTTTGACTGTCAAACACTGGTGGAACCATGGGGTTACAAGGACGGAACCCTTGTTTTGGTTCTGCCAGATCCGCCAGTGGTCTGGTTTGTTTGGCTATAAATACCAAGCTACTTGCAAGAAATCTTTCATCACTTCTCATTATAATTTACACATACATACTCATATCATTCATCTAACTCATTAATATTTCATTTATGTGAAGTTCTCTTGTATCAAAGAAGTTCACAAGTTCATATCAAAGTTACAAGTATTCAACACAACATTGCAAGACTTGTTTGCTTAGCATTGTATAGACTTCGTGTAGTTTATACTTCATTTGATTGTGTAAATTCAGTAGTGATCGGTTAGTATTTTAGGCCTTAAAATACATAGTGTGACGGGAGTGGTTGTACCCTTGTAAAAGAACTCGACATCTAGCTTTGTGTTGGTTATCTTGTGTAAGCGACGTGTAAGGTTTTCTCCGCTGGTGAAAGGAGCTTGTTGACTTGTGAAAGAAACTCTCAAGTTGGATACTTGAGGCATGGAGTAGGGCAAGGAAAAAGAGTCCTTGTAGCCGAACCACGATAAACTATCGTGTTGTGGTTTGATTGTTTCTTTCGTTACTCTTGTATATTATATATTGTCTTGTAGTTTAGATCTTTGATTAAACGTAAAGTTTCACAAGATAATTAACTTAAAAACCGGTAAACTATTCAACCCCCCTTCTAGTTTTCCACAGTACTGATTTAGAAAATTTGAATTCTGTTGGTCAAAATTTTTGTGCAAATAAAAGATTTTCTTACCAACGTTATAAAGTATGATGAACTAGAATCCTCATTAATTGGACCTGTTATAATGGTTCTTCAACAGAAAATTTGGCTGATAGTCGAAACTGTTTTAAAATATATTAGTGATTCTAAATGGTTGGTGATGAGGCGAAAAGTGTACCGCTTTTAAGGGGTCATTTAACCCCGAATTCGAGATTATTTGATCAAATATTGCCCTAAATTGCTCCTTTTGTCATTTTAGGTACTTTTGGAGAGAAATCTGGAAAATGAAGCATTTTGGACGTTTTTGGAGCATAAAAGTGAAGAAAACGGCAAAGTCTCAATTTTCCTTGCTGGAAACAGTACCTGACGGCGTCAAGACTCTCCATATGACGGCGTCAAGAGTTATAAAAGAGGTACAGGTGGAAAATACACGTGACGATCCAGAGTATTTTTAAGCTTAGGACCTGACAGCGTCACCAAGGCCGTCAGGGTCCAATTACTAGTGATGGCCCAGAGCACAACTACACATGACGGCATCACAAACGGATCTAGGCAATACGATTTTTATCATGGCGGCGAGTTGACGGCGTCACCGGCTAACACATGACGCCGTCACGATGTATTATCTATATATAGTCTTCCAAATTTCATTCATTGGTGTGCAACTTTGAGGGAATAAACTGTCACACCCCCAATTTACCTGAATGGCAGCGGAATGGAATACCTGGGGGTGACTGTCATAGCACCATACTTACAGTTATATTGAACGACCTAAAGTGTCGTTTAGAAAATACAGCGTTTGATCATTAAAACATTCAGAGTTTACAAAGCTTAGGTCCCAAAAGAGTTTGCCAAAACAGTTAGAATAAGTTCAACAAGATCAAACGTTTCATAAGTGCAGAAAATATAGTGAGACGCGTCGACTCCGCGACTCCATGAAGGTCCAAATGTATGCACATGAGCTACCTTAATAACCTGAGAAATACATTGCGAAAAACGGTCAACATAAAGTTGGTGAATAATCATAGGTTGATAAGTAAATTCGTAAGTACATAAGCCACAAGTATATAGTAAAGTGACAAATTGTCAAAAAGTTACATTGTCTCTTAAGCTCATGACACCGAAGCTAGACGTACTAAAATATGCCCCAAAGGAGTGTTTACCAGACACTCGTACTATATTAGACATGAAATGCATTCGTTTTCCTTATGGAGCAACCCAAACACGAATGGAGGAGTCACCCTCGATAGATCTATCCACTCACTCTCGCTTGGCAATATAATTAACGGTTCATGATAATAAAGGGGACTTGCAGTGGTAGTACTAGCAACTTAAGCAATGTACGGAATTTAATACTTGGGCATGTACAAAAATAATAGTGCAATGTATTCTCCCCCGTGGGATTTAAAATCAAATAAGTACTAAAAACGGGGCTATGAGAACTCACCTGGAGTGATAGTACAAAGATGGTACAACGATGGTAAAGAAATCGGGACAATGAGGCGCGAACACTAGCCGCAACCTAAATGAATAATCGCGATCTAATTAAGATCAAGCCGCAATGAAATGAATGCACATGCACATGATACTCATACCACTCGTAATTTGGAAATACTAGTTATCGTCATAGAAAAATAGTTTACATACTTAGGAAGAATAGGTCCATTTAGAGAAGTATATAACTTGTCATATTAACTCGTACGAAAAAGTTAGCGTTATGTTCCAAGTATCAAAACCTTTAGAATGACGTCGTCATGTCGTATAAATATTCCTTCGGGTCGTACGTATTCATTTGATAAGAAAATAGTCCTTAGTAGCGTTTCTAGAAAATATACCACTTAATACGTACGTTATTATTTTTATTTGTGACCAAAAATATATATATAGTTTTGACGATGTTAAAATGGGTATAACTCGGTCGTTTTAAGCTCGTTTTCCTCGTTCTTTATGTCCACGGATTCGTCTTTGTATATACTAGTATATTTTTGACAACTCGGCTCCTTTAGGTTACGTTAAATGCCTCTTTTTACCCATTGAAATCTGCCAAACAGCAAGCAGTTTTTGTAAAAGTAGTTTTCGTCGTTAAATTTGCAAAAATCATATCTCCTTCGTTATAAGCTTGTTTTAGTCCATTCTTTCGCCTAAAGTTTCGTTTTTGAATGTATTTTCTAAATCTTTGGTCAAAACTTGGCCACCATCTACTGATTTTCCCACGAAATTAAAATAGGGACAGTAGGTAATCTTATTGTTTCAGAAACCATTTTCAAGTCTCCAAACTAGTTCCATCCTCCATCAAACCACTTTCAAACACCACAAAGCTAATCTAATCCTACCATACACCTTCTTAGGGTGTCATGGGTCCTTAGACATCATCAATCCACTAGGTCTAACAAGGGTTTCATATGTTTCCATTTCTAGGGCTTCAAAGTTAATATATACAAAAATGGAGTGGTACAAGTTGATGCATGTATAAGATCTTGTAAGAAAATTATATGAACATAATAATAACTTGTAAAAATCATAAAAATGAGTTTGTTTACTTACTTGATGGTTTAGGGAGTTTGGATGATAAAAAGCCTACTAACCCTTGAGTTTTTATTTCAAAACTCTAACAAGGACTACTAAATGAACAAGTTCATAGTATGATCTTGGAAAATTTAAGGTTTTTGCTTCCTTGTCCTGCCTTGGCCGGTTCTACACCAAGAGAAAAGAGAGGAAAAAGTTTTCTTACAACTAATAAAAATGAAATGTGAGAAAATGAGTGAAAAAGGTTTATTTTATACTTAGGGGACAAAAGTTTGGTGGTAATAAATTTTATTGGTGAGATTAGATATTATTAGGACAATGGGGGGGGGGGGGGGGGGGGTTGGCCGGTTTTAAAAGGAGGAAAGGGGGGGAATATGTTTTGTGATTTAATTTAGAAAGTTAGTGGTTTAGTGTAGTTTTATTAGTTTTAAGTTTAGTCGGGTACCGGGTTAACTAAAAATAAATTTTATCGAAGTTATTCGGGTCATAATAAAGTTATAAAAATTGCAAAAATATGTCGGGTACAAGTACGGAGAGTTAGGGTGATTATCGTTTAATTTTGGTGAAAACCGTCGTTATTAAGTTAAACGTACGATACGTAATAAATAAATTTCCAAAATACCGGGTAAATTAATATTATAGTTTTTATATTATGGAAATGAGTATAAAAATGTATAGTGATCATAGTCGGGAGTGTCGGATATGTTAGACACATTTATAGTTCGCGTATTAGCGTTTATTTAAAATAAACGTACGTAAATCGTTAATCGTACCAAAAGTATTAATTTAATTATCCTACGAGTGGAATAGTATGCAAGTGCCCTAATGATGATATGCAGACTATTTCTAGTCCGTATGAAGTGTCCCTGACAATAATGCATGAATTCGCTCCTGAACCAATACGGTTACGCGAATTTGAACACTCGTAAACTAAATTTACGATGACATGAGTAATGCACGTGAATAGTGGTTTTCTCTCGGAAATGAATAGTGTCAAGTGAATAGTAAAATTTCTGAATATTTCTCGAAATGTCAAATTGACCTCAAAAACGATGAATAGTGATCGATGAATAGTAAATGATGAATAGTAACTTGTGAATAGTAAATTGTCGAGGTTTGGAAAATGACCGGAAATTACGAGTTGTGACATAAACCCTAGTCCGAATTTTATTAGCTTTTCAAGGGTTTCAACCCTTTGATTCTTTCATGTTCAGATAAAGATAAGTATCCCTTCAAATCATTCAATATGTCTATGTGTTGTTTGATTATATCTTACGCTTGCTTCTATTTAACATGCTAGGCTAGATCTTTATTGTGTTTGCTTAGATGTAGTGAAACCTAGATGTTGATTATGGGTTGATTGTTTGTTTATAATTGTTACGGATGATTGTATTCGATGTTAGGCTTAAGAAAACTGGCAGGCTTCCATTGGTAACTTGCTTGAACGTTTTAAGAAATATGATCGGAGGTGTACTATGATTTTTGGTTGTATTTAATGCGTAGAAGAATTCTAATGATCCCATGTTAGGAGCTTCTAACGGCTCGACATAGGAGTGAAGTAGGATCCTATAGAGTTAGGGAATAATGTACATGGCCCTACGACTAGTATTAAGGAATATGATCCGTCATCCATGCAATTGTAACAAGCTAATCAACCTGTGAAAGATATCTAGGGAGTAATGAAATCTAAGTAAACACAACTCTCCTCATTATTGTTTCCACCACATTAGTTTAATAGTTTCATTTTAATTTTTGTTATTCTATTTTGATTGCATTAGTAGTTAATTGGGTTAGTTGGCTAGCAACTAATTCCGCTCACTCTTCCAAAACCCGAGATTTTACTTGCTTTCTATAAAATATAATAATACAAAAAGAATCATCCCTCAACTCTAGACCTAGTTTATTAGGCTTTCTAATCCTAGCGACACTATTCCTGAGTTGAACGATCAATCCCCCGGTGCTTGTCACTATACTATACAACAACGATTAGGTACACTGCCTGGCGGGGGTTGTAAGCTTCTCGAGATCCCTTGAGAGGTAAAACCTGTTGCGAGGGGGCAATTCCCACGTATCAAGTTTTTGGCGTCATTGCCGGGGAAATAGTTATTGTCTAGGTTAGGATTTCTTTTTATTAGGTCTACTTGCTAGATTCCTTTCTAGTAAGATTTTATTATTATTTTTAGGTTTTCTTTAGTCTATCTTATTTCTTCGTGTCTTTTTCGTAAGCTTTACCATCCAACGTCATGGAAGGTGGTAACCTCTTTGAACCCATCAACCCACCACAACAAAACCACCCACGAAACCCAACACTAGCAAACCAACCTCTTAGGCCCCGAACCTTAGGAGAGTATTCCCGTCCTAGCCACCAAGTTCTGCTCATTGTAGTCACCTCCAGTGTCACACCCCCAATTTACCTGACTTGCAGCGGAATGGAATACCTGGGAGTGTCTGTCATAGCACCACAGTTACAGTTACATTGAACGACCTAAAGTGTCATTTGGAAAATACTTCGTTTGATCATTGAAATAATCCAGAGTTTACAATATGAGGTCCCCAAAAGGTGTTGCATGTTTATGAAAACAAGTCTTACTAGATCAAACGTTTACATAAGTGCATGAAACAATGGTGAGACGCGTCGACTCCGCGACTCCATAAAGGTCCAAATGTATGTCACATGAGCTACCTTAATAACCTGAAATACATTGCTAAAACGTCAACACGAATGTTGGTGAATTCCATAGGTTTATAAAATGTAATGTTGTACGGCCACCACAAGTACAAGTGCAAGATAAAAATCAAGTAAAATAGTACAATAGACCTTAAGCTCATGACCCCAAAGCTATGACTGATGAAATTATATGCCCCTCCCGAATGTTTTACCAGAACACTCCCAAAATGTCAAAATGAAATGCATCCGCTTACTGTTGGTAATAACTACCACAGATGGAGGCGTCACCCTCGATAGATCTATCCACTCACACTCGCTTAATCGACAAATTAACGGTCCATGATAATAAATAGGGGACTTTAACAGGTTGGTAAGGCAACTTAAGCAATGTACATATGTTTTGGTACTTGGGCTCGTACTAAAATGGTTGATGCAATGTATTCCCCCGTGGGATTTGAAATCAAAATATTGTATTGAAAACGGGGCTATGAAAACTCACCTGATATGATGGTACCATGAACATGTAATGAGCTGAAAAACAAGGCGCGCACACTAGCCACAACCTAATATGAATGATGAACGATCTACTTTAGATCATGAAATGATGTTATGAATGTCCATGCACATGTTTCCTATACCACTCTACTCTTTGGAAAAATACTTGTTGTTATCAAAAATATACATTTTCCAAGACTTAGGAAAATAAGGCAACTAGAAAAATAAAACTAGTTGAAATGTGTGTGTATATATATATATATATATATATATATATATATATATATATATATATATATATATATATATATATATCGTATGTATCATGTTAGTGTTGAAATCCTCGGTTTGAAATCCTTGATACAATGCCTTGTAGTGATAAAAATATACTTGTAATCGCTAATACTTAATTAGTTATGAATTTGGGTACTTGGTATTATTTCTAGAAATCTAGAGTTACTACGTAGTGATAAAAATATTATTTTTGGTCTAAAAGCTGTCAAAACAATATGAGTGTTGCCGATATTGAAACGTGAATATCTTTGTCGTTATAAGTCCGTTTTACTTGTTCTTTATATCCACGGTTACGTCTTAGTATGTAGTAGTATATTTTGGAAAGCTTGGCTCCTCCGGGTTACGTTTAAAGCCTCTTTTTGTCCGATGAAAAATGTCCAACAGCATGTATTTTCAGAAAATATACTTTTCGTCAATAAAGTTACAAAAATCATAACTTCTTCGTAATAAACTCTTTTTTATCCGTTCTTTCGCCTACGGATTCGTTTTTGAAATTATTTTCTAAAAATTTTGCCAAAGTTTCCTTTATGTTTACTGATTTTCCTGGATTTACAAAAATGGGACAGTAGGTTCATATACTTGTTACAAATCCATTTTTCATGTTCAAAACTAGTTTCTACTTCAACCAAATCTCTTGCAAACACCACAAAGCTATACTAATCCTACCATACACCTTCTTAGGGTGCCATGGGTTCCTAATCACTACTAATCATGTTAATTTAACAAAGGAACACCTAAATCAAAATCTAGGGTTTGTATGTTCAAAAAGTTAACAAAAATAATGTGGTATAGCTAACTTGTACATGAAATTAAGCATGAAAACCATAAGATACAAGTGTTAATTAGATGAAATCATGAAAATAAATTTGATAACTCACTTTGAAATAATAGGTGATTAGATGATGAGAAATCTTGTGTTACTTGTGTTTTTGTTGTAAGATTCTTGATTAGGATGACAAAAGGAACAACTTTGTAGCTTTAAACTTTGAAAGATCATCACTTGATAATGGATCTTGGTTGTGTCGTGGGTATGGAGAAGAGAAAGAGATAGGAGAGCACTTTTTTATTCTAAAATTTTGCAAGTAAAATGTGTTTTTAGTTCTTAGATATTTAGGTAAATTTATATTGTATTATACTAGCACATAATTGTTTAAGGTTAAGAAATAAAAGTCATGTGGTCTAGGGGTGTTTGTATGGCTGGTTTTACATGAGAAAAAGAGAAGCAAAGTCGGTTTTGATCACTTAGAAAATGTAGTGTATTATTAGTTGTAGTTTAGTGTAAGTATTAGTTATAATCGGGTACCGGGTTTGCTAGAAATAAATATTAACGAAGTTAACCGGGACTTAATAAAGTCATAAAAATATTAAAAATATGTTGGGTACAAGTACTGAGTGTTCGGGTGATTATTGTTTAGTTTTCACGAAAACCGTCGTAATAATTATAAACTCACGTTATAAATAAAATAAATTTCCAAAATACTGGGCAAATGAATATAATAACTTTTATGATGATATAATGGATATAAAAATATGTCGGGACCATTGTGGGAATATGTAGATATATTCGTCGTGTTTATTAACCGTGTGTTAACGTTTATTTATAAATAATTATACGTAAAACGTTAAATGTATCAAATATATAAATTTGAAAATCCTATGAGTGGTATAACATGAAAATGCTGTTATGATGATATGCAGACTGTCTCTAGTCCGTATGCAGTGTCCTTAGCACTAATGAAATGAATTCGCACTTAAACCAATCCGGTTACGCGAATTTGAATACCCGTAAACTAAATTTACGATGAAATGAGTAATGAAAGTGAATAATGAAAACTTTTTCGGGAATGAATAGTGTTCAGTAAATAGTAAAATTCTCAAATGTTTTTTAGAATATCAAATTGACCTCGAAAATGATGAATAGTAAAATGATGAATAGTGTTTTTGATGAATAGTGATTGATGAATAGTGCTTTCCAAAGTTTGGGAAATGACCTGAAATGGTGAGTTGTGACAGTCTTCCCCTCTAAAAGGAACTTCGTCCCGAAGTTCAGTTTATGTTGGTCTCTGAAAACGTATTAGTGAAAAGGTGATGATATTCGAGAATTCCAGCGAACTCTAACGATAGGAATTCGACTCTGCTTCAACTGTTTGACCTAACATTCCGTGATTTCTACTTGTTCTCCTACAAGGTTTATGTTTGACTTTGGGTTGGATTCCTTTCCAAATGGGATTATGAGTGACTAATCTGAAAAGATGATAATACATGGTTGTGAAATCCTGTTGTTCTCTATCAAGGCTCAAGTCTGACGGCCACTAGGCCTACTCTGTCTGAAATATTACATGGTCCAGTGTATATCGGGTTTAACTTTCCAAGTTTTCTGAATGATATCATGCCTTTCCTAGGCAGAACTTTCTGCATAACTCTGCCTACCAACTTGAAGTTTTAATGGTTTACAACTTATTGAACTTGTAACTGATTCTTGACTTGTAGAAAATTTCCGGTTATCTCATGAATGCCTACTAGACTAGTATGTTGGGCTTTTCCAAATTTCGATCCGCCAGTGGATATTGGCACCTCGACCATAGAGTGCCTCAAATGGTATAGTCTCTATGCCCGCGCGATAACTATGATTGCAACTGAATTTGATTTATGATAACTGGTTAGTACAACCATTTCTAGGGTCAATCACTCATTCTCTGAGCATACTTTCCTATGTTTGAATTGTTCTCTCGCTTTGACCATCGGTCTGAGGATGATAGGTGATGTTCACATCTAAATGGGTTTCTGAAGGAAATTCTGAAATGATTGCTTGAAGTCCAAGGTGAATCGGTTTCCTTAACAGGAATAACTAAAATGGGTACAAAAAACCTTTGTGACTAATTCCACAATGTTCGGTCCTTCGAACTTGGCGTTATCTGAAAGGGATAGAATATAGGTAACAATTTGATTCCTTGTGTTTTGTTCCAACGGATGATAAGACATATGTCCTTCTTTGTCTATTGAGTTTGGTCTCCACTACTGAAGTTCGTGATTAATTTGTGATGTCCTTCCTAATTCCTTCATCACATATTCCAAATATTCTTTATTGTCAAGTCACAAATCCTAAATGCATAAGCGATGTTGTAGGGAAATTGGTTCTGGAAATTTGTCTCGCGATTGTGAGTTTTGGTTGAAATCTTTTTCTGAATAAACGAATTTAGAAAATGGAGCAAATGATTTACTTAGTAATATTTTCCTGATGATTTAAAATTTCAGTAGTTATGAAGTAGAAAAATGTTTTCAAAACATGTTGTGATTAAGACTGCTTACCAAAGTTTGATGTCTATGTATATTTCTCATTGTACAATAGTGTTGCTAAAGATTGACCAAAATGGATCGTACTTGTTCAAAATAGGAATTTCAGAAATCATTTTTCCACAAGGTATGTGATTTATGTAAACGCATCAACTTTATTTAAAAGTGAAAAAGACTAACAAGGATAAAATGGTAGAATAGGAAATGTTCGCTTAAATGCATAGGTGTCTAACATTTAGTTCCTGAGGTTGAATAATGCCTATTGGTGGTTATCAGGTATAACTACAAGCATAGACATTTAGACTAACTTAAGTCCTGAAATATTTTATCGTTGTAATTGGCGAGATGAAGGTATCACTTGATGTTGCGTCAATGAATGTCTATTCTGTTTTCCCATGTAGATGAGGAGATATGTTCCGGTTTGATCCCTTTCTTGGTATGAAGGTGAGGTTATCGGAAATTTCTAGAGACATAATGCCTTAGGGGAATCTACATCGATATTCTTGATTCAAACAATTGTCCTTTGTGAAAACTTACTGCAGGAAAGTTTATGTATGGATGAGGCCATATTTAAATGAAATGCTCTACGGTCTCAATTAGAAGCTTGGTTTATTTCTATTGTGTTGTCTTGCGGACATTTATATTGAGTTCAATCCTGTAGCTCAGTCTAGCTAGTACCTTTAAATGATAGAATTTGGCAACTAAGTCAGAGATGGTGATTCGGATGGTCTCGCGGTATCTTAGAATTTGTTGTTGAGTTATGAATTCTCTCACTATATACTTCTAGTCCTGGTCAGTAGTTCTGTAATCCTTTCGTTGCTTTTATTGTATAGAGGAATCCTGCATGTAATTGATATGGAAAGTCTCTCTTAGGGAAGTCAATGGGAAAATCCAACTTAATGGCTAAGTGGGTGACATGTAGGGTAAGTATCCAGGGATAGTTCGGCAAAAGGGATGTTTATGGAAGAGTTCATTTCTTTACAAAACTTTTAAATGAAGATTGTTATTAACAATCATTTGAAAAGGTAATTATTTCCTTCATGGCATAATCCTTCCTGAATTTTACATAGGTGATCAGGCTATGTACAATTGAGGACTAATGATGCGATGTTAGATTTTGTCAAAATATCATAACTTTTCTCAAAAGTTTTAGATGGTGTTCAACGCATTGTTATTAAAATGGTATCCTGATGTTTCCTTTCAAGTAACATGAAAATTGCCTCGCGTAATAATAGTAAATACTTGGTGTAATGACAAAAAAATCAATTTATAGGATGGTAATAAAATAGCTTACTTCAAAAAAAAATTCTGTAAAACAATTTCCCCATATGATAGTAAAATAGCTTGAATGGTGTATTGGATACATGGGTGAATCTTGTCGAATGGTAATAGTCTACTAATTCGTCAAAAATGAAATCAACCTAATCCCTAATAAGACAATGATAAAATGTTGCGAAACGATTGAAGTTTGAGCAATTGGGATAGAAAATGGAGTAAACGATGGTTATGATTATCAAAGAGGTAACAAAGGATAGATACTACATTAGATAGAAAAATGCTTAATACAACTAGGTTATGTCATCGTACCAACTGTAAGTACAAAAGGAAAGATACAACCCTAAAGGGCTCGAACTACGGTTTATATATTGAAACAAGGCTCCTCCTGCTGAAGCATTGTTGTTATCCTTGATGTTGCTAATATCCTGACGGTTCTCTTTCAACAGCTCACGCTATTCCTCGAGCGATTCAGTCTTGATTCCAAGTTCCTGATTTTCCTTGTTCCTTAGCTCCGGGCAGTCATTCTTGAAATGCCCTAAGTTTCCACATTTGAAGCAACTCCCTGGGGTCTTCTGATTTGTGAGTTTCCTACAGTCTTCAGTCCAATGACCCCGCTTCTTGCACACTCCACACGTTTTACTGCAATGACCTCGGTGATGTTGATTACACAGGTTGCAGTAAGGTAACTTTCCAGTATACCTTCTCTTTGTGTGCGGTTCTGCAGCAAAGGCTCTATTCACTTCTTGTCCTTTGGGTGATTGTTGAGCAGCATTGCAACCTAGATTGTCGTTCCACTTCCTTTTATTGTCACTATTGTTTCCTGATGTCTTGGCGTAAACTATGAGTTCTTTTGCTTCGATCGCCATTTTGATAGCTTCAGACATGGTATCGGGTTCCCATGCGATGACCAACATACGAATTTCATGGGAGAGTCCCCCGATGTACCTTTCAAGTTTCTTGCTTTCCGGTTCATCCATTGCAGAACCTAGTCATGTTAATTCATAAAAATGAGTAGTGTACTCGTCAACATCATTTCCTACCATGGTAAAGTTTAGTGTTTCCTGTTCCTTTGCTCGTAATTCATTTCCTATACAAAATGTTATACCCATCATCTTTCTTAGTTTCTCCCAAGAGTGTGAGTAGGCAGCATCAACTCCCACCATCTTAATATGTTTGGTCCACCATTCCTGGGCATGATCCTGAAAAGTGCATGTGGCGAACTTAACCTTGTCTTCCTTATGACAGTCGCCACATTGAAATATTGTTTCTATTTCTTCGAACCATTTGAGAAATTCCTTTGTGTCTCTAGTTCCGCTAAAGGAGGGAGGATTGCACCCCATAAATTCCACGTGAGTAATTTCCTTAGTGAGGGCGGTGGCTATGTTCTTGGCAATGACTTGTCCAACAGCAGCTTGCGTCATGCTTGGAGTGGTTTGCTTAAATCTCTCTTCATCAAATCACAAGAGGCCATGAGGATATAGTTAATAAAATTCATCATATTCACAACACATGAATATAATACATGAAAATTTAGGTCTACGTGAACCGATATCACAAATAGCACAACCATTCCTTACATAGTAGAGTCACACTTGATATATTTGTTTGTACAACAATCAAAAGACAACAAGTTCTTTAGACTATGTCCCACACCTTCTATGGCTAGGATAATAGTAAAAGCTAGTGAGGATATAAGTCTAGTCTAGGGACTTCCTGGTGTCCCTCTGTGTGAAATCAGGTTTGTGGCATCATAAGGTCGAGATATTCCTGAAGTGGTGTCTGAAGTTGTGCATCTATCAAATCTTAGATAATGTAGGTTTTGAACCATTCCTGAAGAATCTTCGGATGTTTCTGTTGAGTCCGTCATATTGGTATTATCTACTAGTTGTTATCTAGTTCATGGCAAGTGGGAATGGAAAAGGAAAATGACAATGGTGGTACTAGTGAATGGAATACTACCCTCTTTCGCGCTACCTCGCGACATCTAAGAGGTAAAACTAAAGTACGCACTGTGGGACGACCAATAGTGTAATAAGTAACTGATGGTGGTGGTAGTACCTGAGTAGTGAGTGCTCTACTAGTGATGGAAAGAAACATACTATCTTCCTTGCAATAAACATCCTAATAAGTCCATTAAGATTAAGTCTGAATACTCTACTAAAAGGCATTTTATGTATGGGCTGAATGATAGGAAAACCCTGTTCCTATGGCAAATCAATAGTGCTAATGGTGGTGTAAGTGCAACTGGTGGTATAATGGTAGTGGAAGATGACAAGGCATCTTCAATGTCGGAATCCGATAAAAGGATGTCAGGGTGAGTATCTGAAGACATGTCACTTGTGAACCAGGTCAATAAAATGATATATATATATATATATATATATATATATATATATATATATATATATATATATATATATATATATATATATATATATATATATACGAATATAATTATAAATAACTCGCACAGGGTATGCATGAAACAACATGTATCATGATTATGCACTTATGATGAAATGATGAGATGCTATGATGATGCGGTTATAGTCTAGGGTCCAAGATACATCCTAGTTCGCTATAACCTTAGCTCTGATGCCAATCTGTCACACCCCCAATTTACCTGACTTGCAGCGGAATGGAATGCCTGGGGGTGTCTGTCATAGCACCACAGTTACAGTTACATTGAATGACCTAAAGTGTCGTTTGGAAAATACTTCGTTTGATCATTGAAATAATCCAGAGTTTACAATATGAGGTCCCCAAAAGGTGTTGCATGTTTATGAAAACAAGTCTTACTAGATCAAACGTTTACATAAGTGCATGAAATAATGGTGAGACGCGTCGACTCCGTGACTCCATAAAGGTCCAAATGCATGTCACATGAGCTACCTTAATAACCTGAAATACATTGCTAAAACGTCAACACGAATGTTGGTGAATTCCATAGGTTTATAAAATGTAATGTTGTACAGCCACCACAAGTATAAGTGCAAGATAAAAATCAAGTAAAATAGTACAATAGACCTTAAGCTCATGACCCCGAAGCTATGACTGATGAAATTATATGCCCCTCCCGAATGTTTTACCAGAACACTCCCAAAATGTCAAAATGAAATGCATTCGCTTACTGTTGGTAATAACTACCACGGATGGAGGCGTCACCCTCGATAGATCTATCCACTCACTCTCGCTTAATCGGCAAATTAACATTCCATGATAATAAATAGGGGACTTTAACAGGTTGGTAAGGCAACTTAAGCAATGTACATATGTTTTGGTACTTGGGCTCGTACTAAAATGGTTGATGCAATATATTCCCCCGTGGGATTTGAAATCAAAATATTGTATTGAAAACGGGGCTATGAAAACTCACCTGATATGATGGTACCATGAACATGTAATGAGCTGAAAAACAAGGCACGCACACTAGCCGCAACCTAATATGAATGATGAACGATCTACTTTAGATCATGAAATGATGTTATGAATGTCCATGCACATGTTTCCTATACCACTCTACTCTTTGGAAAAATACTTGTTGTTATCAAAAATATACATTTTCCAAGACTTAGGAAAATAAGGCAACTAGAAAAATAAACTAATTGAAATGTATATATATATATTAACGAAGTTAACCGGGACTTAATAAAGTCATAAAAATGTTAAAAATATGTTGGGTACAAGTACTGAGTGTTCGGGTGATTATTGTTTAGTTTTCACGAAAACCGTCGTAATAATTATAAACTCACGTTATAAATAAAATAAATTTCCAAAATACTGGGTAAATGAATATAATAACTTTTATGAAGATATAATGGATATAAAAATATGTCGGGACCATTGTGGGAATATGTAGATATATTCGTCGTGTTTATTAACCGTGTGTTAACGTTTATTTATAAATAATTATACGTAAAACGTTAAATGTATCAAATATATAAATTTGAAAATCCTAAGAGTGGTATAACATGAAAATGCTGTTATGATGATATGCAGACTGTCTCTAGTCCGTATGCAGTGTCCTTAGTACTAATGAAATGAATTCGCACTTAAACCAATCCGGTTACGCGAATTTGAATACCCGTAAACTAAATTTACGATGAAATAAGTAATGAAAGTGAATAATGAAAACTTTTCTAGAAATGAATAGTGTTCAGTGAATAGTAAAATTCTCAAATGTTTGTCAGAATATCAAATTGACCTCGAAAATGATGAATAGTAAAACGATGAATAGTATTTTGATGAATAGTGTTTTCCCAAAGTTTGGGAAATGACCTGAAATGGTGAGTTGTGACATCCGGGCTTCTTCGCACCTGGATAGTACTAGGACCCTTGTGCCCCGGCCCATGATCAGAAAAAGCTGCCCGCCCTATGACCCACAACTCAAAATAAGCCTTGCGACGAGACGCGGACATTCCCCATGCTGCAGTTCCCTCCGGTCTGTTCCCGGGTTGGGTTAGGGGAACATCCGAGTGATTTCCTTCGCGGATCCAAACGCGCTCACAAGGCGCACAATAAGAATAAGACCAATAGAGACTTCATAAGAGACCATTTGAGCTGCAGATCGTAATGCTCCTAGAAAGGCATATTTCGAATATAGAGGAGTGAAAGTTCCCAATAATCAATGACTTTTTAATTTCCTTATATGAACCGTACGAGCACGTCCTTTGTCACCCCCACCGCGCTTAGGACTCTATACCCCAACCCAACTTGCTCTGGCCCCGGGTCCTTCCTTTCTATTCCTCGGTAAGTGGACCGTAGGAGCATGGCGGGCGGTATCTGCTTTTGACTGATAGAAAGCATCCCTATCGTGTCCCTCCTGACCGAACCCGCCAAAAAACAAAAATATAAATAGAGAAAGTTTTGATTGCCAGGAGAGTTGCGTCGGAGACATCTTTATCTGAGGAGGAGGCTTTGTCATCCGGCTCCTCATAAATGATGTTAGGATGGGCCGGCCCATCCTTGGAATCCTAAAAAAAAAGAGAGGGAACAGAATCACTTTCTTTCAGTGACATATCTAATCAGACTGAATAGGATATTAAGAGCTGTCACGATCATTCACATCTATTTCAGTAGGCAGGAAGGGCGCGGAAGCTACCATTTCTAGAATGCAAGCAAGCTAGCGACTCTCCTAGTAGCGAAGGAAAGGGGCATTCGGGAAGCGACTAGTCGCTTCTGGCAAAGCTTCTAGAAGGCCGACCACTACATAGAGAGATCCATACACCAGTCTTGAGCGATAGCGAAGCCTAGAGATGCGTAAGCAGTAGCTTCTAGGGTGAAGCCGAGCCACTAGTGGAGTGGCCAAGGAGGCCTACTATACCAATACTGGATTAGTAACCGGTGAAATCCCCAAATCAAAATTTTAGTGAACTGTTGAAGCTATCAGTGTGATTGATCAGACAAGTACCAAGGCTCTCGGTAGACTTCTTTTATTTCCTAATTTGCTTGCGACAAGTCCTAGCATTAGTATGAGTTCGTTGACCGCGTAAGGGTGATCCATCTTGATGACGAATTCCACGATAACAAGAGATAGAAATTAATCGTTCGATGTCTGCTCATTCTCCCCTCTTCAATTCCCAATGAACAACATGATCTTAACCTATCATTTGTTCAATTTGGTCGATCTGATACTTAGTTAATTCTTTTATCTTTATGTTCCCACTGATACCTAATCGATAACGAACTAGAATGGCTTTTTTAGGCCTAATTCCATCTATTTTTGTTGAGGCAATTCTGAATTGTTCATCGGCAACTGATCTAACTCCTGAAATATATAACATTCTTGATAATTCCTTTTACTAGTCTTCTCGGCTGGAATCAAAAAAGATTATCCGTTCTACTCCTACTCCTTCTTCTCCTTTAGGATAGGGTCGTCGTTGGTCCTTTTTTGCACTAAAAAACTAGTCAGGGCAACTAACTGTCTACGTACGAAATTTACGGAACAGGAATAAGAAACCAGGCGGGATAAAAGAAGAGCGAGGTATAGTGAGAAAGCTCACCCCTGCCTTTAGACGATAAAGCCTTCTTTTACATCCCATCCCCTAGACAAATCAATAGGAAATGCTACAAGCCATTGTTGTTCTTTTGACGATGAACCACTCCGGTAAAACAAGCTAAAGTGACCTCTACGCTTTGTCCCCGGTGCGTAGGGCCGATCCCCGTGTCCTAGAGGGAGGAACTGTTTGTGTTAAGCATATAGTTGGTTCCTGTCTTGTTTAGGCATTTGGGTCCATCTATCAAAACACTATTGAGCTTACTCAAGGAGCCAATGTGTCCCCCTTGCGATCCGACACCATCCGGTTGGTGTAAAGCGGATGTGCATTCCATGGACTTCGTTCCGAAGATCCTAATCAACATCTCAAGTATTTCCTTAAAATCCTAGATTCCATAGACCTTGATGTTGTAACTAGAGAGTCGACCTGATTACGCCTATTCCAATTCTCTCTACGTGATCAAGCTAGTAAATGGCTTGAACGTTTACCCGCGGGATCCATCACCTCATGGGATGATCTCACCACTCGTTTCCTTGCTTAATTTTTCCCACCGAGGAGAACTACCAAGCTTAGACATGATATCTTGATGTTCCAACAACGTCAAGGTGAAACTCTATATGAAGCATGGACTCGTTTCAAGGACTTACTCCAAAAAGTCCCTCATCATGGCATAAATCTTTGGCTCCAAGTCCAAATCTTCTATGACCATATTGACCTCTCCACAAAGTGAACTGTAAAACCGTAGAGGGGGGGGGGGGGGTAAATACGGTTTCTTCGGCTTTTTAGATGCTTAAAAATTTTAAGCCAGAGATAGCACCAAGTGGTTGTATAATAATCCAACAACGACTAACACAACCAACGTATATAAAGCAAGTAAAAGACACCACGATATATACTAGTTCGGGATGGGGGGTTTATACCATCCGTACGTTCAGTTGTGAATCCGCGACTCTGATACTATTCACTAGTATAATTCTTTCGGTGGACTATAAACCGTTACAATTCACTCCACCGATATTCACCAATATCGTTGCTCACAAAGAAGGAGTTACTCACCAACGGTATTCCGCCCTCGGAAACCACTCAAAATAATCTTACAATTCGACTTCACCCGGAAGTATCAAACCCCAACTAGATCCCCAATGATCTAGGCTTGGTCACCAAGACACAAGACTTCCCTCACAAACAATTGAATGAATGAATGTTTGTTCAAACAAGTCCTAACCTAACCTAGAGACTCGATTGTAATAGAAAGGGTATAAGAAAGAAGACCCTCGACATAATCACAAGAGTGGATTAGGTTCTTGTGATTCTTCCCTTGCAAAGATATGTGTTCTTCTAAAGATGTTAGTATGGAAATCAAGAATACAAGATTAGTGATAGAGAGATTGAGAGATTCGAGTGTGTTTAGAGAGAAAGAATCTAGAGAGAAAGAATAATGGCAAGGGGTGAGGAATACAAGAGGCAAGGCATGGTATTTATAGGCAAAGACCCAACTTGGGAATATTTTACCGAGGCCGGTGCGTCACCCACGCGTTGACACGTGGGAGGCGCGCCATACACCCAAGGAAAATATTCTCAAGGCTTTGGGTGTTTGGAATTATAAATGCCTTACCTTGCTAAACCCCCAATTGTACTTCACACTAAACCTTAACATTAATCATTCTAAGGTTTACCAACTCAGATAGCCAATTTGGAAAATCATTTGTGAAGTGTTTAAAGAGAAACCAAATTACCAAGGGTTTTAAGTGTAGATAGGGTAATTTGGAAGGGGAAGAAGTGTATCTCCACATATGGCATAGAAAAGAGAGAGAGAATATGCCAAGGAACATTCCAATGCTTGGGGGGAAGAATGTGATGGAGGGTTGAGATGAAATGGTTTGAATTGGATGGCTAGGATCAATGGGAGCCTCCCTTGGTTTTCAAACAATTTTGCATGTAGGGAATATGGATGGATGAGATGATCTCATTTGAAATGGATGGCTAGGATCACACTTGCCTAGGTTAGGGTTAAGAAAGGATATTCCAAGGAATATGCTTTGCTTGGGGGGAAAGGAGAAATGGAGGGTTGAGATGGTTTCATTCGAAATGGATAGATGACCTCAAAAGAATCCTCCTTTGCTTGGGGGAAAGGAGAAATGGAGGGTTGAGATGGTTTCATTTGAAATGGATAGATGAGTTCAAAGGGAGCCTCCTTTGCTTGGAGGGAAAGGTTGGATCTATGGTTGGGATTGTTTTGGTTTGAATTCAATGGCTAAGATCAATGACATGTGGTGGTGTAGGGAAGAGGGATTGGATGGATGGTTGAGATGTATTTGATTTGAATTCAATGGCTAGGATGGGAGGAGCCTCATTAGGGTTTCAAACAATTCCCCATGTGTTGAAAATAAAGGGTTGGGATGTGTTGTAAGGGAATGGATGGTTGAGATGTAGTGTGTAAGGAAATATGTAAGGGTGTAAGAGATTGTGTAAGAGAATATTTGATTTGGATATGATTGGATATGATTGGTTTTGTCCTTTGTATAAATGGGATTAAGAGAAGATTAAGGCATAATCTAATTGTCATTAAGAGGAAAAAGTTTAGACAATTAAGATTATAAGTTGAGAAAATCATAAGTTACTTATAAGTTCAAGTAACACAACGTCGAGAATCCATAGTTTCATATCTCGTGACTTTCAACGACTCTACGTTCTCAACTAATACCTTGGTTCAAACAAGTTAAATGCTTTGCCTTGATGTAAAGCATAACCCAAGTGGGAAAGGATGCGTTTACGCAAAGTGACCTTTGACTTAGTTTGACCAATAAGGGAGTAAACCCGTTACATAATTAGAGAAGACGTAAGCACAGGATATAAGCATATGGATGCTTCAACATGATGTTACGTGAAATATATAAGCTCCCTAAGTTTAGAAAAGCCTTGGCTAGAGGCGATAGCTAGAAAATATGAGTTGGCGTTTTCCCGTAAATGGGTGCTTTAAAAGTAGGATCTCTCAAGTCTCAAAACTCATTTTGAGTGTTCTCAATTAAGCACATAACATATTCATACCTGTATTGAAAGATCCACATTTGTCGAGTAAGGGGAAAGCCGACTTTCAAAATTCACTCGGAACCATACAAACTCCTGGCGCGTCACCCGCGCGTTGACGCGCGGGCAGCGCGCCAGGAGTAGACATTGGCTCCGGTGATTTTGAGCTAACGTTTGTTATTTTATGTGTTTCGATGGTTTATTTGTCATCATTAAAACATAAAGAGATCTTGATCATGTTGCCTTAACAATCTCCCCTTTTTTGATGATGACAAACAAAAACCAAAAGCAAATAAAATTACCAAACTTAGCGAAGACAAAGCGCGCCTTCGGTGTAGCTTGCGTCTTGACCTTTGCCTTGTAATTTGGTGAAGCCTTTAACATTTCTTGAATGGTCTTCATGCTCTTGCTTTCTTTCTCCCCGTTTTGGCAAATCAATAAGGCGGGACCGAATGTGCTCCTCCTTGAACATAGCTTCCCCTAGATCGTTGCTCCCCCTTGTTTCAAGGCGGGGATCCATGGGTCAAGAGCCTCACCTTTGCGGTGGCCTAGCTACACATAGAAATCACAACATGCAACAAACAAGAAATCCTCTCATGTGAAAGTTCCAAAATGGGTTAGGTTACCATTTGGAGACTTGCAACATGGGTTAGTTCACAATAATATGACAAGTTATATAAGTTCCAAAAGATTGCATTTCATTCCAAGCATACATGAACAAAATATGCTACACATTTTATTATACAAGAACTATCCTAGTACTTAATCTAAAAGCACTATACTAGTACTTGATGGCAACATAAAGATGTGATGTCTAGATTCCTAGGTTTGTGCCTAGGTTGAACTCTTCTTTCACTATCTACCCTTTCCCATTCACCTTATCATCTTCCAACTTCCTATTCATTTTGTACATAGTGGCAAGCAATTCCATGATTCCTTCATGGATGGACAAGAGCATTACCCTTAAATCAATCCTTGATTCTTTGAGAGCATTGACCATGTGTGCGGTGTTTTCACAACAAATGGAGTACTCATCTTCACACAACCTTGGACTTAATGGTTCCTTGATTAAGTCCCACACTTCACTTTCTGCAAATGTCCTTAACTCATACTCAAACTTAATCCTATCATCACCTTCCTTCTTCATCATATCTGTGAATGACCTTTTCAATCTCTTAGAGCTCTCCGGGAATTGATTTCCTTGATTATTGTTAGCGGACCCTTCCGAATGAGACATGATTCCTATTGTGAGTGTTATTTTCTAAAGTATGGTGGAGGAAGTTATGTGTTCTAAGAAAAGTCTCTAGAGATTTAAAAGAGGATGCAGATGTAAAAAAGGGGTTATTATCCAATGGTTAATACAAAAGGTTGTATGATTATTTGTGAAAAGTAGGAGTTTGGTGGATCATAATTAAAGACTTGTACTAAAGATTCTTCCACCATTTCCTATTTATCATTTATATCCTCATCATCTTCTAGTAATCTCATTCCTAATCCTAATCTTAAATAATTGAATTGATCTTTATCTAAGGGTTTTACTAAGATCTTAGAGATGTTGTCATCACAAGGAATTTTCAGTATGATGATATGGTTCTTAGTGATGTTGTCTTTTAGAAAGTGATGTCTAATTTCAATGTGTTTCATGCGAGGGTAATCAGTTGGGCTTGAATTTAGATTGATAGAGCACGTATCGTCACATAGTATAGGTACTTCGTTTAATATGATGTTATAATCAACAAACGCTTGCTTCATCCATAACGCTTGTTGGCAAGCCCTTCCGGCCGCAACGTAATTGGATTCCGTTATGGAGTTGGCGAAGGAAGTTTGTTTCTTAGAGAACCATGATGTTAAACAAGCATCTACAAATGTGCATATTCGACTAGGGCTTTTCATATCAACTATATCTCCCGCATGATCCGAATTGGCATAAACCAATACTTTTACTTCTGAATCCTTTGGATACCAAAGACCTAGATGTTGAGTTCCCTTAACATACCTAAATATTCTTTTAACAGCCTCTAAGTGGGAGATTTTAGGATTTTCTTGAAACCTAGCACAAAGGCAAACACTAAACATTATATCGGGCCTACTTGCCGTTAGATAAAGCAAGCTTCCTATCATACCCCTATACTTAGTACTATCAACGGATTTGTTGTCATTGTCAGAACTCTTTTTCTAGAGATAGGGGTTTTTGTAGCCTTAGAATTTTCCAAGCCAAACTTCTTAAGCATTTCACCAATATACTTAGATTGATTGAAAAATATCCCATCACTTAATTGCATGATTTGTAATCCTAGAAAGAAACTAAGTTCACCCATCATGCTCATTTCGAACTCATTATGCATTAAGTTTGCAAATTCATCGCAAAGCGATTGGCATGTTGATCCAAAAATGATATCATCTACGTAGATTTGAATAATAATAAGATGTTGTTCTTTTGTTTTAGTGAACAAAGTATTATCTACCATACCCATTTTGTACTCATTAAGCAAGAGAAAAGATTGTAACCTATCATACCAAGCTTTAGGAGCTTGTTTAAGTCCATACAAAGCCTTTTTGAGCTTATAAACATGATTAGGTTTTTGAAAATCAATAAAACCGGGAGGTTGTGCAACATACACTTCCTCTTCGATGACTCCGTTTAAAAATGCACTTTTCACATCCATTTGAAAAAGTTTAAAATTATGACTACAAGCGTAAGCAAGCAAAATTCTTATAGATTCTAATCAGGCAACGAGTGCGTATGGTTCATCATAATCAATACCTTCTTGTTGGTTATAACCTTGAGCTACTAGCCTAGCCTTGTTCCTACAAACTACACCATTTTCGTCAAGTTTATTTTTAAAGACCCACTTGGTTCCTATAATAGTGTAACCACTAGGACATGGGACTAAGAACCATACATCGTTTCTTAAGAATTGATCTAGTTCATTTTGCATTGCCATGACCCAATTGTCATCTTTTATGGCCTCCTTAATGTTCTTAGGTTCTATGGTTGATACAAATGCAAAGTCATTGCTTTTGTCTTGGGCATGTGACCTAAGGGTTCTTTCATCTAATTCTCCTATGACTTGATCTATGGGATGATCTCTTATTTCCTTAATATTTTCCACTCTAGGTAGTATTTCCTCTAGATCATTATTAGACAATTCAATCTTATTTTGACATGCATCTTCTTCTATGATGTCATCATCAACTAAAGGCAATGTTCTAGATTTTGGGGGAGTTTCGTCAAAGATTACATTATATGATTCTTCAACTTTTAAGGTTTCCTTATTTAGCACAATGTAGGCCCTTGATGTTAGTGAATAACCTAGAAAGATCCCATTGTAATTACTAGTATTGTTAGACTTTTCTAATGAGTTGACGATTAAGCATTTACAACCAAAAACTCTAAACTATTCTAGGGATGGTCTTTTACCTCTAAGAATCTCATAAGGTGTTTTATTAATGATTTTTCTAATCAAGACCCTATTAAGTATGTAAGATGCGGTTTGTACGGCATGACACCAAAACTTTTGAGGTATGGATTGTTCATTTAACATAGTGTGACTCATTTCTTGTAACGTCCGGTTCTTCCTTTCAACTACTCCATTAGATTGAGGAGTGCGAGGAGCCGAGAAGTTATGAGATATACCATGTTTATTACAAAAGACTCCAAATTGAATTTCATTATCAAATTCTGTACCATGATCCGTTCAAATTGAAACAATTGAACATCCAAGTTGGTTTTGCAAATTTTTCCCTAAGGCTTTGAATTTATTAAATGCTTCATTTTTCGTTTTTAGAAATAGTGTCCAAGTGAATCTTGAGTAGTCATCCACTAATACCAAAGTGTAGAAGTTTCCTCCATAGCTTTGAATAGCGTATGGTCCAAACAAGTCCATATGTAATAGTTCTAAAACTCTTGATGTAGAAATCATGTTTATAAGCTTATGACTTGCATGGACTTGCTTACCTACTTTACATGCATCACAAAAATGATTATCAAATTCTTCTTTAGGTAATTTCCTAACTAATTCCTTAGATGCAATGTTGTGAATTAATCGCATGTTAGCATGACCTAATCTCCTATGCCACAATTATCTACAATGGATGCAAGATTAATAGTGTGATTGCGAGACACATTACCTAGTTTTGTATCCTTTTCCTTAGAGATGAATTCAAGTAAGGTATGCATAACGTCAACATCATTACTAGGTTGAGATCTTGAAAGTGGCCTTTCCTTAGAGCATACCTAACATTTGAAGTGCATCTCAAAATTTTGGTACCCATTGTTTCTTGGGTCCGACATGGTTAGCACATAAAAAGCCCAAGTTGAAAACTCTTGGGTCTTGAAGGAATAAATACAATTGTTCAATTCCATATTTTGAAAGGGTAGACCAAGGATTGTTTTGAAAATATGTTTTGTTTAGAAAGTTGGATCTTTCATATCTTTGATCTAAAGAATATGGTATCATGTTTGGGGTAGGTAGGAGAGGTCTTTGGTCAATTCTAGTGTGAATATATTTAAAACCATTGTATGTACCAGGGTTGTAGTATGGTTTTGTGGTTTTGCTCCATACAATGAGTCTTAGATTATGTTGAGTATTTGCAAAAGGAAGTTGAGTATTGATAGGTTTGTTAAAACTTTTAGTTTGAATACCTCTTTCTCTAAGAATCCTGGCGCGCTTCTGGCGAGTTGACGCGTCAATCAGCGCGTCAGATTTGGATGATTTGAGAGTTTTATTTTTGTTTACTTTCTCAAAATTTAGGGGTTTAGCTATATTTTTGGAAGTGGTTTTCTCGTTATTTGCAAGTTCAAGACCTTCTTTATTTTGGGACGTCTCATTTAAATCATTTTCACTCTTTTTAAGTTTTGTAACATTTAATGACTTTTGTTGAAGTTCCAAGACTTCTTCACTCAAAGAGACAACCTTAAGTGTGAGGTTCTCACAATCTTTACATGGTTCAACATTCTCATGTAGAGTGACAAGTCTCTTTATTTCAATTTCAAGTTCATTATTTTTGTGAAGAGCTTTAGAAAGTTCCTTTTGAAAAGAGCGTTTTTCCTTCATAGTTAATTTTAATTTTCTAAATACTTCCTCATAGTTATTAAGTAATTCCTCATTTTCCTCTTGCAATTCATTTATAAAAGAAGTTTTGCTAGTAGTAGGGTTATGTTGTACCTCATGAGACTCAATCGCCGTAAGACATGTTGCTTCCTTGTTTGCTTGATTGCCTTCTTCATCGTCACTCCATACATCACCAACAAACGCTTTGTAATGTAGAGGATTTGGACAATCACTAATGAAATGATCCTTTTCACCACAATTGAAGTATCCATCATCACGCTTTGAGCCTTGACCATTCTTGTTTCTACGATCATTTGTGCGGTTATCAAGCCGATTCCTTCATTTAAACTTTCCACCTCTTCTAAAGAACTTTCTAAAATTCTTAGCCATGAGGTTGAATTCTTCATTGTTCATTTCTTCTTCATCACTTTCTTCAAGGCTACCACCAACGTCACTTGTATGACTTTTAGTGACTTTAGCTTTAAGTGCCAAAGATTTCCCATTTTCCTTTTTGTTTTTGGTCACAACTTTGTCACTTTCAAGAATCATTTCATAAACTTTGAGATTCCCGATAAGCTCATCTAGAGGAAGCTCTGACAAGTTCTTTGCTTCTTCAATAGCCGTAACCTTAGGTCGCCACTTCACCAGAGGAGCACGAAGGAATTTTCTAACATGATTCTTGTTGTAAAAGCTCGGATCCAATGGCGTGAGGCTTGTGATAATAGCATTGATTCGTGTATAACCATTGTCAATGGTTTCTTCTTCCAAGATTACAAACTTCTCATATTGTTGAATGAGTAAATCAATCTTGCAATCCTTAACTTGTGAGTTCCCTTGATGAGTGATGATGAGAGAATGCCAAATCTCCTTGGCGGTTTTGCACATATGGACTCTCTCGAACTCCCTTCAAGGTAGAGCATTGTAGATCATCATCTTAGCCTCTTGATTTTTGACAATCTTCTTATTCTCATCTTCTTTGAGTTCCGAATATGGCTTCTCAACCATCAACTTGGTTTCCGGATCAAGCATCATGAAAACAAAGTCTCCGTTTTGAATGACCTCCCACAAGTAAAGGTCCTTGGACCTAACATAGGTCTCAAACCGGGTTTTCCAATAACAAAACCCTTCAGTTTCTAGCAAAGGTGGCCTTTACATAGAACATCCCTCTACATAGTTCTCTTGAGCCATGGATCTATACTCTACTTTACCAAAAATCTTAGCTAGGATTTTATATTTTTGGGAAAGAAGTTTTTGACTTAAAACGACTTCTCGGGAAGGCTTTAATGCTCAAAAACTTGAGTATACCGCTTTGATACCAACAGTAAAACCATAGAGGGGGGGGGGGGGTAAATACGGTTTCTTCGGCTTTTTATATGTTTAAAAACTGTAAGCCAAAGATAGCTCCAAGTGGTTGTATAATAATCCAACCACCACTAACACAACCAAAGTATATAAAGCAAGTAAAAGACACCACGATATATACTGGTTCGGGATGGGGGGTTTATACCATCCGTACGTCCAGTTGCAAATCCACGACTCCGATACTATTCACTAGTATAATCCTTTCGGTGGACTATAAACAGTTACAATTCACTCCACCGATATTCACCAATATCGATGCTCACAAAGAAGGAGTTACTCACCAACGGTATTCCGCCCTCGGAAACCACTCAAAAGAATCTCACGATTCGACTTTACCTAAGGATCACAAAGATCACTACCAAGACTTCCACCCGGAAGTATCAAACCCCAACTAGATACCCAATGATCTAGGCATGGTCACCAAGACACAAGACTTCCCTTACAAACAATTGAATGAATGAATGAATGTTTGTTCAACCAAGTCCTAACCTAACCTAGAGACTCGATTGTAATAGAAATGGTATAAGAAGGAAGACCCTCGACACAATCACATGAGTGGATTAGGTTCTTGTGATTCTTCCCTTGCAAAGATATGTGTTCTTCCAAAGATGTTAGTGTGGAAATCAAGAACACAAGATTAGAGATAGAGAGATTGAGAGATTTGAGAGTGTTTAGAGAGAAAGAATCTAGAGAGAAAGAATAATGGCAAGGGGTGAGGAATACAAGAGGCAAGGCATGGTATTTATAGGCAAAGACCCAACTTGGGAATATATTACCGAGGCCGGCGCGTCACCCACGCGTTGACGCGTGGGAGGCACGCCAGACACCCAGGGAAAATATTCCTGAGGCTTTGGGTGTTTGGCAATATAAATGCCTTACCTTGCTAAACCCCCAATTGTACTTCACACTAAACCTTAACATTCATCATTCTAAGGTTTACCAACTCAAATAGCCAATTTGAAAAATCATTTGTGAAGTGTTTAAAGAGAAACCAAATTACCAAGGGTTTAAAGTGTAGATAGGGTAATTTGGAAGGGGTAGAAGTGTATCTCCTCACATGGCATAGAAAAGAGAGAAAGAATATGCCAATGAATTCTCCAATGCTTGGAGGGAAGAATGTGATGGAGGGTTGAGTTGAAATGGTTTGAATTGGATGGCTAGGATCAAAGGGAGCCTCCCTTGGTTTTCAAAAAATTTTGCATGTGGGGAATATGGATGGATGAGATGATCTCATTTAAAATGGATGACTATGATCACACTTGCCTAGGTTAAGGTTAAGAAAGGATATTCCAAGGAATATGCTTTGCTTTGGGGGAAAGGAGAAATGGAGGGTTGAGATGGTTTCATTTGAAATGGATGGATGAGATCAAAGGAGCCTCCTTTGCTTGGGGGAAAGGAGAAATGGAGGGTTGAGATGGTTTCGTTTGAAATGGATAGATGAGATCAAAGGGAGCCTCCTTTGCTTGGGCGGAAAGGTTGGATCAATTGTTAGGATTGTTTTAGTTGGAATTCAATGGCTAAGATCAATCACATGTGGTGGTATAGGGAATAGGGATTGGATGGATGGTTGAGATGTATTTGAGTTGAATTCAATGGTATGATGGGAGGAGCCTCATTAGGGTTTCAAACAATTCCCCATGTGTTGAAAATAAAGGGTTGGGATGTGTTGTAAGGGAATGGATGGTTGAGATGTAGTGCGTAAGGGAATATGTAAGGGTGAAAGAGATTGTGTAAGAGAATATTTGATTTGGATATGATTGGTTTTGTCTTTTGTATAAATGGGATTAAGAGAAGATTAAGGCATAATCTGATTTTCATTAAGAGGAAAATGTTTAGACAATTAAGATTATAAGTTGAGAAAATCATAAGTTACTTATAAATTCTAGTAACACAATGTCGAGAATCCATAGTTTCATATCTCGTGACTTTCCACGACTCGACGTTCTCAACTAATACCTTGGTTCAAACAAGTTAGGTGCTTTGCCTTGATGTAAAGCATAAACCAAGTGGGAAAGGATGCATTTACGCAAAGTGACCTTTGACTTAGTTTGACCAATAAGGGAGTAAACCCGTTACATAATTAGAGAAGACGTAAGCACGGGGTATTAGCATATGGATGCTTCAACACGATGTTACGTGAAATATATAAGCTCCCTAAGTTTATAAAAGCCTTGGCTAGAGGCGATAGCTAGAAAACATGAGTTGGCGTTTTCCCGTAAATGGGTGCTTTAAAAGTAGGATCTCTCAAGTCTCAAAACTCGTTTCGAGTGTTCTCAATTAAGCACATAACATATTCATACATGTATTGAAAGATCCACATTTGCCGGGTAAGAGGAAAGCCGACTTTCAAAATTTGCCCGGAACCATACAGACTCCTGGCGCGTCACCCGCGCCTTGACGCGTGGGCAGCGCGCCAGGAGCAGACATTGGCTCCGGTGATTCTGAGATAACGTTTGTTATTTTATGTGTTTCGATGGTTTATTTGTCATCATTAAAACATAAAGAGATCTTGATCATGTTGCCTTAACATGAACCGTTGACCAATCGGCCAGTGGCAAGCTACATGATCTAAGTGTGGAAGAATCATGGGAACTCATAGAAGATCTTGCTCTCTATGACAACGAAATTTGGAATGATCCTCGTGATTTGAACAAAACGGTGATGGCAATATCTTTGCCTTCAAACAATTCTAGCACTCCCGACCATAGGATCATGGAACTTGAGGACCAAGTCACGTTTCTCATGAAATCTTATGAAGCTCCTAAGCCTTCAAGCCAAGTGAACAAAATCACTTCTTTATGCGAATTATGTAGTGGTACCCATGACACTCGTGATTGCGTGGAACTCCCCGGACAAGCTTTTGCGGACTACGCATCCTCGCGTACCAACGAAGAGGGAGACAAGTGGTACACTTTCAAACCCAAGCCAAACCCTTACGGTGATTCCTACAATCCTTCTTGGAAAAATCACTCGAACCTTAGGTGGAAACAAAACCAAAACATGCCCCAAAATAATTCTTCCAATCAACCTAATCGTTACCAACCAAACAGTCCACCCTCTAACCGTACTTACAACAACAATCCTTCAAATAACTATGGTAGTACCAATAATCTTGAAGGGTTGATGTCCAAGTTTATGGCATCTCAAGAAGCTCGCATAGATAAGTTTGAAACTGAATTCAATCAACAACAAACGGAGATGACCAACAAGATTGACAACTTGTTGAAAGCTCTTAACAACCAAGTGCTAACTACACCTAGGAAGGACACTAGGGACACTAATAGCGGAATCCAAATTAAAGACCCCTCATTATCCAAACACGTCCACTTTGTCAACATTGTCACCATTAAGCCAATAGATAAGAATATAGAAGAAAGTGACAAGGATGAAGTTGGAATAGAAACCGGGACTAAGGATGAGGTTAAGGAAGTTGAGGATATTAAGGATGAAAAGTTAGAGGAAGTAGAAAAAGTAGAAGAATACTTTGATAAGTTGCCCACCAAGGAAGAACGGGAATATCATAAGGATTTATTTAATGATCCTGAGACACCATACATCCTTGGTTCACCCCTTATTAAAGTAGGTGATCCCTCTAACATCAACATACCATGCAACATTGGGCATATGCATGTGTGGAAAGCTTATATCGATCCTAGGTCTCCTATAAACATCATGACTAGGACCTATTATAATTGGGTAATGAAGAAGCAACTTGGGTATAGGATGATGCCCGACACGATTAGGATGAGCAACTTTGTAGGAAGAGTGAAAGGATTGCATGTCTTTGTAGGAAACTTCACTTATGTTACCGACTTTGTGATAGTAGAGGATACTCGTCCGGTAATAGATGGTTGCCTTAGTCAAGTAGTATTTGGAAAACTGTTTGTTGAAGCCTCTAAGATGAGTTATGACCCGTCCCTAGGGATAGTTAGATTCAAGAGTGAGAACGATGAGATTGCTTACCAAATGCCCTATAAGATTGAACAATACCGTCTTTTATCAAACCTAGAAAAGGACACAAGCAAGCGGTTTACTATAGGAATGATGAGGATAGACGTAGAGGAGTAGATTATGTCATGAGTAGGATACTTGGCTTCTATAAGGATTGTTTACAACTAGGTCCGGAATACAAAACTAAGATTGGAGACGACCTAGAGAATGAGACCAATGGCGAGGTCACGTAATTGCCCATGACCCTGAGTCTAGCTACAAGACTCGTAAATAAAGAAAAGCGCTTCTTGGGAGGCAACCCATGTTTTGTATGTTTGTTTGATTTTTTGTTTGATGTTATTTGCTTCCGTATGCATGCTTTATTTTTATTGTTGGTAGATCATGTTTCAAACTAAAATTGTGAAAATGCTTTATTTTGTCGTTTAACTTTGTCTTAACTTAATATAAAGGTATTTTGCAAAAGCTAAGTGTAAGGGGAAACCCCAAATTTGTTTCTAAGAATGAAATTGATCATGATTCGCCACAATATTATATGAACATGTATATTAGTAATTGTTAGAGTCAAATGCTTGTATCAAGTCATAATGATGTTTTGAAGGATTTTTCAGGAAGTAGGACATAAGTTTTTCCAGAAATTTTCCGGAAACTTAACATAAAGATTTCTGCAGGTCACTTCTGACGGCGTCAGGGCTAAACTCCTGACGGCGTCACGTGTAAAATTTTGGAAATTTTGCAAGTTTTGTTTTTCTAACGGAGTCTTAAAGTTTTTGTTAATTCTTTAGTCTTATAAACTATAGGAAATCTGCAAACATTCATTCCACAAGCATTATATCTTAAATTGCTTTCTAGGATTTGTTAATATATATAGATTGCCGCCGATTTTACGCAAGGTTGCCTTGTTAGTTTTCTCAGGTTTAACAGGTTATATATGACAAGAAGATGATTTATATTTCTGGAAGGGAATCTTTGAATGTTCATTTTCTTGGAGGAAGATCTAACCTTGTTAATACACTATCCACACCGAACGAATCAGGGGAGTATTTGTTTTCATACTTTTACCTATTTTACTTTTACAACTTTTTATTGAATATTGGGAACAATGTTCATCCTAAGTGTAAGGGGAGGGTAAATGATGATACCTTATAGGATACAATTTCACTTGAGTTTGTTTGTTCGATGGTAGGTGTGTAATAAAACTAAGAGAAATACTTGTTAGTGTAATTTTAGCGCCAAATTTAAAATTTTTTACAACATTTAGGAGTGAAACTTTAGCCTTAACAAGCGTCACATGGATAGGAGTTGTATGACGAGCACAAAACCATACCATTCAGAAAAATTTTCCACCCAAATATGTGAGGTTCGCCTTTAGATTTGATAGGAAAAGCATTCATTATTAGTGCTTATGAGTGTACCGGTAGCATTAAGATTCTAGAACTTACGCTAGTGATGCATCCCGACACCGCTATTGAGACTACATTCGTGTAGTAGGATTTACTACATGATAAGAGGCCTTAGGATCACCCTTATGTTAAACCCGTATCATAATTATTTGACCATTTAAGTCATACTACTTGACTAGTAAAGTCAATTAATTTTTCCCACACCTTAGCGTTGTACTCATTTTTAGCACACGAAACCCCTAGTACACCCCTCCGAGCCTATCTTTTCGTTTCTAACTTTAAGCATCTTACTTAAAGGAAGAATTTGTTACAACCCACCCAAATGTGCAACCAAATCGCCTTAGCCTTCCATGTATGCACTCATCTTTAGTGCATTATGGTTATATGTTTAAACCCTTAGTTAATTATCTAATTGATTACATGGTTGCTAAGTCGAGTCATATCTTGTACATATTGTTTTGGGACGATTGGGACTCATGGGTAAAGTGCTTGTGTTATGGAGTAATGGGGAAGAACATCATATATTACCCTCCAAGTGTTTTGATTATCTTGATTCGAGTCATTAGATTAGTTTATTGTAAAGTATGTAAAAATTCAAATGTAAGGGGAACGTACATTCCCTATGATGTATTATTTTGGATGGTAGGGTAAGAGTGTATGCAAAAAAAAATCATGAAAAAATGAATAAAGAATCAAAAAATCATGAAAAAGAAAAAAAAAATAGAAAAAGAAAAGAGAAAAACATACGGACTACCATCCCGTTTCATTCTATGTTATTTTATGTTTTTGTTATTTTTGATTTATTAGCTTAAGTCAAGTCGAGTCTTGGCTTAGCAACGCCATATCGAACATATAATTAACCAAGATGATTAACTCGCCACCAGTAAATATTGCCTTTATCCAACTAAACCGTGTATTCCATATCCCTACACCTAACGTTATAACCCTTTAAAAGACCTCTTTGATAGTTTATCCTAGGTGCTTACGCCAAATGGTGGAGGTTTGATCCTTTCCCAAGCCTATGGTAATCTATTTGCTATGACAGGTAGTGAGAGATGTTTTCCATTTCCTTATTGTGATATATACTTTATTACCCCCGAGATATGTGAGTATCTAAACACTATTTGTGAGGTGCTAGTGTATAACCTCCGTGCTTGTTTTTTTGTTTTAATGGAACGATTATTTGTTGTAATTACTTATATATTAGTGTTAAATGACCCCTAACTTGTATTTTGATTAGAATAAAAGCGCATTTGCTTGAGGACAAGCAAATCTCAAGTGTAAGGGTATTTGATGAGGCAAAAAGTGTACAGCTTTTAAGGGGTCATTTAAGCCCAAATTCGAGATTATTTGATCAAATTTTACCCTAAATCTTTCCTTTTGTCATTTTAGGTACTTTTGGAGAGAAATCTGGAAAAGGAAGCATTTTGGACATTTTTGAAGCATAAAAGTGAAGAAAATGGCAAAGTCTCAATTTTCCTTGCTGGGAACAGTACTTGATGGCGTCAAGACTCTCCACATGACGGCGTCAAGAGTTACAAAAGAGGTTGAAGTGGAAAATACACGTGACGATCCAGAGTATTTTTAAGCTTAGGACCTGACGGCGTCACCAAGGCCGTCAGGGTCCAATTACTAGTGACGGCCCAGAGCACAACTACACATGACGGCGTCACAAATGGATCTAGGCAATACGATTTTTATCATGGCGGCGAGTTGACGGCATCACAGGCTAACACATGACGCCGTCACGATGTATTATCTATATTTAATTTTCCAAATTTCATTCATTAGTGTGCAACTTTTAGGGAATAAACCCTAGTCCGAATTTTAATAGCTTTTCAAGGGTTTTAACCCCTTGATTTTTTCATGTTTAATTAAAGATAAGTATCCCTTCAAATCATTCAATATGTCTATGTGTTGTTTGATTATATCTTACGCTTGTCTTCTATTTAACATGCTAGGCTAGATCTTTACTGTGTTTGCTTAGATGTAGTGAAACCTTGATGTTGATTATGGGTTGATTGTTTGTTTATAATTGTTACGAATGATTGTATTCAACGTTAGGCTTAAGAAAACTGGCAGACTTCCATTGGTAACTTGCTTGAACGTCTTAAGAAACATGATCGGAGGTGTACTATGATTTTTGGTTGTATTTAATGCGTAGGAGAATTCTAATGATCCCATGTTAGGAGCTTCTAACGGCTCGACATAGGAGTGAAGTAGGATCCTATAAAGTTAGGGAATATTGTACACGGCCCTACAAGTAGTATTAAGGAATATGACCCGTCATCCATGAAATTGTAACAAGCTAATCAACCTGTAAAAGATATCTAGGGAGTAATGAAATCTAAGTAAACACAACTCTCCTCATTATTGTTTCCACCACATTAGTTTAATAGTTTCATTTTCATTTTTGTTATTTTATTTTGATTGCATTAGTAGTTAATTGGGTTAGTTGGCTAGCAACTAATTCCACCCACTCTTCCAAAACCCGAGATTTTACTTGCTTTCTATAAAATATTAAAATACAAAAAGAATCATCCCTCACCTCTAGACCTAGTTTATTAGGCTTTCTAATCCTAGTGACACTATTCCTGAGTTGAACGATCACTCCCCCGGTACTTGTCACTATACTATACTACAATGATCAGGTAAACTGCCTGTGGGGGTTGTAAGCTTCTCGAGATCCCTTGAGAGGTAAAACCTGTTGCGAGGGCGCAATTCCCACGTATCAGTTGGATTGTTTTAGTATAAAAATCGTCTCAAATATTGGTCCAAAACGTCAATTTTCTTGAAAAAAAATATATAAAATCCAAATCATTTATGAAAAATCGTTATTTTAAATTTCAAATTTTGCAAACATATATTTTGACATGACTATAATCATCGAAAACTTTCAAACAAAGTTGCACCAAAATACATTCATGGTTAAAATTTTATAATGTCTTACTCAAATAAATGCTACTAAAAATTTCAAAGACCGTGCCTCAAAGAGGGAACACGCACTATTCATGGACCAACCTCGAGAACATCCACAATGCCTACATACTATGCTACCTTAGAAGTGAATTGAACACCTTTATCCTAGACTATAAGTAGCAGTGTGCCGTGCCTTGACACTATTCCTTCAAAGTAAAACTTTTCTACTTATCCCAAAGGATAAGACTCTCGCGATGATCAAAGCGAGTTGGATTAAACAGTCAGTGTGCAATCACTTAAGAGACAACATGGCTTTTTGGAGTCCAAGATGACTTAGTCACATTGGAGCATGACTATACTTCTACATTTGTATATCAAGAAGTTGCACCAGACCATAAGACCTTTGGCTTTCACTAACAAAACAAACATCTCTCAACGTAGTATTTACTTGGCAACAATTTTGAGTTATTATATATCTTAGTCCTGCCTAGAGGAATTGAGCACTTAGACTTAAGAGCTTCGCCTAATAATCATCTTCAAGCATTTTGGATAATTGATAGCAAATTCTGCCAATAGACCTTTTGATTCATAGACAATCATCTTCAATTGTCCTTGCATACCTGACGACACGTTCTTCCTTGATGTCTTCACACCAAGGGCTTTTCCCTCAAACGTCTTTTATCTGTTGTGAAGGTATTATTGATCTCTATCCTTATTGATCAAACTCTATTGGCTTCTACTCCTTCCTTTCGGATGTTTGCATCAACATATTTTCCTACATGGTAAGGATACCATCATCGAAACTCTTTGCTAACACCATTCACATTTATGCCTGAGTATGAGAAGCTCGTTACGAAACATGCATATAAGACTTTTGTGATTTGAGTGAATATGACACTGCAGACTATACAACATCTCCTCCATGATATTACTTCAAAACTACGACTACCAACTCCGTGCCACGAGTTAGATATTCCTTCCCATTTCCTTCAATTGCCTTAGAACAACCTTCTTTACACATTAGGAAACTTTCATGTATTACCTCTACATCGCTACTTCTTCGACCTTCGTAGACGATGATCGTTCATTTATTTGGAAATACAGCTGCAACGATCCTTCCTATCATGTACAATTTTGTCTAAATTTATGGCCAACAAATTCCATACAAGTTACCACCTTAAATCCACCTAACTGACCTGGAACTTACTCCACCAGAATTTTTCCAACCATCAATACCAATGGGGATATCATCAATGATTTCTTAAGTAACAAATTATCCTCCATCTATAAATTTTACAACTAGCACTTCACTTGATTTCGTTGATTTGCAATCCACATGATAGTATGAAGGAGTTACCAAACATCTTTTTCGCACCAAACGTCAGACGAAAGAAAGTATGTTATCGAAGAGAAAGATATCAGACACAACACCCGACGCTACCCTTACTTCCTCATCAATCACTTTATAAAGTCATCCCTTTTGATTTAGGGTCTTCATTTTCTTGTCATTCTAATTTTTAGAAAAACCCATATCATAGACCACACTTCCCTGAAGAATACACAGGCCTTACGGTATCCATAAGGACCACCATTTCTACAAGTTGACTAAATAGTGTAGCGTCCAGCTGATCGACTGAATCCCCCACATGAGTAACGAGTGTTCATACCAAATCTACACCCTCGTACTCTAATCATACTTCATTTCATACATGTAAGTCTAACTTCAACTAACTTGTCTTCATCCTAACAACATTTGCTCTCTATTGATCATACAAAAATTTTAGCGCTACAAATCTTAGAAACCATTTGGGATAAAGACCATATAAATAACGACTGATCCTCCTCTCCTTGATAGATACCCAATGTTCTGCAAAATATTGTAAACAGTGAGAATCCTATACATACACGTGAACTAATTCAGCTCGACTATTTAAGTTTAGAAAACCTCCTTCAAAGCCTACCTATGTAATCTTGTATACATAGTTTCTTTCCCTGTCGTCTCTACCAATTTTCCTATAAGTGACACAATTACCTCAATAATATCTATGATCTTCTTCTCTAAATTGCCAAACTTAGCTACAGATACTTGATGATGTGTTTGCAATCCCAAATTAAGCCAAATCATCAAGGACGATTAAATTTCTCTTTCTTAATAACTTGATACGCAGCCTAATCTTGTGACAGTTCTTGTTTGATGAGTTACGAGATTGAGCTAAAGTCAAATTTTTAGTTGGCTTAAGGTGGAATTTAGCTTGCTAGTAAGTGGACGTTCAACTTAAGCTATAGGAAAATTTGCTTAAGGCTTTGATGATTTTGCTCAAAGGCAAGAAAGTGTACTCCATCAAAACTAACACTTAGTAGTTACCTTCAGTCTGTGTATTTTGCTACTCTCAGAAGGATGAGCTTGGATAAAGTTGTCATAAGTTTAGGCTATTAGTAGTGTTTGACTTTGCCGCATGAGTGGTGATCGCAATGCTAAGGACCTAATTTGATTTCTAGATTCTTCTCCATGACTTTGATCCTTGTTGAGCTCTACATACATGCATAGGTCTTAATGATTCTAACATAGTGGACTTGGTTGTTTACAACAAATTAGCAGTTTCTCTAGCAAAATCTGTCATCTTGATCTACTAACACCGTTTGTGACTTTAAGGTTAACGCGTGAGGAACCGTAAGTAAAGCCTAGCTAACGATCAACTAGTTATCACCCCATAAGCAATCGGCTTGATGATTTATTTCGTGTTGTGGAAGTGCCAACCAAAACCCTCATTAGGGAAGTTGACTAACTTAAATGAGACAAGATTCTAGTTATAAGTATGTTAGAACTTAGATAGTTAACATGAGTTACTAGGGAACGAAAGGACCAGGCGAGACATACGTACCCACACCTTTTTGAAAGTGGTACTAGCTGAATTTTGAGGAAAAAATTCTTTTAACAGGGGTGGCTTGTAGCAACTAACATTTTCAGGGCAATACTCGACCATATACTTGAAACAATTTAATTTGCATGTTTAAAATATTTACTTAAACGTGTAACCGTTTAGTCAAATCGCGTAACCCGAAAAATGATTTTAAACGTTAATTGGCATGAAAAAAAATTATTCTACGTTAGATATGTACTATACGGATTTTAGAATCATGTTTTAGTTGTCTATGCATTTTATTTTTCAAGTTTTACGTAAACGCTCATGTTTTGCATTTGGGGCTCATACATGCATACAACATTTAACCAACTCACCACCTTTGTATCAAAAACTCTCTCTTACACATCCATATTTTACCAAAATTTAAAACAAAACCTCCCCCATAAATCCCATGTGGCCAGCCTATGTAAAAAATAAAAAATAAATAAAAAAAATTAAAAAAAAAAAAACTTTTTAAGTTTTAAACACAAAACTACCTTATTCTATCTGACATGAAAAGTACCATTTTGAAAGTAAAACTCATCCCTTGTGTCACCATCTAGTTCACACTCCTATGTAGTAAAAAGATGACACTACCTCTTTTGCTCCTCTACAAACATTCGTTGACTAAGAAAAATCCAATCAAACTTGCCTTGACTACATGTACATAAGAAGACATTTGGTAGCATTTTGTCCTACTATAGATAGCAACTTAACCTTCTCCCTGGTTTCTCCATTCCCACACCTAAAGGGCACAAGACATAAGATTTTGTAAGTTTTCTCTTTTTGTTCATACCAAGTCATGTGACAAGACTAGTCAATATTCAACTTACCACATTTGAGCCTATATAATCATACCAATTAGTCATTTTTTATCACTTCAAATCAAACACATAAACAACCACACTCCTCTCATACATACACAACAGGTTAAGGGTTGGGAACAAGCTTTTGATGTTGGAAAAACTTTGGGTTTAGTAGTGTTCTTGGTTCTTTTGTGTTCATCATCCATTTCCATCAACTAAGTAAGCATATAAACTCATTTTCCTACATTTCATACTTTTTATACAACACTTATGTTCTTACTTTATGCATATATACACTTGTAATGTTGATATCTTACCTTATAATCTGAAAACAATATCTATACTTGATGTCCGAATTTTACACCTCGAAGCTGCACACAAATAAAATAGTTACACAAATTTTCATGAAAATCTCACATAAACATACTCTTATATATGTGTTAGGATGTATCACAAATTTTCTGCCCAAAGTTTCTGTGCAGCAGCCCCGTAATCGACCAAAATGGACTTGAAAAACGTATCCTCAGTAGCGTTGGCCATCATATTTTGAAAATAGACATTATTAGCTAAATTTAGATAGTAGAACGAATGAAAACGGACTTATAACGAATAAGATACGGACTTTTTGAAGTTTCGAAAACTTATATATAAACTTTTAGCACACTATTTTTGGCTGTTTCAACGACCTATGTACGGACCTGTTTTTGAAGCATTTAGAGTTAGATCCATGAAGAGCGCTAGTTGAGCTTCTCACAGCCCTCGCTACATACTTGACATTGAAACATGAAACAAGCCAAACCGATAAGAAACAAATAATTTAAAATCCTCCAAAGCTGGACAAAAACCATTTTTACTAACTTTTTATAAAACTCAATATTTAACATTGAAATTTCGTTTTATCATATTTCGAGTCGTAAAACCTCATTACAATTGTATAAAATCGATATTACGTCGTAACCCTCATATGCATATAGTACATATCATATTTTTTTCTAAACGGCTTCATTAATTAGGTCGTGATTGAGACTTCCGGGTTACATTTCAAGCTTTCGCATTTGTTTCAGTTATCGTTGCTTGCTAAGGTGAGTTCTCGTAGCCCCACTTTTTAATATATTTTCCTAGGGGTGGAAACGGTACAAATGGTTTTCAAATGTTTTTCATACTGTGATACACTGTTTTCATGATTTCTGGACAATATGTGCATTTGATTGAAATATGTGCCTAACTATGTGGTTAATTTTATGTAGATTCATTTGGTGAATGCAAGAGGTTCGGATTGTATTGGTAGAAATACTTGGGTTGACACCCACACCCCCATGAAGGGTGAATACACTCTGCGCAAGTTATGAGGTTAGGAGTGTATTGGTAGAAATACTTGGGTTGACACCCACACTCCCATAAAGGGTGAATACACTCTGCACAAGTTACAAGGTTAGGATGTACTAGTAGGAATACTTTGGCTGATGCCCACACCTTCGTGAGGGTGAGTACTATCCGCACATGCTATACGTATATGCCACTTTGAGATTCATTTGGTTTGTGTATTGATTGTGATTGGATAGATTCAGTTGTTGCAAAATTGTGGTTTCATTAAGTGCGTACATATTTGATATCTTGCTCACTATTGTTCTACTCAAATTATTCACAACTTCATGGTTTAACTCCTAAACCTACGAGCTCAATAACATTATGTTGACGTTTTCTAGTACCATTTTCATGTGATCATTATTAGGATATTTGAAGGCACTTTCTTTGGAGTCAGAACATTGTTATCTTGCTACCATGTTTTCAAGACTAATTTGATTCAAAGGAGACATATGTTTTATTTTCAAATTTTAGACCAGAAACATTTTGTAACTTATGACTACTATTGAAACAATTGTAAGGTATAAATCTATGATGTTATGTGATGTTCCCTCTCCGTTACACCTTGTGTTTCCGCCATCGATGGGGTGTGACATCAGGGAAAAGAATAATAATACGATTTAGGTTTTATTTTTTGTGTCGTGTAGAATGAATCACAAAGGGTGATTTTATAGCCTCAAACTTGTCCTCTAAGTTTGAGTCTAACACCTTTTAAGTTCCTAATATCGACACTCATTTCTCCTCCTAGAATGTTCCATCTTTGCATTTAAGTCCTTAAGATAATTAATATGTAAACTAGATATTAATCATTTTAACTTAAACTCCAAGCAAATAACTATTTTCCCTCTTTGGTCCTTTAAACATTCCGTGACATAATATAATTAATATACAACGTTTAATATATTACTTATATTAATAAATACATATTCTTCGGTGTATACGTGTATGCCCCAATAGGCTCACGTATTCCCAGCCGTATGAATTATCGATTATACTTAAGAGCATAACTAACAGCTCCCACTTGCGATAAGTCATAACCAGATAATTCATACTAACGATGTTAAGCGTCTAGCAACACCACATTGCTTCGAGAAATACCTGAGTGTGGTTTCATAAAACAACTAGGTAAATGGTTTACAAGTTTAAATTATCGATTTGTTTTAGATTTTTTGAACTATGGATATGGATCAAGTCAATCCATATTGTTCAACTATTCTGTTTCTCATTTTAGAAATTAATCAAGATTACCAAACTTAAAACAAGTATCATATTGATTTACACTTTGGGCACGGCCAATCAAACATCTGATTAATTCAGCGAGGGGCCCAGTAGTATCATACTCCAGAAGACAAGTTGAGGAACAAATTCTATTTTGACTATAGGTTTGGAGAAGTCCAATATCCATAAAGTGGTGACTCGTAGGTTTGGAGAAATCCAATATCCATAGCACGTGGATAACATGTGAGTTTGGCGGACACATCCTTAGTATTCAAAGAATATAAGCAATCTCTCACATTTTCCTTAATTCAATAATACTCCCATATCATTGATCGACAATGGAAAATTTAAAGTAATAAATTACTTATGGATTAAATATGCAAATATAGGACACAATTAATATATGAATGGATAACTCAAGTACCACATATATTAATCATCAAAATAATAAATGTTTTACATATCCCATTTTCCAAATACTAAAATCAAAACAGATTTACATAAGACTATTAATTGAACAAAGTCCAATACCACTAGCATGCTCAACATGCTTGCTCAAAGGCAACGCCTTAGTAAACGGATCAGCTAAGTTGTCATATATGTGAACTTTGTTAAGTATTACTTCATTATCTGCGATAACCTCACTGAGATAGTGAACCTTCCTTTTGTAATGCTTGGCACCTTTCTGAGCTCCAGGATCATTGGCAATAGTTAATGCTCCAGTGTTGTCACATAGCATTTCCATAGGTTCTTTATTGGTGGGGACTACTCCAAGCTCATCAATAAAATTCCTTATCTAAATAGCTTCCATTGCAGCTTCTGAAGCAGCAGTGTATTCAGCCTCTGTAGAAGACATCGTTGTGATGCTTGCTTAGCACTCTTCGAGACTACAACGCCTCTGTTAGATAGAAAACTTATCCAGTTTGCTAATTTGTGTCATCCAGCATCAGTATAACAGGTAACTCTGAGCTCTCTATCAGGGTTTCCACGATACACAAGAAACATATCTTTAGTATATCTGAGATACTTCAATATGTTCTTCACAGCAGTCCAGTGACTTTCTCCTGGATCTACTTGAAATTGACTTGTTAAGATATAAACGAATGCAACTTCCGGTCTAGTGCACCTCACCGCATACATGATTGATCCTACAGCCGAGGCATAAGGAACATTCTTTGTGCGTTTCACCTCTACAGGAGTTGAGGGTCCTTGAGATTTTCACAACTCAAGTTTTACTTGTATTGCGATAGTTCCATGCTTGGAATTCTCCGTATGAAATCTTTTTCAATATTTTCTAAATGTATGCACTTTGACAAAGTCCAATCAACCGCTTAGATCTATCTTTGTAGATCTTGATTCCAAGGATATATGCAGCTTCACCTAAATCCTTCATAGCAAAACAATTTCTTAGATAGGCTTTAATAGCTTGTAACTTTGGAATGTTGTTTCCCATGATCAATATGTCATCAACATATAAGATTAGGAATGCTACATTACACCTACTAGCCTTACGAGATACACATGGCTCATCAAGGTTTTGAGTGAAACCATACCTCTTTCCTCATCAAACCTTTTATTCCATTGCCTAGATGCTTGCTTTAATCCATAAATGGATCGTTGTAGCTTGCATACACGGTTAGGATATTGTGGATAGACAAATTCTTCAGGTTGGTCGATGTAAACCTCTTCAATTAAGTGACCATTCAAGAAGGCAGTTTTGACATCCATACGCCAAATCTCATAGTCATAGTATGCTACTATGGCTAAAAGAATCCTAAAAACTTTTATGTCTGCCATAGGCGAGAAGGTTTCCTCATTTTAATCTACACCGTAGGTTTGATGATGCATGGTTTGGCAACCTTGCAAACGGTTTTACTTCTCAAGTGATCTTGAGAAGCTTGCAATCCCCACCAGGCAGTGTACCTGACCGATGTAGTATAGTGACTGGCAAGTACCAGGGGATTGATCGTTTTCTCGGGGAATAGTATTCGTTAGGATCGAAAACTAAGTCAATTAGGTCTAAAGGTGAAGGATGATTCTTTTTTTTATTTTATATTTTATGGAAAGCAAGTAAAATTCTCGGGTTTTGGAAGAGTGGGCGGAATTAGTTGCTAGTCAACTAACCCAAATACTACAAATGCAAATAAAAATAAAATAACTGAAAATAAAGGTGAGAGACTTCTAATAAGGAGACAAACGTGTTTACTTAGGTTTCACTACTCCCTAGTTATCTTTTACTGATTGATAAGTTTGTTACAATTGCGTGGATGCCGGGTTGTATTCCTTAATACCATTCGTGGGGGTGTGTACGATCTTCCCCAACTCTATAAGCTCTTATCTCCTCCTAAGACGACACGTTAAGCGCCCAATCTTAGGGATTATAAATAGTAGCTCATGCATTAAATACAACCAAATAACCGTAGTACACATTCCGATTTATTTTGCTTAAGACATTCAAGCATGTTACCAAATAGGAGATTAGCCAGTTTTCTTAAGCATAAAATTGATAAACATCCACCCACAACAATTAATAAGAAACCATTCAATAAATAATCAATAACTAGGTTTCATTAGACCTAAGCAAACACAAACAAACCTAGCCTAGCATGTTAAAAGAAAGACAAGCGTAAGATAAAATCAAACAACACATAAACATATTGAATGATTGATAGATTACTTATCTTCAATTTATCATGGAAGAAAAGAGGCTTTGAAACCTCAAAAAAGCTGCAAAAGTTGACTAGGGTTCGTACCCTAAGTTCCTACCAAAAGTCCTCTCCTTATGAATGAAAAATAGAAGAGCATATATAGATTTTACAACTTGACGGCGTCACCTTTTAGGACGTGACGCCGTCATCTCTCCGTGTTCGGGTTTCCTTGACTGCCTAGATCTACTCTTGACGCCGTCTGGTTGGAAAGTGTTTTGGGCCGTATCTCTTTAACTTAAAACGTGACCACCTTGGTGAAATAACACGTGATGCCGTCACGTGTAAATGCTTCAAAATCTTTCTGGCCTGTCAAGTGCAACGTAAATATCCACCTCTTTATCAACAAGTGACGGTGTCACCATGTAGCATTTGACGCAGTCAGGTACTGTTCCAGCTTGAATTCTTGACTTTGTCGTTTTCTTCACTTTCATGCTCCAAAAACATCCAAAATGCTATGTTTTCCAGAATTCCTCCCAAAAGTACCTAAAATGACAAAAGGAACGATTTAAGGCAATATTTGATCACATTATCACGAGTTAAGGCTTAAATGACCCCTTAAAAGCGTAACACTTTTGGTCTCATCATTTGAGTATAACCTTTTGCCACAAGACAAGCTTTATAGGTGTGTACATTTCCATCTATATCAGTCTTCTTCTTGAAGAGCCACTTGTTACCAAAGGTTTTAGCGTTAGGAGGGAGGTTAACTTCAAGCCAGACTTCATTGTCTCTCATGGATTTCATTTCCTCGTTCATAGCATTAAGCCATTTTTCAGATTCAGAATCTGCTAATGTAGCTTTATAGTTAGCGGGCTCACTGAGATCCCCTAACTCATGCTCCTCTGAATCGATGTACAAACACATACGTTTAGGTGCACGTATTGTCCTTGAGAACCAACGAACAGGAATAACTTAACTTTCTGGTTCAACACTTTCATGTTCAACCATCTCAGGAAGTTGGCTAGTATTTTCAGAAGGGTGAGTATCTTCTTGAATTTCATCAAGTTCTACTATCCTCCCACTTGTTTCTTGTGAGATGAGACGATTCTCAAAAACCTCACCAAACCTAGCAACAAATACCTTGTGCTCAGGTGGGTAGTAGAAGTAGTAACCCATTGTTTCCTTCGGGTATCCTACAAAGATACACTTAATAGATCTTGGTTCAAGTTTGTCAGGCGTGTCACGTTTCATAAAATCCTCACAACCCCAGACCTTTAAGTAAGACATATTAGGTACCCTCCATGCCATAGTTCATATGGTGTCTTTTCAACCTTCTTTGATGGAACCATATTGAGAATGTGTGGAGTAGAGTCAAGAGCATAATCCCAAAAGGACATTAGTAGAATTATTTGTTTCATCATAGATCTTACCATCTCAAGAAGTGTTCAATTTCTTCTCTCATATACACCATTATTGCTACACCATGTGCCCGATTTGACCAAAGATTAAAACTTTATGCGGAAAAGACCCAACTTAAACGGACTTCTAGTTACTCTTTTAACCACTGATAAAAATTTATAAACATTCAGACCATGAGACTAATTCTGAATGAAATTAGACTCAATTACCTTCGAAATGACAGGTAGCGTGTCCCGTGTCGGCTTACACTTCAAAAGATATGAAATTCTAAAAATCAACGAAATCTGAAAAACCGAGCATATGGCCGTATGAAATATTCACATATGACCATATGGTGATCTCAAAAACTTTTCAAACCACTGACTCAAGCATATGACCATATGAAATATCTCAAATGGTCATATGGTCACCTCAGAACTTAAAAACCCATATAATGGAGCATACAGCCATATGAAATATCTCATATGGTCGTATGGTACCTGCAGAAACTTTACATTTACAATACTTTACACATTTAATGAAAACCATACTTCTGATACTCGACAATTAACAAAACTTTCTAGATTTCATTAATACATTATAAATATCATTTCCATTTAATAACATTGCCCAATTGACACTTCAGAATAGTAATTTACAAATAGACGTGTATTATACGTGTTTTGACCCATTTTACAACAAACGATATTTAATACTTCCATATTACACCAAACTTTACAAAAAAACTTCAACATAACATAAATAACCGTTTCCATAACCGTTCAACCCGTTTACAACCCAAAAATGGGTATATTCACTCTTATGCCAAACATCCCTTTAACTTTTACAATAAACACTTAAAACACACTTTAGCCTACCAAATGACCACAAATTCATTATACCAATCTTGACACATGTTTTGTGATGCGTGGGATTGCGCCCTTGCAAAAGGTTTTACCTCTCGAGGGATCTCAAGAGGCTTGCAATCCCCACCAGGCAGTGTACCTGACCGATGTAGTATAGTGTAGTGGTAAGTACCGGGGATTGATCGGTCTCTCAGGGAATAGTGTTGTTAGGATCAAAACTTAATTAAACTAGGTCTAGAGGTGATGGATGATTCTTTTTGTATTTTTTATATTTTATGGAAAGCGAGTAAAAATCTTGGGTATTGGAAGAGTGGGCAGAATTAGTTGCTAGTCAACTAACCCAAATAACTACAAATGCAATGAAAATAAAATAACAAGAAAGTAAATGTTAAGAAAAACAATAATGAGAGAAACGTGTTTACTTAGATTTCATTACTCCCTAGCTATCTTTCATTAGTTGAATACTTTGTTACAATTGCGTGGATGACGGGTTATATTCCTTAGTACCATTCGTGGGGCCGTGTATGATCTTCCAAAACTCTACAAGTTTCTACCTCTTCCTATGTCGAGCCAACAACTAGCTCCTAACATGGCCTCCTTAGTAGTCATTCATGCATTAAATACAACCATTAAAATTGTAGTACACAACCGATTTATGTTTCTTAAGACGTTCAAGCATGTTACCAATTGGAAGTCTGCCAGTTTTCTTAAGCCTAACATCGATATCATTCATCCAATACAATTAATAACAAACAATCAACCAACAATTAATAGCTAGGTTTCATTACATCTAAGCAAACATAAACAAACCTAGCCTAGCAAGTTAAAGTAAAGACAAGCATAAGATAGAATCAAACAACACATAGACATATTGAATGATTATTGGAAGACTTGTCTTTATTGAAACATGGATGAAAGAAGGGTTTGAAACCCCTACAATATGATGAAAATTCGACCTAGGGTTTGTGGTAAAAGTTCCTTCAAAAGTTCTCCCTCTAATGAATGAAAATTAGAAAAATATATATAGAGAATACACGTCTGACGGCGTAACGTTATAATCCTGAAGCTGTCAACTTGCCGCCAATGCTTCCCTCGGATTGCCTAGATCCAGATCTGACGCCGTCATGTATAATTCCTCTCTTGGTTGTCACGTGTAATTTTGCTCTTGACGGCCTTGGTGACGCCGTCACTCTTTAACTCCCAAAAACATTCTAGCGCGTCTCGTGTAACTTTTTATCCACCTCTTTGCCAATACGTGATGCCGTCACATGCAAGCCTTGACGCTGTCAGGTACTATTTCCATCTTGATTTGGAGACTTTGTCGTTTTCTTCACTTTTCGCCCCAAAAACGTCCAAAATGCTTCCTTTTACAGATTTCTTCTCCAAAGTACCTAAAATGACAAAAGGAACGATTTGAGGCAATATTTGATCAAATAATCACGACTTAGGGCTTAAATGACCCCTAAAAGCGTAACACTTTTCGTCTTATCAAATACCCTTACACTTGAGATTTGCTTGTCCTCAAGCAAATGCGCTTTTATTCTAATCAAAATACAAGCTATGGGCCATTTAAAACTAATATAAAAGTAATTGCAACAAACAATCGTTCCACTTCAACCAAAACAAGCACGAAAATTATACACTAGCACCTCACAAATAGTGTTTAGATAATCACATCTCTCGGGTGTAATAAAAGTATATATCACAATATGAAAATGGAAAATATCTCTCACTACCTGTCATAGCACATAGATTACCATAGGCTTGGGAAAGGATCAAACCTCCACCACTTGGCGTAAGCACCTGGAAAAACTATCAAAGAGGTCTTTTAAAGGGTTATAACGTGAGGTGTAAGGATATGATAAACACGGTTTTGTTGGATAAAGGCATTCTTTACTCATGGCAAGTTAATCATCTTGGTCAATTACATGTACAATGTGGCGTTGCTAAGCCAAGACTCGACTCGACTTAAGCTAATCATAAACTAACAAAAACATAAATAAACATAAAAGGAAACGGGATGGGAGTCCGTATGTTTTTTCTCTTTTTCTTTTTCTATTTTTTTTCTTTTTCTTGATTTTTCGATTTTTTTTTCATACACTCTTGCCCTACCATCCAAAATAATACATCGTATGGAATTTGCATTCGCCTTCCACTTGAACTTTTACATACTTTACAATCAACTATTCTAATAACTCGAATTAAGATAATCAAAACACTTTGAGTACTTTTTTTATATTAGCGCATATATGGGGGTAATAATTGACGTCTACCCCAGTACTCCATAACAATAGTACTTTATCCATGAGCCCCAATCGTCCCAAAACAATATGTAAAAGATATGACTCCACTTAGCAACCATGTAATCAATTAGACAATTAACTAAGGGTTTAAACATGTAACAATAATGCACTAAAGACGAGTGCATACAAGGAAGGCTAAGGCGATTTGGGTGTACATTTGGGATGGATTGTAAACAAATTCTTCCTTTAAGTAAAATGCTTAAAGTTAGAAACGAAAAAGATAGGCTCGGAGGGGTGTACTAGGGGTATCGTGTACTAAAAATGAGTACATCGCAAAGGTGTGGGATAATTTATTGACTTTACTAGTCAAGTGTATTATGACTTCATTGGTCAAGTAATTATGATACGGGTTTAACACAAGGGTGATTCTAATGTCTCTTATCATGTAGTAAATCCTACTACACGAATGTAGTCTCACTAGCGGTCTCGGGATGCATCACCAACGCAAGTTCTAGAATCTAAATACTACCGGTACACTCATAAGCATCTTTGCCTAACAAATCTAGGGGCGAACCTCACATATTTGGGGTGGAAAATTTTGAGTGGTACGGTTTTTCGTGCTAGTCATACAACTCATATCCATGAGACGCTCATTAAGGCTAAAGCTGCACTCCTATATGTTGTAAAACATTTTAAATTTGGCGCTAAAATTACCCTAACAAGTATTTCTCTTAGTTTTATTACACACCTACTATTGAACAAACAAACTCAAGTGCAGTTGCATTCTCTAAGATATCATCATTTGCCCTCCCCTTACACTTAGGCTGAACATTGTCCCCAAGTTCAATAAAAAGGATGTAAAAGTAACGAAGGTAAAAGAATGAAACAAATACTCCCCTGATTCGTTCGTTGTGGATAATGTGTTAACATGGTTAGATCCTCCTCCAAGAAAATGAACGTTGAAAGCTTCCCTCCAGAAATATAAATCATCTTCTTGTCCAATATAACCTATTAAACCTGAGAAAAAAATCATAGCAAACTCTATATATACTAAAATCCTAGAAAGCAAATTAAGATATAATGCTTGTGGAATGAATGTTTGCAGATTTCCTGGAGTTTATAAAACTAAAGATTTAACAAAAACTCTATGACTCCGGCAGAAAAACAAAACTTGCAAAATTTCCAGAATTCTACACTTGACGCCGTCAGGTTATAATCCTGATGTCGTCAGAAGTGACCTACAGAAATTTCATGTTAAGTTTCCGGAAAATTTCTAGAAAAACCCACGCCTTAATTCCTGGAAATCCTGCAAAACATCATTATAACTCGATACAAGCATTTGACTCAAAGAAATACTAATATGCACATTCGTTTAATATTGTTGTGAATCATGCTCAATTTCGTTCTTAGAAATAAATTTAGATTTCCCTTACACTTATCATTTACAAAATACCTTTATATATGATCAAGACGAAGTTAAAAACAAAATAAAGCATTTTCACAATTTATCTTGAATCATGAGCCACAAACAATAAAAATAAAACATGCATACGAAAACAAATAAAATCAAACAAACAAATAAAGTTTGGGTTGCCTCCCAAGAAGTGTTTTTCTTTATTTACGAGTTTTGTAGCTAGACTCAAAGTCACAGGCTATCACGTGACCTCGTCATTAGTCACAGTTTCTAGGTCTTCCTCCAAATCTCTAATGCGATCGCTTTCATAGTGCAGGTATTTTGGGTCCTGAAATTCAAAAATATCTTCCCGATATTTGGAACTAAGCTTACTGACACCCTTAAAGAACCCACATGATAAGTCAAAGGTGTTTTTACATCCTCTCCGAACATCATTGATGAGTGTGTAAATACTCATCATTTTTGTCTCATCTGAACTGCCAAAACATCCAAAAACACTCAAATATGCATCAAAATACAGAAAATATCCCAAAATTGTGTTTTATATGCTTCAGATGCAAAATGAGTAAAAACAGATGAAAAATGAATAAAGTTTGCATAATTGGCAGTTTCAGTCCCCCAACATTCACAAATTGACAAAATTGGTCCCTGGTAAAAGACTTTTTTTGAAAGAAAAGTCAACCCAAGTCCTTTAAAAGTCAAAAGTAATAAAAAATAATCCTTGGGTGAAAGTTTTGAGAATTTACAATTTTGGCCCCTCAAGTTTGAGTTTTGGCAGTTTTAGTCCCTAGGCATTTTTAAATGGGAAATTCACATTTCAAGACCTTGGGAAATCACAATTTATCACAAATGGTCCTTGGATGGAAATTTTGAAGCAATTGCAAGTTTAGTCCCTAGACTTTGAAAAATGGCACATTTGGTCCCCGGGAATTTTAAAAGTGGAAAATAACATTCATGGTACTTGGATAGTGGAACTTGGCATATTTTACCCTCGGAAGGACTTTGGAACAGTACCTAAACCTACCCCCAACTTTCCAGTAATTACAATTATGGTCCTTGTGATTTATTCTTAACAAAATGGACCCTAAGCTTATAAACCAAAAATCCAAATCCAACTCAAACACAACTTGGCCTAACAACCAACCCAACCCAACCCTTTTTAAATAAAAACCACCCCGGTCAACTCCTCAGTCAAACACCACCCCTTATACCTCCTTCCCTCTATACCACTGAACCCAAAACCACTCCTGGTTTTTCCTCCCCCACTTGCCCACTACCACCTGCTGCCACCCATCACCTCCACCGCCCAAAACCACCACCCCACCCTACCCTACCCTACCCCAATTGCAACCACAGACCCAAATTGGCTTATATAAGTTTTCCCGCCAAAATTGAATTAAGGGTCAGGATCAAAACCACACATCCAAGGGCTGAGATGAGTGATGGGAAATGCTCCGGTGGGTCCCACGATCCCTAAAAGTCATATATAAAAAAGAGAAGAGGCAGAAGGAGGAAGGCAGTAGTGTAATTTAGTAAAAAGTAGTGTAGATTATTGTAAGATTTAAATTAATGTAATTCCAAGTATTTCTTAGATTAAATTAGTTATAAGCTATTTTATTTATGTAATCCAAACTTATTAAAAGCATTAATTTCAAGTTTCATTTTGTTATTTCAATTTTAGCATTTTTTAGTAAATTTGACACATTTACTTAATCTTGTTTAAAATTGTTAATACTGTTCTATTAAGCCTCTTTAAGTTTATTTACAAGTTTTTAAAAGCTTTTGATGTAATAAAATCAGTTTTAGTTATTTAAATAAAAAAATTACCAAAAATACAAGAAAATAGAAAATAAATAAAAATATAGTGTACAACAACGAAGAAGCAATGGAGCAAGGGAATTCTAGAATGCCCTTGGGTTTAGGACCTCATGGGAGGTGATAGGATGAGTTAGTGGTCCTTGGTTCCTCAGTTTGGCTTGGATTCACTTTTGTAAGCCTTTTTCCATATTTTGCAAAGTAACTGTAGATTAGCTTTTAAGTACATGTCTTTGTTAATTAGTGCTTATCCAGTGTATGTTTAGTGATTTGACGCTTATTTGTTCTATGTTATGCACTGATTATTTGAGTTACTCATATGGTCATTTTAACTGTTGAATTTTCATAAATAGCACAATCTAGTATATGTGTTTAATGGTATATGAATTTGGTTTAAAATCAGTTAAAATAGTTTAATGGATCTTATGTAATCATCTTGTATCACTGAAATACCAAAACACACTCAAAATCTTATAAAATCTCAAAAACAGTTTTAGTAGGGGTGTTTGGATCATGATTGTTTCCTGTGTTCTTGTTGTTGTTTGGTGGTTGTTTTAGTTTTAATAGATTTCATTAGTCCATAGTAGGTTAGTAGAAGCATAAATACCATAGGTCATAGTTAGAATAGTTAAAAATCTCTTTCAATTCCCTTCACAGTTAACTGTTGAGATTTTGAAGGTAGCATAGCTTGTAATTTAGGTTAAAACTTGTTAAGTTCACTTAATTTTGTCTTAGTCTAAGTTAATTCATCATAATCAATAGTTTAGATCCCCTAGAATCTCATATTAGTCAAACTAACTAGTTTATATAAAAAGTCAAAATTTCACTTAGCGCAGAATTTCCAAAAATTGTAGGAATTTTCTTGATTTTTAGATTGCAATTAAGACTTCAAGCTTTTCACAACTCATTGTACTCCAGCTAAGCTTTGGATTCCCATATACAACTTATTTTTATGATTTTTTGTGTGGGCCCCACAAGCCCTCAAACACAGCTGCATGGAGGGGCTGCTCCTCTGTGCAGCTGCTGAACCACCCCACTGCCACCACTTTGGTGGGTCCCACAGACCTCATAAGTGGGCCACACAGGGTGATTTTTAGTTTCTTGTACTCCCCAACTGGCCCTCTACTTAGTCCAAGCAAGATTGTGAGCTTAAGCTCTCTTGCCCCTACCTTTTTTCCCCCACCAAATCTGTCCCAATTTCTACGTTGAAACAACTATTTCAAGTGCTTATTCATGCTTATTGTCTTATTCTGAGGTCCTTACTTGTTGTTTCTTGATTAATTCAGTTCACTTAACTAGTTTAAACTATAATTCATAACTGTGGACCCCACAGAAGCTTATTTCTAGCTTAAGTCAACCAAAGTCAACTGTTAAGCCTTTATGTGTCCATTTTGCTTATTTTTAAGCTTGGGAAAATTTGTTTCTACAAAAGTTTCATTTTTTTAGGTATAAAATAGTTTTCCAAAAGAAAAACCAACAAAAACCAACTTTAAAAATAGTGATAGCTTCTATTTAATAGGATTTATCTTTTTAATTTTTCTTTTCAGCTTCTTATTAAGCACTTCATCACTTTTATATTTTTCTTAATTTTCTTTTATCATAAAGTAGTTTCAGTAACTTTCCTAGATTTTTCTCTTTTAGTTTAGTAATTATTAGAATTAAAATTAGTTTAATTAATAATTAAGAAAAATTGGTATATTAAATAGTTTTATTAATTTCTAATTAACAACAGTACCTTTTTATATTTTTCATAGGTTTTATTAATCATTAAGTATTTTTAGAAAATATTTACTTAATTACTACTGTTCATTTTCTAATTTTCTTAATTAATTTAGTTAAATTAGATATTAATTAATAAATTAGTAAATAATTATTAAAATAGTATAAAAATAATTTTTATAAGTTTTTTATAATTTTTTAGGATTCCTGAGATGGTTAATTAGTTTTATAAATTTTCTCAAAATTTTCTAGGTCATTTGTAGTATTATTAGTAATTTAAATTAGTTTAAATAGTTTAATTAATATAATTAGTATTTAATTAATATAAACTCCACAAAAAGACAAAAGTATATATTTTTTGTTTTTAAATTAATTTTAATTCATTTTATAATTTTAGAAATTAATTTTGCAATTTCCTAGTTAAAATTTGTATTGTAAAGTTTTTAAGTTAATTAGTTTTAATTAAATAGTTAAAGAGTTTTATTTAAATAATAAAATAATCAAAAAAATAATTTTCTTTTTAATTTAATTTTCTTTTATAATTAAGTTTGTAAAATTTTCATTTGCACCCCCTATAGTTGTAAAGTGTTTAAAACTTACTTTTTCTTTTGTCTGTAAACATTTTTGATTTCCAATTTGTATACTTGTAATCATATCTGTGTTTCTGTAATTGTTAATACTATTTCATTTGTTCAAATACCAAGTAATCAGTAGTATAATCAATTCCAAATCATCTTTGGTTACTGTCTTCAGTGCCACTCATTCCCATAAACGTTTTCATGAACCATTGCAATCTCATCGGGAAATAACGACCCGGGGAAAAAAACTATACTATCTACGAAGCATTGACCTTAGACTATTTGACTTTGTTGACCAAATTCAATTGGTCAATATTATCTGACTGTTTAGGCTCAATCAAAATTTGGCGCCGATGCCGGGGAGGTTGTTGCGTATTTTAAAAACATTTTAGGTTTAGTGGTTTTCAAAAACCCTCCCTGTACAAATTTCCCCACTTTTGTAAAAAAATTTTGTAAAAATCTCAATCATATCCAAAAAGTTCATTAACACTTTTCCTAAAGTGTTAACAACACCAAAAAAATCAAAAACAACAAAACAATCGTGAAGTTAAATTACTTCGATTTCTTTAAGATTATAACCTACACGGGTGGAATACGGAAGTTCTGACATTAAATTGCGAACTGAAGAGAGATTCATTCTTCTCTCCGGCCACCCTGCGAGTAACTTTAAAGAAAACGATTTCAGTTAACGAATCGATACCAAAAATATTTCCAAAAGTTTTCTGCACACACACCCAAAAAGCCAAAAACATTTTGTTTTCTGTTAATAATAATTACATAAAATCTTACCACCGCAAACCAAGGCAGAACACCTGCCAACTGGGGGTGTGAACATAATAAGTTCCCAAACATAAGATTAAAACTTGCCTTTGTATCCTTGTGATTGGTGTACCTTTTTCAAAGAAGCCAGTCATACTGTGATTATTGGTTTAAGTTCCCTGTTCTTTTGCCTCGGTCTTGTTTTAATTGATTTTTTTTAGTGCATGTGCATTAAGCATGTTTCTCCAAAATACCAAAAATATTCACCTTTACCCTCTCACCTTTTTTATTCTTTATCCCTTACCCTCTGAAACCCTTTGATTCTTTCTATGTCTTATCCCCACCATTTTGATTGTCAATGGTGTAGTGGTCCTTATAATGGTGGTAATTATCCCAGTTGTATCATGGTAGAGTCAGGAAACGGGTCTGTCTATAACCAGAATCCCTATTCCTATCATGACACAACTGATTTATTCCATCAGCCCCCACACCATGAAATACATACATGTTTGTGTGAATTTTGTGGAGGCCCTCACCAAGGATTTGAGTGTCAAACCAGGAACACGTTTGTCTATGAACAGTTTCCTAGTAACTGATGAGGCGAAAAATGAACCGTTTTTAGGGGGTCATTTAAGCCCGGAATAGAATTTATTTGATCAAATATTACCCTAAATCGTTCCTTTTGTGATTTTAGGTACTTTGGGAGTGAATTCTGGAAAAAGAAGCATTTTGGACGTTTTTGGAGCATAAAAGTAAAGAAAACGGCAAAGACTTAATTTTCCATGCTGAGAACAGTACCTGACGGCGTCAAGAAAGAAATTTTAACGGCGTCAGAAGTAAAATCCATGACGACCCAGAGAAAACCTGAAGACGTCAAGAGAAGGGCGTCAAGAGTAATTTTGGTGATGGCCTGCAAATGGAATACACCTGACGGCGTCAAACCCAGATCTAGGCAGTCCGAGAATTTATTTGGCGGCGAGATGACGGCGTCAGAAATTTACTCTTGACGCCGTCACCTCACAAAATCTATATATACTTTTCTATTTTTCATTCATTAGGAGAGGAACTTGTGTGGAGAATACTAGGGTCGAACGTAATAAACCCTAGGTCATTTGTAACAGTATTTTCAAGGGTTTTCACCCCTTGAAACCTTTCATGTTCAATTAAGATAAGTCCTCTTTCAATTCATTCAATATGTCTATGTGTTGTTTGAATATATCTTATGCTTGTCTTGATTTTAACATGCTAGGCTAGATCTTTCATGTGTTTGCTTAGATGTAATGAAACCTAGATGTTGATTATAGGTTGATTGCTTGTTTATAGTTGTAATGGATGAATGATTTCAATGTTAGGCTTAAGAAAACTGGCAGATCTCTATTGTGTAACTTGCTTGAACGTCTTAAAGAAACATGAACCGATGTGTACTAGGTTTTTATGATTGTATTTAATGCATGAGCGAATTATAGTGATCCCATGTTAGGAGCTTCTTAGCCGGCTCGACATAGGAGTGAAGTAGGAGCTTATAGGATTGGGGAAGTAAGTACGCCACCCCATGAATGGTATTAAGGAATACAATCCGTCATCCACGCAACTGTAACAAGTAATTAACCTGTAAAAGATATCTAGGGAGTAGTGAAACCTAAGTAAACACAATTCTCCCATATATTACTCACACCTCAATCTTAATTTAGTTTATTTTTATTTTTAGTATTTTATTTTGATTGCATCCTAGTAATTGGGTTAGTTGATTAGCAACTAATTCCGCCCAACTCCTTCAAAACCGAGATTTTACTTGCTTTCATAAAATATAAAAAATACAAAAAGAATCATCCCTCATCTCTAGACCTAGTCTTTAGGTTTTCTAATCCTAGCGACACTATTCCCAAGTTGAACGATCAATCCCCCGGTACTTGTCACTATACTGTAGTACAACGATCAGGTACACTGCCTGGTGGGGGTTGTAAGCTTCTCGAGATCCCTCGAGAGGTAAAGCCTGGTGCAATTCCCACGCATCAGTAACAATCAAAGTTTTGAAAATGAACAATATCCATATTATTCACCGAATCAGTCACAGCAATCATATTGTTGTGAGTACTGTGGAGGTCCACACTTTAGCTCTGATTGTCAAACAAGGAATCCATTTCCTGGTAACAATTACGACTATTTGTATCAAGACCAACATCCAAAGTACCAAATGATCCAAAGAACTCCTCAATACCCGCAAGACCTTTGTCTAGAGGTTCTTGAGAAATTTAAAGAACTTAAGGATGAGCTAGCTAATATTTCGCTTCGCTATGCTCCAAGTTCTTCTTGTGCGTATTGTGGGGGTCCTCATGATGATTTTCAATGTCAGCCTTCCAGTTTTGACTCATCCACACCCCCACAATTTCCACTCATTCTAAATTCTCGTGGGAAAACTATGGCAGAATTACTTGCTGAAGAACGGGATTCTGGAAAAAGCATGGAAGAATTACTCGTTGAGTAACGAGCAGCTAAAATACGTGCCAATCTTCACAATGCTGCTCTATTTGATGACGATGATGACAGTGATGATGATGAAGATAACATTGTTATTATTCAAAAAGATTCATCGAGCACATCAGTTGAAATCCCACCATCCAAAAATCGCAGGGAGAAAAGAATACTAAGGAATTACTAGCAGAAGAACAAATGGAACTTCTACAATCAATGAATGCTAGTCCTTCTCAACTCCCTCAGTCTGTTGTTATCACACCCGAAGTTCCCATTCACTCTCTAAACATGGGGGACGAGCATCTTAGCACTGTTCCTGAAAAGGAGTCGGACGAATTCATAAAGTCTAGTGTTGAGAACCTTATCCCAATCCCAAGAGAGTCACATGGAACTTTTGATCATATATGTGATATTCCTTCCCTTCTTGAGTGTTCAAACGATCACTTTGAGACTTTCTCTGATATTAGCGAAGATTGTGCATCGTATGGAGACATCGAGTATGTTGAGGCATCAATTCCACATTCTGATGTTGATCATCTTCTTGAGGAGTTCACCGATGAACTCACTCACATCAATCCACTTCCAACAGGAAGTGATGATGATCTCTTTGACTTTGAAACTGATCTAGGAGAAATTAAAAGTCTCTTATATCATGATCTGTCACTCAGTTCTGATCCCAACAGTCCAATAGAGAATGTTAATCACTTTATTTCTGAAGCATTCAAAACTACTCTCACAAATCCTCTATTTGAATTCGAATCTGAATTCACTTTGATTTCTGATAATCCACTCTTTGATATTCAGAATGAGGATTGTGATGTGTCCACAGTGGAACAAGAGTTCACAGATTCACATCTTGTGATTGATTCTCTTTCCGAGGAGTTCTCCGATGAACTCACCTATATCATATCTCCACCGGAGTATGATAACTTCTACTTTGATCTAGACACACCCGGGATATGTCTTGATCAAGCAAGCTTTAATGATGAGATTCATGATGATGAATCATTCTCCTATGAGTGATGATGAGTTAGTCATGATGTTTGTCATGACTTTCTTTCTCTTCTTCACCTATCCCGTGACCTCTCCTATCCTTCACTCCTTCGGGAATGAAGACACTATCTTTGACACCGACATTTCCATTTACCATTATCTTGAGCCGGGAATATATCTCATCGGTGTGGAACTTTCATGTGCTTCAAATGTTTGTCCAAACATCTTGAATGAAAGTCCGATGGAGATTATCTCTTCCACTTGATACTCCCCATGAACAAATGAATTCGGGGTCGAGTCAAGCTAGCGACTCGGTAAACAAAAACAGTAGCATGTATATGGGGTTTTCACCCTAAGTGTGGGGGAGTTCCCCACGCTATTGTATATAAAGTAATCTCTCTAAAAAAATGCTATTCCCACACTTGCCCAAGTTTCAAATTTTCAAAACAAAGTTTTTCAAATATCGGCATAATGGCCGGTACTTTGAATATTGAGGGCAATATTCAGTCCTAGTGTGGGGGGGGGGGGATTCTGGCGAATTTGATCACATTTTTACCTTGTAAGTGCCATAATACACCCGTTTTAGCCAAAAAAAAATTTTTTTTTTTTAGTGGAAGTGCTTCGCACTAAACACAACAAATGGTAATCAGTCCACCATGTCTAAATCACATAAGGACTGGCTAATCCGAGAGCAAACGGCTCCCGGTAAAGATATCTTAAAACCGTTGATGGCTGACAATTTGCCAAAAATTGTATGGGATTCAACTCACCATATCCTTAATCGTGAAGAGTTGGCTAGTCTAGAAGCAAACGACTTTTGGTAAAGACAAATCCGTTGATAGCTGATGGTTTGCTCAAAATTATATGGTTATCAACGTACCATAGTTCTTACTTGAACTGAAACATTTGGCTACTACAGAAGTAATGGCTTTTGGTAAAGAGACTTCAAATCCGTTAAGTTTTCATAAAAGATTGCTAGGGACTAGCAATATTTTAGTGTGGGGGATTGATGAGTGTGTAAATACTCATCATTTTTGTCTCATCTGAACTGCCAAAACATCCAAAAACACTCAAATATGCATCAAAATACAGAAAATATCCCAAAATTGTGTTTTATATGTTTTAGATGCAAAATGAGTAAAAACAGATGAAAAATGAATAAAGTTTGCATAATTGGCATTTTCAGTCCCCCGACTTTCACAAATTGACAAAATTGGTCCCTGGTAAAATATTTTTTTTGAAAGAAAAGTCAACCCAAGTCCTTTAAAAGTCAAAAGTTATCAAAAATAATCCTTGGGTGAAAGTTTTGAGAATTTACAATTTTGGTCCCTTAAGTTTGAGTTTTGGCTGTTTTAGTCCCTAGGCATTTTCAAATGGGAAATTCACATTTCAAGACCTTGGAAAATAACAATTTACCACAAATGGTCCTTGGATGGAAATTTTGAAAGGATTGCAAGTTTAGTCCCTAGACTTTGAAAAATGACACATTTGGTCCCAAGGAATTTTAAAAGTGGAAAATAACATTCATGGTACTTGGATAGTGGAACTTGGCATATTTTACCTCGGAAGGACTTTGAAACAGTACCTAAACCTACCCTCAACTTTTCAGTAATTACAATTATGGTCCTTGTGATTTGTTCTTAACCAAATGGACCCTAAGCTTATAAACCAAAAATCCAAATCCAACTCAAACACAACCTGGCCCAACAACAAACCCAGCCCAACCATTTTTAAATAAAAACCACCCCGGTCAACTCCTCGGTCAACTCCCCAGTCAAACACTACCCCTTATACCTCCTTCCCTCCATACCACTGAACCCAAAACCACTCCTGGTTTTTCCTCCCCCACTTTCCCACAACCACCTACTGCCACCCAACACCTCCACCGCCCAAAACCACCACCCTACCCTACCCTACCCCAATTGCAACCACAGACCCAAATTGGCTTATATAAGTTTTCCCGCCAAAATTGAATTAAGGGTCAGGATCAGAACCACGCATCCAAGGGCTAAGATGAGTGATGGGAAATGCTCCAGTGGGTCCCACGATCCCAAAAACTCCTATATAAAAGAGAGAAGAGGCAGAAGGAAGAAGGCAGTAGTGTAATTTAGTAAAAAGTAGTGTAGATTAGTGTAAGATTTAAATTAATGTAATTCCAAGTATTTCTTAGATTAAATTAGTTATAAGCTGTTTTATTTATGTAATCCAAACTTATTACAAGCATTAATTTCAAGTTTCATTTTGTTATTTCAATTTTAGCACTTTTTAGTAAATTTGACACATTTACTTAATCTTGTTTAAAATTGTTTAATAATGTTCTATTAAGCCTCTTTAAGTTTATTTACAAGTTTTTAAAAGCTTTTGATGTAATAAAATCAGTTTTAGTTATATAAATCAAAAAATTACCAAAAATACAAGAAAATAGAAAATAAATAAAAATATAGTGTACAACAATGAAGAAGCAATGGAGCAATGGAATTCTGGAATGCCCTTGGGTTTAGGACCTCATGGGAGGTGATAGGATGAGTTAGTGGTCCTTGGTTCCTCAGTTTGGCTTGGATTCACTTTTGTAAGCCTTTTTCCATATTTTGCAAAGTAACTGTACATTAGCTTTTAAGTACATGTCTTTTTTAATTATTGCTTATCCAGTGTATGTTTAGTGATTTGATGCTTATTTGTTCTATGTTATTGATGAGTGCTCAAACACTCATCATTTTTTGTCAAATCTGAACTTCAAAACATACAAAAACACTCAGAAATGCATCAAAATACTGAAAATATTTCAAAATTGTGTTTTATATGTTTTAGATGCAAAAAGAGTAAAAACTGATGAAAAACGTACATAGTTTGCAAAATTGGCAGTTTCAGTCCCCCAACTTTCAAAAATTGGCAAAAATAGTCTCTGAGCATTTATTTAGAAAGAAAAATCACCAAAGGTCCTTTTAAAATCATAAGTTGTCATATTTAGTCCTTTGCTGAAAAATCTCAAAAGTTTTGGAAATTACAAGTTTAGTCCCTGTACTTTCAGATTTTGGCAGTTTTGGCCCCTGGGAGTTCAATTTTAGAGAAAAAGTAAAATATGGTCCTTGGGAATTCACATGTGTCACTTTTAATCCCTGGATGAAAATTTTGAGAAAATTACATGTTTAGCCCCCACAGCTTTGAAAATTGACATATTTGGTCCCCGGAAATCTCATTTTTGGAAAATTCACTTTATGGTCCTTGGGATATTGATATATGGCAAGTTTTATCCTTGGATAAGTTTGCGGAAGTTACAAAACCTACCCCTCAATTTTCAGTTAGTTTACAAATGGTCCTTGATTGTTTTTCACTAAGTTACCAAACGGACCCTTTGTAATACTTAACCCAAAACATAAAACAATCCAATCCAATCCCTTATATCTCCCTTAGCCCATCCATAGCCCAATCACTATCCTAAGCCCACACAACACAAACTCTACCCCGTTCTTAATATTAAACGATCAAGCACCCCTTTGACCTCCACCTCCTTCCCCCACTTGAACCCTGCAAACAACCTGCCACACTCCACCCTCCATCACTCCAACTCACTCTCCCCATCCCTTGTCTCCCTTGCCTACCACTAAAACCAAACTTCATTTAATGCTCACCTCTCATCCAAGTTACCCACACCTGCCAAAAATAATTTTCCCGCCAAACTCGTTTTCAAAGGCTGAGATTGTCCCAAGCCATCCAACAGCTGGAAATTGGTGGGAAAGAGAGTGGTACCCTCCAGGACCTATATATTTGAAGAAAAATGAAGAAAAGAGTATTAGATAATGTAGAATAGGTTAGAGTAGTCTAGTTAATGTTAATTCAGCTTAATCATCTGTCTTTATTGTAATTTTTAGTTTGAAAACTATGTATTTGCCAATCTCAGTGTATTAGAAACTTATTCCATCTTTAAATTTCAAAGTTTCAGTTTTAAATTCCAAAGTTGTGTTTTAAGTAAAATTTCAAATTGTTATTGAGATGCTTTAAGCTGTTATTTCTTGTTAGTTTAAGCTCACAGAAGCTTAATTGTGAGCTTTTGAAAGTTTGTAGGTGATTTAGTATAGTGGAAATCATAAAAAGAAAAAATACAAAAAAATCAAAAATAAAAAGAAAATTAGCAATAAGCTGAGGGAATAAGCTTGTATAAGCTAAAACACCCTCTGGATAAGCTCATTAAGCTGCTCCATAGCTTGAATGAACCTATCTCACAGTCTAGTTCATTTCCAATTACATGTGCCTTTGCTTAAGTCAGTTTCCATTACCAATCCTACTCTCTCTTTTATAATTACTAGTTTAGTGTAAGATATTGCTTATCCTGGTTCAATTATGCTTGTTTAATGTGAGTGTGAGTTTAGTGCTTAGGTTTAAGGTTCAAATTGTAGGTTTGTTTCACAAAAAATCCATAAACAGATTTCATAGGGGTGTTTGGGATAACCTGTTCCCAATGGTTGATGGTTGTTACTATGGTTGACTAGTGTTGCAGTATGATAGGTTAGGTCCTAGTAAGTGTAACTGATCATAAAACCCTGGTCTCAAGAAGCAGGAAGTCAAAATAATAGTTTAAGAACCCTCACAGTTAACTGTGAGGGATTTGAGACCAACAAACCTTCATTTTATCTTATAAATAGTAGATTTAGCTTAATTTAGGTTAATTATAGCTTATTACATCATATATAATCAGTAGGGATCCATAGAAGTTCAAATTAGTCAAAGGAAGGTTTTATTTCAAAAAGTCAAAGTTTCATGGATTGGCAGTTTTCCAAGTTTTGGTGAGATTTTTAATGGTTTCAGTTTTTAACCTCAGCCTTAGATCTCTTGGATTTTAAATATTTGGAAACTCAGCTTGTTAATTCTTATTTTACTTTATTTTTATGATTTTTCTATCAGTGCTTATGTGCTTCTTCTTTTGGCCTGTTTGAATAAAAGTTGCCCTGCACAGGGTAGTTGTTTGTTTCAACCACTTTTCATAAGCTCACAAAAAGCTTATCTTTTGGACCTAGCTTAAGAGATTTAGTTCTCTGTGATGTTTATCTGCTAGTTTCTTTAATTCAAAGCTTATTTAGCCCTTTGCAGCTTATTAGATAAGCTTGCAGTTAGCTTTTATTGTTGTCCATTTCTCAGCATCCCTGAATACTCAGAGTATTTGGTGTATTTCATTGGCTTCTCATAAGCTTACCTATGGGCCCCACTGTATGAAGTTTGGCTTTTTGGAAAGCCCTTCTACCCAGCTTGTAGGATTTTAACATATTTTGAGCTTATTAGCTTATTAGATAAGCCTGCTAGTAGCTTTTACTCTGTCCCATCTTTTAGCATATACTGAGTTTCAGTGTATTTGAGGCTCTTTCACAGGCTTCTCAAGAGCTTATGTGTCGATCTTATCCTGTTAATTTTAGGTTCTTTGAATAGCCCTTCAACCCAGCTTGCTATCTCAGTCCTTAAGATGTGCTTTTTAGCTTATTTCATAAGCTTAAATTGACCTTATCATTGACTGCAGGCCTGCTGTTCAAACAGGGGAAATTGGTTTGCTTATTTGTTCCTTCCTAGCTTATCAGTGTTAGTTTCTTGTTAATTTAGCCTCATTCAAGTTCACCTAAGTTGCTTTCAGCTTAATCTATGTCTTGTGTCCCCCTAGTAGCTTATTCAAGCTTTTCCTGGGCTAGTTTGACCAAAAGTCAAACTGTTTAGGAATTAAGCACTTAAAGTGCTTATCTTGGAGTTCCCAGCCTTTTGTTTTTGTAAAAGTTGTTAGTTTTTAGAGTTAAAATAGTTTGGAAAAAGAAAAATCCAGAAAAATCAATTTAATTATAAGTGATAGTTTCTATTTAATTTTATTTATCTTTTTAATTTTCATTTTTAGATTTTTATTAAGAACTTTGCATTTTTATAATTTTCTTAATTTTCTTTTATATTAAAGTAATTTCAGTAATTTTTCCAGAATTTTATATTGTCATTTAGTATTAATTAGATTTAATATTAGTTTTATTAATAATTAAGTATTAAATAGCAAATTTAGTTTTTATAAAGTAACACCTAGTTTTTATATTTTTCCTAGCCTTTATATAATATAATATAATTTTAGGAATTTTATTATAATTTCTACTATTCATATTTTAGTTTTTATAATTTAAATAGTTTAATTAGTAATTAATTAATATTTAATATAATAATTAGTAAAATAGTCTAAATATAATTTTTAGGAACTTTTTATAATTTTCTAGGATTCCTGTAATGGTTAATTAGTTTTATAAATTTTTCTATAATTTTCACTTTTATTTTTATTAGTAATTTAAAAATAGTTTAAATAGTTTAATTAATATAATTAGTAATTAATTAATATAAAAATCACAAAAAGACAAAAAGACATATTTCTAGTTTTAAAATTTTTTTTAGTTATTTTATAATTTTAGAAATTTAATTTTCATTTTTCTAGTATTAAAATAATATTAAATTGTATTTAAGTTATTTAAATATTAATACTTAGTATTAAATAGTATTTAATTAATATAAAATAATTAATTAGTGTAAAAATTTAGTTTCTTCTTCTTAAATTTTTCTTTTATCCTTAGGTTTGTAAAAAAGTCATTTTCACCCCCTGTGGGTTTTCAGATTTCAGTTTTCACTTTTTGTTTTGTACATTTACGTTAGTTTAAATGTAAACGTACGCGTTTTAGGTTTTAAACGTTTCTGGTTTTTTCCAAAATTCTAGTTTTGTTCATATAGCTTATTTAAGCTATTTCCTTATAGATTCCTTAGTATAACCAATCCCAAACCCCTTTCTGTCTAAATTCACCCGATCACAAACCCGTTTGATAACAATTCACACCTCGTCGGGACATAACGACCTGGGGAAACACTATATTCCGCGGAGATTGATTCTAAGCTGTTTGACTTTGTTGACCATTTACTTGGTCAATTAGGTTGACCATTTGGAGCCAATCAAATTTTGGCGCCGCTGCCGGGGAGGTTGTGCGCGTTATTCTAAACGATTTTGCGTATTAGTGAATCGGGATATACACTCATTATATATGTACCCATCCTTGTTCATATCTTCTTATAAAAACAAAACAGTTCACGAAAACATTTTAAACTCAGTTTTCAACGAACACAAAAACCCAAAAACATTTTCTTTCTTATTTGTACAAAATGTTTATCCAAAAACCCAAAAATATTCACCTTTACCCTCTCACATCTTTGATTCTTCACCCCTACCCCTCAATAAACCTTTGATTCTTTCTATGTCGTATCCACACCATTGTGGTTGTCAATGGTGTGGTGGTCCTCATAATGGCGGGAATTGTCCCGGCTGTAGCATGGTAGAGTCAGGAGATGGGTCTGTCTATAACCAAGCTCCCTATCCTTACCATGACACATCTGATTCATCCTATCAGCCACCACATCATGAGATACTAACATATCTGTGTGAGTTTTGTGGAGACCCTCACCAAGGATTTGAGTGTGAAGCCGGAAACACGTTTGTTTATGAACAGTTTTCCGGTGATGCTCAGAACTTTGGTTATGACCAATACCCGTATGCTTCACCAGTCCAGACTCAACAGTTTTATTGTTGCGATTACTGTGGAGGTCTACACTTCAGCTCAGATTGTCAATCGGGGAATCCATATCCTTGTGAAAATTTTGACACACCTTATTATGACCAACCTCCACATTACCAAATGAATCGAAAAATTCTTCCAGAAATTCAAAATGTACTGGAAATACTTGATGAGCTTAAGGGTTTAGTTAAAGACTTTGCCCAAAAACACACTCATCAGAAATCCATGGAAGAATTGCTGGCTGAAGAGCAGGCCGCTAGAATAAATTCCCAAGATGAATATGAAAAATCTGTTAGGGAATCAATTGCAAAAGAAAAAGCAGCCAAATCTAGCTCTCAGTTCCGTTTCATCCCTGATGACAGTGATGATGAAGATACCCTTGATATTCTTCAATTTATAAAACTTCATCAAGTTCATCAGTTGATATCCCAACAGTTGAGATTCCATCTCAAACAAATGCTATCACACCCGAGGTTCCCACTCACTCTCTGAGCATGGGGGACGAGCATCTTGACACTGTTCCTAAAAAGGAATCGGACGAATTCATAAAGTCTAGTGTTGAGAACCTTGTCTCAATCCCAAGAGAGTCACAGGGAACTCTTGATCATATGTGTGATTTACCTTCCCCTCTTGAGTGTTCAAATGATCATTTTGAGACTATCTCAGATTTTAATGATGATTGTACATCTCATGGAGACATTGAGTATATTGAGGCATCACTCCCACAGTCTGATGCTGATCCTCTTCTTGAGGAGTTTGCCGATGAACTTACTCACATCAATCCACTTTCAACGGAAAGTGATGATGGTCTCCTTGATTTCGAAGCCGATCTGGGAGAAATTGAAAGTCTCCTATATCATGATCCGTCACTCACTTCTTATCCCAACAGTCCACAAGAGAATGATAATCATTTTGTTCCCAAAGAATTCAATACTACTCTCACCAATCCTCTATTTGAATTCGAATTTGAATTCACTTTGATTTTTGATAATCCAATCTTTGGTATTCGGAATGAGGATTGTGATGAGTCTATTCCGGAACATGAATTCATAAATTCAAATCTTGTTAATGATTCTCTTCATGAGGAGTTCTCCGGTGAACTCACTCATCATATCATGACTCCTCCGGAGTTTGATAGCCCGGGGGAGATGCACTCAATCATGAGAATTTGCAAATTCCCACCCACCCTCCCGGGATGTTTTTGAGCTTAACCCTTGAAATCCAAATTCAGGCTAATGAGCCTGATCTCGAGGAAGAAGATCAAATCATGATTTTCTTCCTTTTCTTCACCTATAAGGCGACTTCTTTTCTTCTTCACTCCTTCGGGAATGAAGACACCATCTTTGATCCCGGCATTTTCATTTACCAAAATCTTGAGCCGGGATTATATCTCATCAGTGTGGAACTTTCATGTGCTTCAAATGTTTGTCCAAACATCTTGAATGAAAGTTTGATGTTGATTGTTTCTTCCACATCATGCTTCCCCAAGAACCAATGAATTCGGGGTCGAGTCAAGCTAACGACTCGGTAAACAAAAACAGTAGCATTCTTATAGGGTTTTCACCCTAAGTGTAGGGGAGTGCCCCTACTGTGGTTACGAATAAAGTGAAAAATGGTGTTTCCACATTTAGATTGTAATGTTGCCCTTTTACGTTCCAAGAGTCGGCATAATAGCCGGGACTTTGAATATTGAGGACAATATTCATTCTAAGTGTGGGGGGTATTCTAGCGAATTTTATCACATTTTACCATCTAGTACCCCCGTTTTCGCCAAAATTTCAAAAATTTTTAAAAAAAGAATTTCACTTGAGTTCAAATTTTTTTGTGGTTATCTGTCCGCCATGTCTAAACGACAAAAGGATTGGCTAATCCAGGAGCAAACGGCTCTTGGTAAAGATATATCAAATCCGTTTACAGCTTGCAATTTGCCCAAAATTGTATGGTATCTCAACTCGCCATATCCTAAAAAGTGAAAGAGTTGGCTAGCCCGCAAGACTATGGCTTGTGGTAAAGGCAGTGGAAAAACCATAATTGGTAATCAGCTCACCAAGATGTTGACTATTCCATCAAGAGTTGGCTAGTACAGAAGCAAACGGCTTTTGGTAAAGACAAATCAAATCCGTTGACAGCTGGTGGTTTGCTCAAAATCACATGGTTATCAAGTGGACCATAGTTCTTACTTGAACTGATACATTTGGCTACTCCAGAAGTAATCACTTTTGGTAAAGAGATTAAAATCCATTAAGTTTTCAAAACAGTTTATTGCTAGGGACTAGCAATATTTTAGTGTGGGAGATTGCCGAGTGCTCAAACACTCATCATTTTTGGTCAAATCTGAACTGCAAAACATACAAAAACACTCAGAAATACATCAAAATACTGAAAATATTTAAAAATCGTCTTTTATATGTTTTAGATGCAAAAAGAGTAAAACAGATGAAAAACGTACAAAGTTTCCAAAATTGGCAGTTTCAGTCCCCCAACTTTCAAAAATTGGCAAAAATAGTCCCTGAGCATTTATTTGGATAGAAAAATCGCCAAATGTCCTTTTAAAATCATAAGTTGTCATATTTAGTCCTTTGGTGAAAAATCTCAAAAGTTTTGGAAATTACAAGTTTAGTCCCTGTACTTTTAGATTTTGGCAGTTTTGGCCCTTGGGAGTTCAATTTTGGAGAAAAAGTCAAATATGTTCCTTGGGAATTCACATGTGTCACTTTTAATCCCTGGATGAAAATTTTGATAAAATTACATGTTTAGTCCCCACAGCTTTAAAAATTGACATATTTGGTCCCCGGAAATCTCATTTTTGGAAAATTCACTTTATGGTCCTTGGGATATTGATATATGGCAAGTTTTATCCTTGGATAAGTTTGGAGAAGTTACAAAACCTAACCCTCAATTTTCAGTAATTTTACAAATGGTCCTTGATTGTTTTTCACTAAGTTACCAAACGGACCCTTCGTAATATTTAACCCAAAACATAAAACAATCCAATCCAATCCCTTATATCTCCCTTAGCCCATCCATAGCCCAATCACTATCCTAAGCCCGCACAAAACAAACTCCACCCCGTTTTTAATATTAAACGGTCAAACACCCCTTTGACCTCCACCCCTTCGTAATATTTAACCCAAAACATAAAACAATCCAATCCAATCCCTTATATCTCCCTTAGCCCATCCACAACCCAATCACTATCCTAAGCCCACACAAAACAAACTCCACCCCATTTTTAATATTAAACGGTCAAACACCCCTTTGACCTCCACCTCCTTCCCCTACTTGAACCCTGCAAACAACCTGCCACACTCCACCCTCCATCACTCCAACTCACTCTCCCCATCCCTTGTCTCCCCTGCCCACCACTAAAACCAAACTTCATTTAATGCTCACCTCTCATCCAAGTTACCCACACCTGCCAAAAATAATTTTCCCGCCAAACTCGTTTTCAAAGGCTGAAATTGTCCCAAGCCATCCAACGGCTGAAAATTGGTGGGAAAGAGAGTGGTACCCTCCAGGACCTATGTATTTGAAGAAAAATGAAGAAAAGAGTATTAGATAATGTAGAATAGGTTTGAGTAGTCTAGTTAATGTTAATTTAGCTTAATGATCTATCTTTATAATAATTTTTAGTTTGAAAGCTCTGTATTTGCCAATCTCAGTGTATTAGAAACTTATTCCATCTTTAAATTTCAAAGTTTCAGTTTTAAATTCCAAAGTTGTGTTTTAAGTAAAATTCCAAATTGTTATTGAGATGCTTTAAGCTGTTATTTCTTGTTAGTTTAAGCTCACAGAAGCTTAATTGTGAGCTTTTGAAAGTTTGTAGGTGATTTAGTATAGTGGAAATCATAAAAAGAAAAAATACAAAAAAAAAACAAAAAAAAAAAAAAAAGAAAATTAGCAATAAGCTGAGGGAATAAGCTTGTATAAGATAAAACACCCTCTGGATAAGCTCATTAAGCTGCTCCATAGCTTGAATGAACCTATCTCACAGCCTAGTTCATTTCCAATTACATGTGTCTTTGCTCAAGTAAGTTTCCATTACCAATCCCGCCCTCTCTTTTATAATGACTAGTTTAGTGTAAGATATTGCTTATCTTAGTTCAATTATGCTTGTTTAATGTGAGTGTGAGTTTAGTGCTTAGGTTTAAGGTTCAAATTGTAGGTTTGTTTCACAAAAAATCCATAAACAGATTTCATAGGGGTGTTTGGGATAACCTGTTCCCAATGGTTGACGGTTGTTACTATGGTTGACTAGTGTTGCAGTATGATAGGTTAGGTCCTAGTAAGTGTAACTGATCATAAAACCCTGGTCTCAAGTAGCAGGAAGTCAAAATATTAGTTTAAGAACCCTCACAGTTAACTATGAGGGATTTGAGACCAACAAACCTTCATTTTATCTTATAAATGGTATATTTAGCTTAATTTAGGTTAATTATAGCTTATGACATCATATATAATCAGTAGGGATCCATAGAAGTTCAAATTAGTCAAAGGAAGGTTTTATTTCAAAAAGTCAAAGTTTCATGGATTGGCAGTTTTCCAAGTTTTGGTGATATTTTTAATGGTTTCAGTTTTTAACCTCAGCCTTAGATCTCTTGGATTTTAAATATTTGGAAACTCAGCTTGTTAATTCTTATTTTACTTTATTTTTATGATTTTTCTATCAGTGCTTATTTGCTTCTTCTTTTGGCCTGTTTGAATAAAAGTTGCCCTGCACAGGGTAGTTGTTTGTTTCAACCACTTTTCATAAGCTTACAAAAAGCTTATCTTTTGGACCTAGCTTAAGAGATTTAGTTCTCTGTGATGTTTATCTGCTAGTTTCTTTAATCCAAAGCTTATTTAGCACTTTGCAGCTTATTAGATAAGCCTGCAGTTAGCTTTTATTGTTGTCCATTTCTCAGCATGCCCTGAATACTCAGAGTATTTGGTGTATTTCATTGGCTTCTCATAAGCTTACCTATGGGTCCCACTGTATGAAGTTTGGCTTTTTCGAAAGTCCTTCTGCCCAACTTGTAGGATTTTAACTTATTTTGAGCTTATTAGCTTAATAGATAAGCCTGCTAGTAGCTTTTACTCTGTCCCATCTTTTTGCATATACTGAGTTTCAGTGTATTTGAGGCTCTTTCACAGGCTTCTCAAGAGCTTATGTGTGGATCTTATCTTGTTAATTTAGGGTCTTTCAATAGCCCTTCAACCCAGCTTTCTATCTCAGTCCTTAAGATGTGCTTTTTAGCTTATTTCATAAGCTTAAATTGACCCTATCATTGACTGCAGTCCTGCTGTTCAAACAGGGGAAATTGGTTTGCTTATTTGTTCCTTCCTAGCTTATCAGTGTTAGTTTCTTGTTAATTTAGCCTCATTCAAGTTCACCTAAGTGGCTTTCAGCTTAATCTATGGCTTGTGTCCCCCGAGTAGCTTATTCAAGCTTTTCCTGGGCTAGTTTGACCAAAAGTCAAACTGTTTAGGAATTAAGCACTCAAAGTGCTTATCTTGGAGTTCCCAGCCTTTTGTTTTTGTAAAAGGTGTTATTTTTTAGTGTTAAAATAGTTTGGAAAAAGAAAAATCCAGAAAAATCAATTTAATTATAAGTGATAGTTTCTATTTAATTTTATTTATCTTTTTAATTTTCAATTTTAGATTTTTATTAAGAACTTTGCATTTTTATAATTTTCTTAATTTTATTTTATATTAAAGTAATTTCAGTAATTTTTCCAGATTTTTATATTGTCATTTAGAATTAACTAGATTTAATATTAGTTTTATTAATAATTAATTAATAATTAAGTATTAAATAGCAAATTTAGTTTTTATAAAGTAACACCTAGTTTTATATTTTTCCTATCCTTTATATAATATAATATAATTTTAGGAATTTTCTTATAATTTCTACTGTTCATCTATTAGTTTTTATAATTTAAATAGTTTAATTAGTAATTAATTAATATTTAATATAATAATTAGTAAAATAGTCTAAATATAATTTTTAGGAACATTTTATAATTTTTTAAGATTCCTGTAATGGTTAATTAGTTTTATAAATTTTTCTATAATTTTCTAGTGACTTTTAGTTTTATTAGTAATTTAAAAATAGTTTAAATAGTTTAATTAATATAATTAGTAATTAATTATTATAAAAATCACAAAAAGACATATTTCTAGTTTTAAATTTTGTTTTCAGTTATTTTATAATTTTAGAAATTTAATTTTCATTTTTCTAGTATTAAAATAATATTGAATTGTATTTAAGTTATTTAAATATTAATAATTAGTATTACATAGTATTTAATTAATATTAAATAATTAATTAGTGTAAAAATTTAGTTTCTTTTTCTAAAAATTTTCTTTTATCCTTAGGTTTGTAAAAAAATCATTTTCACCCCCAGTGGGTTTTCAGATTTCAGTTTTCACTTTTTGTTTTGTACGTTTATGTTTGTTGAAATGTAAACGTACGCGTTTTATGTTTTAAACGTTTCTGGTTTTTTCCAAAATTCTAGTTTTGTTCATATAGCTTATTTAAGCTATTTCCTTGTAGATTCCTTAGTTTAACCAATCTCAAACCCCTTTTTGTCCAAATTCACCAGATCATAAACACGTTTGATAACAATTCACACCTCGTCGGGACATAACGACCCGGGGAAACACTATATTCCGCGGAGATTGATTCTAAGCTTTTTGACTTTGTAGACCATTTACCAGGTCAATTAGGTTTACCGTTTGGAGCCAATCAGTTATGCACTGATTATTTGAGTTACTCATATGGTCATTTTAACTGTTGAATTTTCATAAATAGCACAATCTAGCATTTGTGTTTAATGGTGAATGAATTTGGTTTAAAATCAGTTAAAATAGTTCAATGGATCTTATGTAATCATCTTGTATCACTGAAATAGCAAAACACACTCAAAATCTTATAAAATCTCAAAAACAGTTTTAGTAGGGGTGTTTCGATCATGATTGTTTCCTGTGTTCTTGTTGTTGTTTGGTGGTTGTTTTAGTTTAATAGATTGAATTAGTCCATAGTAGGTTAGTAGATGCATAAATACCACAGGTCATAGTTAGAATAGTCAAAAATTTCTTTCAATTCCCTTCACAGTTAACTGTTGAGATTTTGAAGGTAGCATAGCTTGTAATTTAGGTTAAAACTTGTTAAGTTCACTTAATTTAGTCTTAATCTAAGTTAATTCAACATAATCAATAGTTTAGATCCCCTAGAATCCCATATTAGTCAAACTAACTAGTTTATATAAAAAGTCAAAATTCCACTTAGTGCAGAATTTCCAAAAATTGTAGGAATTTTCCTGATTTTTAGATTGTAATTTAGACTTCAAGCTTTTCACAACTCATAGTACTCCAGCTAAGCTTTGGATTCCCACATACAGCTTATTTTTATGATTTTTTGTGTGGGCCCCACAAGCCCTCAAACACAGCTGCAGGGTGGGGCTGCTCCCCTGTGCAGCTGTTGAACCACCCCACTGCCACCACTTTGGTGGGTCCCACAGACATCATAAGTGGGCCACTGATGAGTGCTCAAACACTCACCATTTTTGGTCAAGTCTGAACTGCAAAACATACAAAAACACTCAGAAATGCATCAAAATACCAAAAATATTTCAAAATTGTGTTTTATATGTTTTAGATGCAAAATGAGCAAAAACAAATGAAAAACGCACAAAGTTTGCAAAATTGGCAGTTTCAGTCCCCCAACATTCATAAAAATTACAAAACTAGTCCCTGGTCATTCAAAATATGGAAAATTATCACCAAAGGTCCTATTGAAATCATAAGTTGTCATATTTAGTCCTTTGGTGAAAAATTGGAAAAGTTTTGGAAATTTACAGTTTGGTCCCTAGAGTTTCAAGCTTTGGCAGATTTGGTCCCTGGTGGGATATTTTTGAATGAAAAATCATTTTCGGTCTTTGGGAATTCACATGTGTCACTTTTAATCCCTGGATGAAAATTTTGAGAAAATTACAAGTTTAGTCCCCGGAGTTTGGAAATTTGCAAAATTAATCCCCGGGTATTTTAATTTGGAAAATATTAATTTTCATCTTTGTAATATTCCAATGTTTTCGAAATGAGTCCTTGTGAATACTTTGTGAAAATTACAATTACAGCCCACAACTTTTGGTAAATTACAAAAATGGTCCTTGTGGTGTTTTGCAAATTAACCAAACGGACCCTTTTAATTATTTAACCCAAATAACAAAACCAAACCCAATCACCAACCAGCCCACCAAGCCCAAACCAACTCCTACCTTTTTTGATATTAGCCCCGGTCAAAGGCAGTCAACCCTCACCCCCCTCAAACACTGTACACCCCCATCCCTAACCTCCATTAACACCCTTAATCCATGGAGCTGTGTTTCCCCCCTCCTCTAAAGTCTTCACCAACTCACCAACTTCAATTAATTCCCACACCTACACCCATACATCCCCCCTCCTCATAAATGCACCCACCAACACCACAACTGCCAATCCCTGCTATCCCGCCAAAACAAAATTTGAAGGGTTGAGATCTTTTGCAGCTAATCCAATGGTCAGGAACATGTGAGAAAGTCAAGGAAACCTTCCAACGTCTATCTAAAGGAAGAAAAAAAGGAGAAGCAGCAAGTAGTGTAGTATTAGGGTAGTATTAATTAGTTTGGTAGTGTAATTTTAATGTAATCACTCTTTACCTTTGTAACTTCTGTTTTATAGTCTAATTTACCTTTGTAATTCCAAATTTTAAGTTCAATTAAAGTTTCATTCAAGTTTGTGCAAATTCGTATTTTCACCAAAAATTCAAGTTTGTTGTTTCTTTGTTCAAGTGTTGTTTACTTGATCTCATAAACTTACTTTAAGTCTATTTAAGTTAGTTAAATCAAAACAAAAGCAAACAATACTCAGAAAGAAAGAAAAAGAAAAAAAAATATTAAAGAAAATCAAAAGCAAAAAATTAAAAAATGGTGAATGAGTTGATTCAGAATGGAAGCAGGGTGGATGTATGGTTCATATGGTTTTAGATACCTCATGGGAGGTACTAGGATGTGTGTTTGAGCCCTGGTGACTTGTTTCTCAGTTAACTGCCATTGTAAGCATCTTTCAATTTTATTTGGCATTCAATATTTAGAGACTTCAATTGTTGTTTAAATTAGTTAATTTAGGTTTGGATAATGTTATTGTAAGTTAATTGTTCAGCTTCTTGGATCAAATTGTTGGTTTCCCTCATAAAACCTCAAAACAGATTTTTATAGGAGTGTTTGGTTCTAGCTTTTCTGCTGTGTCCTTGTTGTTTATTAGTGTAACAGTTGATCCCACTAAGTCATTTAGGTTCATATAGCTTCAAGTTAATCATCACCTTGGTCATTATCAAAGCAAAAGTCAAAATCTCACATTTCCTCCCATGACAGTTAACTGTCAAGGATTTTGAATCCCAAAGGCTTGCACAATAGTTCATAAGTAGTTAAGGTAATTCATTTTCATCATTTTGTAACTCATAAACATGTTTACAGTTATTAATGATCAACTAAAGTTCAAATAAGTCAAACTTTAAGTTTTCTTCAAAAGTCAAATTGGCTCCTTTCAGATTTTTCCAAAAGTTCACATAATTAATTTGATTTTTGTGTTTTAGATTAAGACTTGAAACTTGTTTGAAATTGTTGTCTACCAGCTTACATTTGAGATTCCACCCTCCATATATTTTTGCAAATTTTCATTTGGCCCCCACACCCTGCCAAAATCACTTGCAAGGCAAGGTTCACCCCTGTGCACAGTCCACCAGGCTCAGACCCCAACTTTCATGGCCTCTCATGGTCTACACAGTGGGCCCCACAATTAGCTTATTGGCTTTTTGAGAAGCCAATAAGCTCATCTTCAAGTCCCTAAGCTTATTTTGAGTTTTGAACTCCTTTTGCTAGGGCTGCTAGGGCCATAAACTTTGTCCCTTTTTCTGAGTTGAGCAAAGTGCTCATTTAGCTTAATCATCTTATTTTGCTTATTCAGTGGTTTGGTCTAGTTGTTTCTGGATTATTTCTACTCATTGGACATGTATCCACCTAAATCCACACCTGGTTCTCAGCTTTGAGCTTATTTCAAGCTTATAGCTTAGACAGTTGACCAAAGTCAACTGTCTAAGAAATAAGCACTTGTTGTGCTTATTTCTGAGTACCACCAAGATTGTTTTTACAAAAAGTTTCCACTTTTAGGTATAAATCAAGTTTCCAAAAAGAAAATTCCAAAAAAATCAAGTTTTATTTTTAAGTGATAGTTTCTATTTAATGTAATTTAATTTTAATTTTCATTTTTAAATTTTTATTAAGTACTTAGCTATTTTATATTTTTCTTAAATTCCTATTATATTAAAGTATTTATAGTAATTTTCTCAGATTTTTATTTTATTATTTAGTATTTATTAGAATTAATCTTAGTTTTATTAATTATTAATTAATAATTAGTTTTAAATAGCATAATTAGTTTTTATTAAGTAAAACCTAATTTTTATATTTTTCCTAGCTTTTACATAACGTAAAATAATTTTAGGAATTTTTTTATAATTTTTACTGTTCATTTTCTATTTTTCTTAATTTAAAATAGTTTAATTAGGTAATTAATAATTAATTAGTAATTAATTAATATAAAAATCATAAAAAGACAAAAATACTTATTTTTAGTTTTAAAACTTGTTTTTAGTTATTTTATAATTTTAGAAATTTTATTTTCATTTTTCTAGTATTTAATTAATATAATATTGTATTTAAGTTATTTAAGAATAAATAATTAGTATTAACTAGTATTTAATTAATAATAAATAATTAATTAGTGTAAAAATTTATTTTCTTTTTCTAAAAATTTTCTTTTATCTTTTAGTTTGTAAAAAAGTCATTTTCACCCCCTAGGTGTTTTCAGATTTCAGTTTTTACGTTTTATTTTGTACGTTTACGTTTTATTTAAATGTAAACGTACGCGTTTTAAGTTTTAAGTTTTAAACGTTTCTGGTTTTTCCAAACTTCCAGTCTTGTATATATAGCTTATTTAAGCTATTTCTTTGTAGATTCCTTAGTTTAATCAATCTCAAAACCCTTTCCATCCAGATTCACCCGATCACAAACCCGTTTGAATACAATCCACACCTCGTCGGGACATAACGACCCGGGGAAACCACTATATTCCGCGGAGCATTGACTCTAGGCAGCTTGACCTTGTTGACCATCCCTGGTCAATTTAGGTTGACCGTTTGGAGCCAATCAAATTTTGACGCCGTTGCCGGGGAGGTTGTGTGCGTTTTCTAAACGGTTTTTCTGATTAGTGCTTTTGGAATTCGTCCATTGTACATTTATCCATCCCTTGTTCATATTCTTTTCATATTTTCTTATAAAAACCCAAAACCGTTCCCGAAAACATTTTAAACTCAGTTTTCAACGAACACAAAAAAACACAAAAACATTTTCTTTCTCATTTGTATAAAATGTCTTTCCAAAAACCCAAAAATATTCACCTTTACCCTCTCACATCTTTGATTCTTCATCCCTACCCCTCCCAAACCATTTGATTCTTTCTATGTCTCATCCACACTTTCTGGTTTGCCAATGGTGTGGTAATCCTTATAATGATGGCAATTGCCCCAGCTGTGGCATGGTAGAGTCGGGAAACGGGTCTGTCTATAACCAGAATCCCTATTCCTACCATGACACAACTGATTTATTCCATCAGTTACCACACCATGAGACTCAACAATTTTACTGTTGTGAGTACTGTGGTGGTTCACATTACAGTTCCGATTGTCAATCGGGAAACACGCTTGTCTATGAGCAGTTTCCTGGTAACAATTATAACTCTAGCACTTACCACCCACAGCCACATCAGTTTCACTGTTGTGATTACTGTGGAGGTCCACACTCTAGTTTGGATTGTCAAACAAGGAATCCATTTCCTTGTAACAATTACGACTCTTCGTTTTCAGACCCACCTCCACAGTACCAAATGATTCACACAACTCCTCATGATACTGAGCAAGACCTTTTACTAAAAGCTCTTGATATATTGAAAGAACTTAAGGAGGAGTTGGTTACCACATCGTTTCAAGACTCTCGTGAGAAATCTATGGCAGAATTACTTGCTGAGGAACGAGAGGCTAGAAACGAATTGAGTAGGGAGGAACTACTTGTCTTAGAACAAGAAGCTATAACACGTGCCAAATTTCGTTAAGCTGCTCTTCTAGACTGTGATGATGATAGTGATAATGACGACACCCTTGATATCCTTCAATTTTATAAGGGTTCGTCAGATTCATCATTTGTGATTCCTCTCATTGAAAATCAGGGAGAAAATAATGAGACGGGGAAATTACTAGCAGAAGATCAAATGGAACTTGTACAATCCATGAATGCTAGCTCCTCTCATCTCCCTCAGGTTGTTGTTATCACACCCGAAGTTCACACTCACTCTCTAAACATGGGGGATGAGCATCTTAGCACTGTTCCTAATAAGGAATCGGACGAATTAATAAAGTCTAGTGTTGAGATCCTTGTCCCAATCCCGAGAGAGTCACGGGGGACTTTTGATCAAGTGTGTGATATTCCTTCTCACCCTTATAATCCAAATGATCAAATTGAGACTGTCTTTGATTCTAGTGATGATTGTTTATCTTATGGAGACATTGAGTATGTTGATGCATCTATTCCCCACTCTAATGTTGACTTTCTTCTCGAGGAGTTCACCAATGAACTCACTCACACCAACTCACTTCCATCAGGATGTAATGATGATCTCTTTGATTTCAAAGATGATATGGAAGAAGTCGAAGCATTCCTTGCCCTAGATAGTTCAACTTCGTATGAAGTTGATGATAACTATCTTGATTCTGAGGGGGATATTCTTTTCCTTGAAAGCTTATTGAATGATGACGATCCATCACTCAATTCTTATCTCAATACCGGGCTTAGTGATTCACCCACCAATGAAAAGTCTTTATCTTATGGAGACATTAGTGATGTTGATGAAAGATCTGCTGAGCCCATCATTGATCAACTTATCATGACTCCTACGGAGTATGATAGCCTAGGGGGAGATACACTCAATCATGAGGATTTGCAAATTCCCACCGACCCTCCCGGGATGTTTTTGAGCTTAGCCCTTGAAATCCAAACTCAAGCTAATGAGCCTGATCTCGAGGAAGAAGATCAACTCATGATTTTCATCATGATTTTCTTCCTTTTCTTCACCTATAAGGTGACTTCTTCTCTTCTTTACTCCTTCGGGAGTGAGGACACCATCTTTGATCCTGGCATTTTCATGTATCATTATCTTGAGCTGGATACTTATCTCATCGGGGTGGAACTTTCACGTGCTTCAAATGTTTGTCCAAACATCTTGAATGAAAGTCCGATTGAGATTGTCTATTCCACATCATACTTCCCCAAGGACAAATGAATTCGGGGTCGAGTCAAGCTAGCGACTCGGTAAACAAAAACAGTAGCATGCTTATAGGGTTTTCACCCTAAGTGTGGGGGAGTCCCTCATGCTATGGTTACTTATGAAGTGAAAATACAAAATGGTGTTTTCCACGCTTAGCTTGTAATGTTGCCCTTTTACGTTCAAAATGTCGGCATAATAGCCGGGACTTTGAATATTGAGGACAATATTCATGCTAAGTGTGGGGGGTATTCGCTATTCTAGCGAATTTTATCACATTTTACTATATAATACCCCCGTTTTTAGCCAAAATTTCAAAAAATTTTCAAAAAATTTTCACTGGTGCTTCAAAATTTTTGTGGTAATCAGTCCGCCTTGTCTAACCGACAAAAGGGATTGGCTAGTCCAGGAGCAAACGGCTCTTGGTAAAGACATCTCAAATTCGTTTATGGCTTGCAATTTGCCCAAAATTGTATGGTTCCTCAACTCCCCATATCCCATAAAGCGAATGAGTTGGCTAGCCCGCAAGATTATGGCTTGTGGTAAAGGCAGTGGAAAATCCATAATTGGTAATCAGCTCACCAAGATGTTGACTATTCCATCAAGAGTTGGCTAGTCCAGAAGCAAACGGCTTTGGGTAAAGACTAATCAAATCCGTTGACAGCTGGTGGTTTGCTCAAAATCACATGGTTATCAGGTGTACCACAGTTCTCACACCTGGCTACTCCAAAAGTGATGGCTTTTGGTAAAGAGTTTAAAATCCATCAAGTTTTCAAAACAGTTATTGCTAGGGACTAGCAATAGTTTAGTGTGGGGGATTGATGAGTGCTCAAACACTCATCATTTTTGGTCAAATCTGAACTGCAAAACATACAAAAACACTCAGAAATGCATCAAAATACCAAAAATATTTCAAAATTGTGTTTTATATGTTTTAGATGCAAAATGAGCAAAAACAAATGAAAAATGTACAAAGTTTGCAAAATTGGCAGTTTCAGTCCCCCAACTTTCATAAAAATTAAAAAACTAGTCCCTGGTCATTCAAAATATGGAAAATTATCACCAAAGGTCCTATTGAAATCATAAGTTGTCATATTTAGTCCTTTGGTGAAAAATTGGAAAAGTTTTGGAAATTTACAGTTTGGTCCCTAGAGTTTCAAACTTTGGCGGATTTGGTCACTGGTGGGATATTTTTGAATGAAAAATCATTTTGGGTCTTTGGGAATTCACATGTGTCACTTTTAATCCCTGGATGAAAATTTTGAGAAAATTACAAGTTTAGTCCCCGGAGTTTGGAAATTTGCAAAATTAGTCCCCGGGTATTTTATTTTGGAAAATATTAATTTTCATCTTTGTAATATTCCAATGTTGTCAAAATGAGTCCTTGTGAATACTTTGTGAAAATTACAATTACAGCCCATAACTTTGGGTAAATTACAAAAATGGTCCTTGTGGTGTTTTGCAAATTAACCAAATGGACCCTTTTAATTATTTAACCCAAATAACAAAACCAAACCCAATCACCAACCAGCCCACCAAGCCCAAACCAACTCCCACCCTTTTTGATATTAGCCCCGGTCAAAGGCAGTCAACCCTCACCCCCCTCAAACACTGTACACCCCCATTCCTAACCTCCATTAACACCCTTAATCCATGGAGCTGTGTTTCCCCCTCCTCCAAAGTCTTCACCAACTCACCAACTTCAATTAATTCCCACACCTACACCCATACATCCCCCCTCCTCATAAATGCACCCACCAACACCACAACTGCCAATCCCTGCTTTCCCGCCAAAACAAAATTTGAAGGGTTGAGATCTTTTGCAGCTAATCTAATGGTCAGGAACATGTGAGAAAGTCAAGGAAACCTTCCAAGGTCTATTTAAAGGAAGAAAAAAAAGGAGAAGCAGCAAGTAGTGTAGTATTAGGGTAGTATTAATTAGTTTAGTAGTGTAATTTTAATGTAATCACTCTTTACCTTTGTAACTTCTGTTTTATAGTCTAATTTACCTTTGTAATTCCAAATTTTAAGTTCAATTAAAGTTTCATTCAAGTTTGTGCAAATTCATATTTTCACCAAAAATTCAAGTTTGTTGTTTCTTTGTTCAAGTGTTGTTTACTTGATCTCATAAATTTACTTTAAGTCTATTTAAGTTAGTTAAATCAAAACAAAAGCAAACAACACTCAGAAAGAAAGAAAAAGAAAAAAAAAATATTAAAGAAAATCAAAAGCAAAAAAATAAAAAATGGTGAATGAGTTGATTCAGAATGGAAGCAGGGTGGATGTATGGTTCATATGGTTTTAGATACCTCATGGGAGGTACTAGGATGTGTGTTTGATCCCTGGTGACTTGTTTCTCAGTTAACTGCCATTGTAAGCATCTTTCAATTTTATTTGGCATTCAATATTTAGAGACTTCAATTGTTGTTTAAATTAGTTAATTTAGATTTGGGTAATGTTATTGTAAGTTAATTGTTCAGCTTCTTGGATCAAATTGTTGGTTTCCCTCATAAAACCTCAAAACAGATTATTATAGGAGTGTTTGGTTCTAGCTTTTCTGCTGTGTCCTTGTTGTTTATTAGTGTAATAGTTGATCCCACTAAGTCATTTAGGTTCATATAGCTTCAAGTTAATCATCACCTTGGTCATTATCAAAGCAAAAGTCAAAATCTCACATTTCATCCCTTGACAGTTAACTGTCAAGGATTTTGAATCCCAAAGGCTTGCACAATAGTTCATAAGTAGTTAAGGTAATTCATTTTCATCATTTTGTAACTCATAAACATGTTTACAGTTATTAATGATCAACTAAAGTTCAAATAAGTCAAACTTTAAGTTTTCTTCAAAAGTCAAATTGGCTCCTTTCAGATTTTTCCAAAAGTTCACATAATTAATTTGATTTTTGTGTTTTAGATTAAGACTTGAAACTTGTTTGTAATTGTTGTCTACCAGCTTAAATTTGAGATTCCACCCTCCATATATTTTTTCAATTTTTCATTTGGCCCCCACACCCTGCCAAAATCACTTGCAGGGCAAGGTTCACCCCTGTGCACAGTCCACTAGGCTCAGACCCCAACTTTCATGGCCTCTCATGGTCTACACAGTGGGCCCCACAATTAGCTTATTGGCTTTTTGAGAAGCCAATAAGCTCATCTTCAAGTCCCTAAGCTTATTTTGAGTTTTGAACTCCTTTTGCTAGGGCTGCTAGGGCCATAAACTTTGTCCCTTTTTCTGAGTTGAGCAAAGTGCTCATTTAGCTTAATCATCTTATTTTGCTTATTCAGTGGTTTGGTCTAGTTGTTTCTGGCTTATTTCTACTCATTGGACATGTATCCACCTAAATCCACACCTGGTTCTCAGCTTTGAGCTTATTTCAAGCTTATAGCTTAGACAGTTGACCAAAGTCAACTGTCTAAGAAATAAGCACTTGTTGTGCTTATTTCTGAGTACCACCAAGATTGTTTTTACAAAAAGTTTCCACTTTTAGGTATAAATCAAGTTTCCAAAAAGAAAATTCCAAAAAAATCAAGTTTTATTTTTAAGTGATAGTTTCTATTTAATGTAATTTAATTTTAATTTTCATTTTTAAATTTTTATTAAGTACTTAGCTATTTTATATTTTTCTTAAATTCCTATTATATTAAAGTATTTATAGTAATTTTCTCATATTTTTATTTTATTATTTAGTATTTATTAGAATTAATCTTATTTTTATTAATTATTAATTAATAATTAGTTTTAAATAGCATAATTAGTTTTTATTAAGTAAAACCTAATTTTTATATTTTTCCTAGCTTTTATATAATGTAAAATAATTTTAGGAATTTTCTTATAATTTTTACTGTTCATTTTCTATTTTTCTTAATTTAAAATAGTTTAATTAAGTAATTAATAATTAATTAATAATTAATTAATATAAAAATCATAAAAAGACAAAACTACTTATTTTTAGTTTTAAAACTTGTTTTTAGTTATTTTATAATTTTAGAAATTTTATTTTTATTTTTCTAGTATTTAATTAATATAATATTGTATTTAAGTTATTTAAGAATTAATAATTAGTATTAACTAGTATTTAATTAATAATAAATAATTAATTAGTGTAAAAATTTATTTTCTTTTTCTAAAAATTTTCTTTTATCTTTTAGTTTGTTAAAAAGTCATTTTCACCCCTGGGTGTTTTCAGATTTCAGTTTTTACGTTTTATTTTGTACGTTTACGTTTTATTTAAATGTAATCGTACGCGTTTTAAGTTTTAAACGTTTCTGGTTTTTCCAAACTTCCAGTCTTGTTTATATAGCTTATTTAAGCTATTTCTTTGTATATTCCTTAGTTTAATCAATCTCAAAACCCTTTCCATCCAGATTCACCCGATCACAAACCCGTTTGAATACAATCCACACCTCGTCGGGACATAACAACCCGGGGAAACCACTATATTCCGCGGAGCATTGACTCTAAGCAGCTTGACCTTGTTAACCATCCCTGGTCAATTTAGGTTGACCGTTTGGAGCCAATCAGCCACACAGGGTGATTTTTGGTTCCTTGTACTCCCCAACTGGCCCTCTACCTAGTCCAAGCAAGATTGTGCGCTTAAGCTCTCTTGCCCCTACCTTTTTTCCCCCTCCAAATATGTCCCAATTTTTGTGTTGAAACAAGTATTTCAATTGCTTATTCATGCTTATTGGCTTATTCTGAGGTCCTAACTTGTTTTTTCTTGATTAATTCAGTTCACTTAACTAGTTTAAACTATAATCCATATCTGTAGACCCCACAGAAGCTTATTTCTAGCTTAAGTCAACTAAAGTCAACTTTTAAGCCTTTATGTGTCCATTTTGCTTATTTTAAGCTTGGGAAAATTTGTTTTTACAAAAGTTTCATGTTTTTAGGTATAAAATAGTTTTCCAAAAGAAAAACCAACAGAAACCAACTTTAAAAATAGTGATAGCTTCTATTTAATAGGATTTATCTTTTTAATTTTTTTTAGCTTATTATTAAGCACTTCATCATTTTTATAGTTTTCTTAATTTTCTTTTATCTTAAAGTATTTTCAGTAATTTTCCTAGATTTTTCTCTTTTAATTTAGTAATTATTAGAATTAAAATTAATTTAATTAATAATTAAGAAATATTAGTATATTAAATAGTTTTATTAATTTTTAATTAACAATAGTACCTTTTTATATTTTTTCTAGGTTTTATAAATCATTAAGTATTTTTAGAAAATTGTTTCTTAATTACTAATGTTCATTTTCTAATTTTCTTAATTAATTTAGCTAAATTAAATATTAATTAATAAATTAGTAAATAATTACTAAAATAGTCTAAAAATAATTTTTATAAGTTTTTTATAATTTTTTAGGATTCCTGAGATGGTTAATTAGTTTTATAAATTTTCTCAGAATTTTCTAGGTCATTTGTAGTATTATTAGTAATTTAAATTAGTTTAAATAGTTTAATTAATATAATTAGTATTTAATTATTAAAAACTTCAAAAAAAGACAAAAATATTTATTTTTAGTTTTTAAATTAATTTTAAGTCATTTTAGAATTTTAGAAATTAATTTTGCAATTTCCTAGTTTAAATTTGTATTGTAAAGTTTTTAAGTTAATTAGTTTTAATTAAATAGTTAAATAGTTTTATTTAAATAATTAATATTAAATAATAAAATAATCAAAAAAATAATTTTCTTTTTAATTTAATTTTCATTGATAATTAAGTTTGTAAAATTTTCATTTGCACCCCCTGTAGTTGTAAAGTGTTTAAAACTCACTTTTTCTTCTGTCTGTAAACATTTCTGATTTCCAATTTGTGTACTTGTAATCATATCTGTGTTTCTGTAATTGTTAATACTATTTCAGTTGTTCAAATACCAAGTAATCAGTAGTATAATCAATTCAAAATCATCTTTGGTTACTGTCCTCAATGCCACTCATTCCCATAAATGTTTTCAAGCACCATTGCAATCTCGTCGGGACATAACGACCCGAGGAAAAACTATACTATCCACGGAGCATTGACCTTAGACTGTTTGACTTTGTTGACCAAATTCACATGGTTAATATTATCTGACTGTTTTGGCTCAATCAATCATCATCTCATAAAATAAGTTGGGAACCTAGCTTATCAAGCCCGTCATAATCAACTTCTTCGAAATCTTTCATCTTATATGGCGTTTGGTATGAGATTCTCCTAATCCCATCAGTGAAAGTCATGATTCTGTTCCGGTCATCAACCATTAAGTTAGTGATTTCAGAAAAGGGCGCCCCGAAAACAACTTACGATAACCTAGGGTCAATATAATCTTCAATGTTGTCCACGATCGTAAAGTCTATTGTGAATGTCATATTTCCCAAAAATATTAGCACTTCATGATCTTTACCGACAACATTTTCTTCTTTATAAATAACCCCCATCTACAAATATTGTTGTAATAGAACAAGGACATAACATTCTTGGGCAGGCACACATCAATGTAGACGTTATAAAAATGCTTGTGAACGATCATAAAAGGGATTTTGAGGTTATTCGGATCACGTCGCTTTATCTTTCCCGACCTTCTACCTTGTAATCCACTTGTATTACAATCCAATTATGGTTGGTATTCATACACTTCCTTATTTCCCTTACAAAAAATCACCTTCCTGACGCCATTGGTAAATAGAGCACTACCATCGCTCTCATCTAGGGTCACCCCTGTTTCTTTTACAAATGGTTTTCCGAGGACGAGGTTAGTTAATTTCGGACTAATGAATGAGTCCATGTCATCGGTCACGGTTAGATCAATGTCATAGACGAATCCTCCAATCATAATTGGTAACCTTTTGTCTATCCTAGCGCTATTGAATCCTTTACACGTAATCTATTCGGGAAGGCTTCGTTGTAAAGGGAGAGAAAGATCGCATTTATTGGGAGGTCAGGATCTATGTAGGCATCAGTTATAAGCTTTTTCCTAGTGGTGCAAGAAATCCTAAAAACCTTGGAGTTGCCTTCCTCTAACCAATTTCTACACCCAATAGAAAACCCTACTGTGCCTTTCTCGAGCTTCTCCATAATAGAGTTATCCAAAACTCCCAGATTTTCCTTAGGCCCCTCGGATTCTTCTTTCAACTCCTTCCTCTTGCTCGACCCTCGTGTGATGGAGTCCTCGGGTAGGTCTACAGGGCTGTTAGTCATGTCGTGATCCTTTTTGGGGGCTCTACTTTCCACTTCATGGTCCCCATTCCTAGTTGGTTGTTGGCTCTTATCGGGTTTAGGAGCAGGTATTGTGGTAATGGTGTTCACAAAGTGGATTGGTCCTGAGGAGTAAAAAGGGTCTCTAGTTTCCTTCACCTTTGGTGATATATGATTAAAGAGTTTACTAGGGTTCTTTATTTTTCCTTGTGAGGGTGGCTAATTAATGATGACGACGGATTTGACCTCTTCAACCTGAGCCAATTTACTAGCAATGCGCTCATTGATAGCATTCAACAGGTTGCAAACCTTGTTATTCATATCGGCTTGCTATTGTCTAAATTGGTTTTCGAGCGTGGAAAGCCGTGTTTCTTGAGAGAGAAAAAACTTTCGTAGTGTTTCTTCATAGCTTTGCTCAAGTGTGTTTTGAGGTGGATAATGCTCGGACCAGGTGAGTGGGGGAGAATCATTGAAGGATACGCTCCGAGTCTGGTACCCTCTGAAATTTGGCTTATCCTTCCACGCTTCATAGGCCTCGCTGAAATTCCAAGGCCCACGATTAGTGGTGGGCCACCTATCCTTTATTGTTTCAGCACGTGAAGATGCGAATTCCTTAAAAGCACGTTTAGAAGGTCCATGCAATTATGAGTTTCATGAGGGCCGCTACATAATTCGCATGAAGAAAGGTTTAGGAGCTTCGTAGGATTTCATGAGAAAATTGACTTGGTCTTCAAGTTCCATGATCCTACGGTCGGGAGTGCTTGAATTGTTCGAAGGCAAAGATATTGCCTTGACCATTTTGTTCAAATCACATGGATTATTCCAACTTTCGTTGGCATAGAGAGCAAGATCTTCTATGAGTTCCCATGATTCTTCCACACTTCGATCACGTAGCTTGCCACCGGCCGCTTTGTCAATTGTTTGCCTTGTGGAGAGATTGATACGGTCATAAAAGATTTGGACTTAGAGCCAAAGATCTATGCCATGATGAGGGACTTTTTGGAGTAAGTCCTTGAAACGAGTCCATGCTTCATAGAGAGTTTCACTTTGACGTTGTTGGAACATCAAGATGTCATTTCTTTGCTTGGTGGTTCTCCCCGGTGGGAAAAATTGAGCAAGGAAACGAGTGGTGATATCATCCCAAGAGGTGATGGATACCGCGGGTAAACGCTCAAGCCATTGACTAGCTTGGTCACGTAGAGAGAATTAGAAGAGACGCAATCGGGTCGTCTCTCGAGTTTCAACATCAAGATCTATGGAATCTACGATTTTGAGAAAATCCTTGACATGTTGATTAGGATATTCGGAACGAATTCCATGGAATGCACATCTGCTTTGCACCAACCGGATGGTGTCGGATCGCAAAGGAGACACATTGGCTCCTTGAGTGAGCTCAATGGTGTTTCGATGGCCTTGGTGGCTAGGACGGGAATACTCTCCTAAAGTGCGGGGTCTAGGAGGTTGGTTTGGTTGTGATGGGTTTTGTTGTAGTACGTTGATTGGTTCAAAGATATTACCACCTTCCATGATGGCAGATGGTAATGGTTACAAACAAAGGAACGAAGAAATAAGATAGACTAAAGATAACCTATAAAAATAAAATAAAAATCTTACTAGAAAGGAATCTAGCAAGTAGACCTAACAAAAAGAAATTTCAACCTTAACAATAACTATTCCCCGGCAGCGGCGCCAAAAACTTGATGCGTGGGATTGCGCCCTCGTAAAAGGTTTTACCTCTCGAGGATCTCAAGAGGCTTGCAATCCCCACCAGGCAGTGTACCTGACCGATGTAGTATAGTGTAGTGGCAAGTACCGGGGGATTGATCGTTCTCTCGGAGAATAGTGTTGTTAGATTCAAAACTTAATTAAACTAGGTCTAGAGGTGAGGGATGATTCTTTTTGTATTTTTTATATTTTATGGAAAGCAAGTAAAATAACAAGAAAGTTTGTTATAATTGTGTAGATGACGGATTATATTCCTTAATACCATTCATGGGGCGGTGTACGATCTTCCCCAACTCTACAAGTTTCTACCTCTTCCTATGTCGAGCCAACAACTAGCTCTTAACATGGTCTCTTTAGTAGTCACTCATGCATTAAATACAACCATTAAAATCATAGTACACATCTGATTCATGTTTCTTAAGACGTTCAAGCATGTTACCAATTGGAAGTATGCCAATTTTCTTAAGCCTAACATCGATATCATTCATCCAATACAATTAATAACAAATAATCAACCAACAATCAATAGCTAGGTTTCATTACATCTAAGCAAACAGAAACAAACCTAGCCTAGCATGTTAAAGTAAAGACAAGCATAAGATAGAATCAAACAACATATAGACATATTGAATGATTATTGGAAGACTTATCTTTATTGAAACTGGATGAAATAAGGGTTTGAAACCCCTACAATATGATAAAAATTCGACCTAGGGTTTGTGGTAAAAGTTCCTCCAAAAGTTTTCCCCCTAATGAATGAAAATTAGAAAAATGTATATAGAGAATACACGTCTGACGGCATCACGTTATAATACTGACGCCGTCAACTTGCTGCCAATGCTTCCCTCTGATTGCCTAGATCCAGATCTGACGCCGTCATGTATAATTCCTCTCTTGTCCGTCACGTGTAATTTTGCTCTTGACGGCCTTGGTGACGCTGTCACTCTTTAACTCCCAAAAGCATTCTGGCACGTCTCGTGTTACTTATCCACCTCTTTGCCAATATGTGACGCCGTCACATGCAAGCCTTGACGCCGTCAGGTACTATTTCCAGCTTGATTTGGAGACTTTGCCGTTTTCTTCACTTTTCGCTCAAAAAATGTTCAAAATGCTTCCTTTTTCAGATTTCTTCTCCAAAGTACCTAAAATGACAAAAGAAAAGATTTCAGGCAATATTTGATCAAATATCACGACTTAGGGCTTAAATGACCCCCTAAAAGCGTAACACTTTTCGTCTCATCATTTTGACACTTGTTTACCCATTACAAACCTTTAAATGACTCACGGGGGTGCAACATCGATCTTAAGCTCGGTATCTACCTAAGCTCTTACTTTCTTACAAATCTTTTAGCCTTTCGCATAACCAAACATTAACCCTTATTCCAAGCCTTTAGATAAACACCATAGCCTACAAAACATTGAAACATTAAACCTAAGCACGAATGCTTAGTAAGTAAAATGATTACAACATGACAACTCATTCACATATTAAGCATCATAATCCATTCATTTCATTGCAACATTAAACATTGTACATACCTTAGCCACTATAAGCCTCACCATTACATCTCAACCTTTTCTACACACTTTCACTTAATCCAAACTAGACTCTCAATCTCTTTTGCTAGTTATGCCAAACTAGCCCTACATCTATTTCCTCACCACACAATCATTCAAACACTTCAATAACCTTAGCATAACAATCATATAACACATAATGTATAGAAATCATTATAATATCAAATCATAACCGGTTTACTTACCTTAGCTTCCAAAGCTAAGTCTAACCAAGAGCATAAGCATCATCTTCATCATCAATATCATTCATCTTCTAGCATCATCATCCTTTACCATAAAGTTCAAGACCTATTAACACATTAGTCAACATTATGATTAAGGGTTTATATAATCTATTAACATGCTCAACTTCCTTTCTATATCATCATATGATCATAGTTTGATCATATGAAGAAAACCATTTTATACATAAACCTTACCCTCATTAACATCAAGATAAGAAGATTACTTACTTTGAATGATCATTGCTATGGCTTAATCCTTAACAGGAACTCATCTCCTTCATCACTTCATCATCCAAGCTTCATTCTTCTTTTCTCTTTTCTTATAACCGCTCACAAACACCCTCTACATTTATGAAGAATTGTGTAGAATTCTCTAAGATATACTAGTTAGAATGCAAGTTTTCCAAGTTAGCAACTTTAGTCCATTAAATCCCTTTTTCTCTCATTTTGGCCACACTTAACCTTATAACACATTCAACACTTCACAACATTAGCCCCTTAAGTCTCTTTCTTTCTAATTTGGCCAAATATAAACTTATGACACATTTATCATGTAAGCTTTGCGGTTGTAACTAGGTAGGACGTAAACAACTTTAAAAATGATTAAATTTCCATGATGTAACAAAATATCTTCTTGGGAAGCATCTTTGCGTCAACGTCAACTACAATTTATGTAAATCTTTGAACCACCTTTGCGTACACATGAACTACTAAAATGAACCTTCTTCTTTTGTTTCCAACATTTAAGTGTGTGACATAGATCTAAAATACATTGTTGTTCGCTAGCTAGCGTTGAGCAAAAGTTATTGGAACAATCTAAAACCTTAAAACATAAAATTCTACCTCATGTGAAATTATCATCATCAATACACCTCGACAGGTACGCAGTACATTAATACATTATATGTTACTCCCTTCGTCTCATAAAAACTGTCCAGTTTGACTTTTCAGAGTCAAACTGGCTCAACTTTGACCTTCAATATTTTTTATGTGTTATATAATACTTGATGAAAAATTATACCAATGAAAAATACACTTAAAACTCAATCTATTCATATATTTTGCATCAAGTATTATATAATAACCACAAAAATAAATAAGGTCAAAGTTCAACCAGTTTGACTTTGAAAAGTCAAACTGGACAGTTTTTATGAGACGGAGGTAGTACTTAATTTGTGTAATGTAACGAAAGATCGATCAATGCAATACAAAAATTAATGCATGTGTGTTCTAGGGTACTACCTTTAGTTCCATACCTTGTCAGTGTGATTCACATGTGTTATCCATGTAGCAATGAAAATTTCACGAGACCATTGTATTATTGTATCGGTGTGCTACCTACATATTGTCTAGGCGACTAGGCTTAAGATCAGTGTTTTCAAACCCAGGTCGACCCGGCTGGGTTAACCAATTCGACCGGTTCCGGCCAAAAAAAGGGTAAAAAAAAACCCGGGTTTCTAAAACCGGGTTAACCGGTTAGACACGCCAGGTTTTGAGTGACCCGGGTCAACCCGGTTCTTGAAACCCGGCCGGGTTTCATTTTTTCAAAAAATTTTAATGAAAACCCGGGTTGACCCAGTCAAAAAAATAAAAAAATAATAAATTGAAAACCGGGTTGACCCGGTGGTCGAACCGGTTGAACCGGTGCCCGGTGCCCGGTGACTCGACCGACTCGATTTCGAACCCGGTTTTCAAAACATTGCTTAAGATAATTTCATATGGGTTTTTCTAACTTGTGCCCTAGGGGCACAAGTTAAGAACACCAAAAGTACATCAAAAGTACACATGGACCCACATAAAAGTACACATGTCTGTACTTTTATGTGAATCTCTGTGTACTTTTTCGTGGGCCATTGTGTACTTTTGATGTGCTTAACTTGTGCCCCTAGGGCACAAGTTAGAAAAACCCTTTCATAATTCATTATTAATAGTTGAGTAAATTGCAAAAATTGTCCCCGTGGTATGTTAAAATGGCAAACGCAATTTCTATTATTTGAAAGTACAGGCGTCGTCTTTGTTAGAAACTATTGGCGCGGATATAGTCCGTGTCTCATTGTGAAATAACTATAACAAGTTGGGCGCCGGTCCACTGTGTTGCAGCGAGGCATTGTTTCATACCGTTGATTATTACACGGTATTTCGAGGCCGTTAGTGTTATCCACATATGTCAAAATAAAAAAACTATTATTACATAATATGATGTAATAATTTGCCTAAAGTTACAACTCCCTTTTTTGCATAAATGTTCTACTATTATATATCAAGATTACGTCAATAGGCCAACATGTGTGCTATAAAATTTTAAACCATTTTGTTTTCTTTGGCTAGTCTATGACCAATTTAGCTTGTACTTATTTCATAAAGAACTGCTAACTGACTCCTCCCAAGCAGTCAGTCACAAATCAACCAAGTGTGTTGGTCAACAGGTCAAACCTGAGTGGGAGAAAGTGATCAATTTATGATCCGGTGTAAGCACAGTGTGTTCCCGGGTCGTTATGTCCCGACGAGGTTGAAATTGTATTTACGAAAACGTTCAAGGGATTCAGTGATTGGGAAAGTAACAAGATAATGATTAGGATTTGATTATGCTAATGGAACTGATTAAGATTAAGCTAGATTAACAGTATTAACAATTACTGGAAACAGATACGTAATTAAACTTAAAACGTAAACCAAATTTAAAACAAAACGTAACTGCGTACAGAAAAAGTGGGAATTAAGCAAAATAAACTGAAGGGGGTGAAAATGACTTTTTTACAATCTTAATAATAAAAGAAAATTTTATAAAAAAGAAAAATATTTTTTTGATTATTTAATTATTTATTATTAATGTAAAACTATTTAATAATTAATGTAAACTAATTTAAATTAAGAAAAATACTAAATGACTTGGAAAATTATGAATTTTTTTCTAAAACTAATTAACTATTACAGGAATTCTATAAAATTATAAAAAGTTTATAAAAATTATAAATAAGCTATTTTAATAATTATTTACTTATTTATTAATTAAAACCTATTTAAACTAATTTTCTTATAAAAAATAGCAAATGAACAGTAAAACTTATGAAAATTTTTCTAAAAATACTTTATGAATTATAAAAGCTAGGAAACATATAAAAAAGTACTATTGATTAAAAATAAGCAGCAATGATCTTTATTTTTGATTTTTTTTAAAACTAAATAAAATAAAATAAAATTAATTTTTAAAAATACTAAATCTAATCAGAAAATTATGAAAATTTTTACAAAACTATTTTAATATGAAAGGAAATTAAGAAAAATATGAAATTGGAAAATGCTTTTTGAAAAAGAAGAAAAAAAGACAAATGACTTAAATAGAAGCTATAACTTTTTTTATTTTTGGTTTTTCTTGTTTTTCTTTTTACCAACCTATATTAATACTGAAAATAAGTGACTTTTACAAAGACAAAATTTTTGAAGCTTAAAAATAAGTTGTGTGCAAGCTTATGAGCTAAACAGATGGCTTATTAAGGAAAAAGTGGATTTTTGAGTTAAATAAGCTACTTAAACAAGCTATACAGCTGTAACTAAGGTTAGATTAAGCTAAACCAAGTAAATCAATAAGAAAAGCACAATAAACTAAATCAATAAGAAAAGCACATGGAACAAGCTAAAAATCACAATAAGCAAATCCAAACCAAACTGAGAACAAAACATGCAAAACAAGCCAACTGCATGCCTATGTGGGGTCCACAGGTAAGGTCAGGGGTCCACTAATAAGCCAAGGAGGGGCTTGTGAAAATGGCTTGGATTCCTGCTAATGAATCAGCAGGAATGGTCAGAGAACTTAGGAGGCAAAATAAGCTATGGGCAAGAAATCTAGGGTCCAAAATAAGCACTTGTGCAATAAGGTGGCTTATTGAGCTACTAAAAAAGCCATGGGTCAAAGACTGAGGCTCACAAATAAGCTCAGGAAGAGCTTGTGTAAAATGGCTTATAGGACAAGTACTCTGGTGCAGGGCATATGCTTGCCCTGCAGGTCCAAATAAGCCTTAAAATAAGCTGCTAGAAAATTTTCTAAAAATGATTAAAAATATGGATTGAAAAGATGAGCTCCCAAAGTTTAAGAACCAACAAGCTCAAAGACTAACTCTAAAAAATGAATCCATGAAAAATCTTGCCATATTTGCAAATCTGACAAGCTAAGCAAATATTGACTTTTTGATTTTTAACTTTTGTTGACTTTTGTAAGATTTGATCTTGATTCACTGAAAGATTATAAAATTCTAAGTTAAAATGAGACTTAAATAAGCAATGTTATCAACTAATGAAACTTTCTGAGTGATTATGGATCCTAAAACTATGCCAGTGAACTGTGATGAAGATTTAAAGTCAAATTTGACTTTTTTACTATATGACTACTGATTTTATACCTTGTCTACAACTAATGAACCTAATGTGACTTGTGGAAGCAACAAACAACAACTGAAACACCCTGGATCACATAAAGACCAGCAAATACAAACAAGCCGTTTAAAAAACTAATTTTTGGTTTCTTACACAAATGATTGATTGAGATTAGGAAACTAATTTCTAAGGACTTATTATGATCTAATAAGCTATATTTAGCACAGAAACAACATTTTAAACAACAAACACCTATGATTCTATAAAATACTAAAATGACAGTTAAACTAAAAATTATGAATACAATAAAAACTAATGAACTAATACTACTTATTAAGCAATATTATGACTAGATTACACTAAATAAGCATAGAGTACTAAGAATAAGCAGTTTACAAGCACTAATATAGCAAGATGCAAGATTTGAGATTTTGGCTTACAATGTGCACTCCTGCTAATAACCAAGAACCAGGGACCAAGGACCAATCCTATAGACTCCCCTGAGACACTAAACCATGGCAATCCAGAATATACCATGCTCCTTGCTTTCTTCTTCCTTTATACCTATTTTTTTATTTTTCAATTATTTTTTTATATATATTTTTTTATTTTTGATTATTGAGTACAACTGATTTTAAATAGTTCTAATAGCTTACAGAAGCTATAATAGGAGCTTATATGAGCATATGAGTCCATAAACAACACTATTAACAAAATTCAAGCAATATTGAAATTTTGAGGTAAAATTAAGCATAAACTGAAAATGAGTGATAGACTGAAATTAAGGATTGAAAAAAGTTTAAGATACACTGAAAACACAGATTAGATTACTTTAAACTGGAAATTACACTAGAACTTGGAAAAATACACTAGTCGACATATATAAAACTAAATTAAACTATATATCTTCCATCTCAGCTGCTCCTTCCTTTTATAGAGTCCCATTAGGGTTTCTTGAACCCTCTGCACAAATGCCACTTCAAATTTGGGCCGTTGGATGAGAGCAATTGATCCTAGCCATCCAAGTATTTTTTAGTGAGAAAACTGTTTGACCAATTTTCTGATTAAATGCAATTGGGGGTGGTGGCATTAATTGTGGGTGGTTTTTAGTGCAATTAGAGGGGGAATGGTGGGATGTGATGGTGAAGGTGGGGGGAGGTGGAGGTAACAGTTGCAGGCCAAGTGGGAGGGAGATGGAGGCGTTTGACTTTTGTTGACCCTGGGTGATTATTTAAAACGGTTGTAAGGGTGGACTGGGCTTAGGATGTAGGCTTGGAGTAGATCAGGGATTGGGAGTGGGTTTATTGTTGGCTTTGTGTTAGTGTTGGATTTGAAATAATAAAGGGGTCCGTTTGGTTTTTACTAGTGAAAAGCACAAGGACCAATTTTGTAAATTCTGAAAACTGAGGTGGTGAACTTGTGACTTTCCGAAAGTTATTACATGGGTATGACTTGCCATATTTAACTATCCAACGACCATTTTTACAATTTCCCATATTGGAATGTCTAGGGACTATTTCTGCCATACTTGAAAGTTCAGGGACCAAACTTGTAATTTCTTCAAACTTTTTACCATGGGATCAATAATGACAACTTGTGAATTCCCAAGGACCTATGTTGACTTTTCATCCAAATCCAATGCTCGGGGGCCATTTCTGTCAATTTTCAAACTTGAGGGACTATTTCTGCCAATTTTGCAAACTTTTGATCCAAGGACTATTTCTGGCATTCTGTGATTCCACAAGGTGTGTTTGACAATCTGAGCTCAAAAATAGTAATTTGCTTCCCCGGCTCTGGCTTTTAACACGATTTCCAAACTCGTGCTCGTTTTTGTCATTTTTGGCCTAATTTATGCCAATTTCTGAAATATCTGTTTTTGCACGATCACAAATACAAAAACACAATATCTTTGGCAATTATGGTTAGTTTGTGTCTATTTTGGTCTTAATTTGGCCAGAAAAAGGTGTGTGAATAAGCACACACCAAATCCCCCCACACTAAGGTATTGTCGTGTTCTCACGCAATGGGATCAATTCACTCCCCACAAGATAAATAATTTTCATAACTCTTTTTACTAATGTTCAAGAAGTAGCAAAATGCTCAAAAGAGAGTCTAAAATCATTTATTCCTTAGAACGTTCCGTTTTTCAGCTTTATTTCATACACTACTATTTATGTACTTTTTACACTTATTATGTGACGGTATGTTTGACTTTCATCATTTTTCAATAACGTTTAGGGTCACAGAGTAGGACACACAGCTTAGAGAAAAGTGTCCATACGGATAGAATTCATCGTCCCTGATTTTTCACGAGTTCCCATGCTAAGCGTAAAAACGAAATCATAGCAAAAAATGTCATTAGATGCTAACACTACTCATTAATGCTAATTGTAAATCCTACTACCAACTCTTATTGTATCTAGACTTAGTTAAAGAAATGATTGCTCATTTTTTGCTCCGATAGTTTTAAAGTCTGATAGATTTAGGCGGATTTAAAAATCGTTTAAATTTTAACTCAAAAGGCTCATATGTTCACACCACATTTATAATATTTTCATTTTTCATTATCATATATATATATATATATATATATATATATATATATATATATATATATATATATATATATATATATACACTTGGTTTTACATATATAACTTGTACCTCAAACATACGGAGCTTGACGGTGAATCTCCCAGAGCTAAGCGCCTTTCAGAACAAAGGATGCAAGGATCCGCTTGTCGAACCGCAGTTATTTTTGGTACTTATGACTTTATTACTTTTGCCTCAAGCATACGGAGCTTCACGGTGAAACTCCCAGACCTAAGCGCCTTTCAAGACAAAGGATGCAAAGATCCGCTTGTCAAACCGCAGCTATTTTTGGCATTTATTACATATTGATGGTGTTATTTATGAACCTCGTGTGGCATACAACAAAACGGGGAGTTCCAACACCTAAACGCCATTCAGAATAAAGATCCAAGGCCCATTTAATACTTATGCCATCACGTAAAGTGATCGAAAATTTAGACAACTTTTGAAAACGCGTAATTCTAATTATTTTATTTTTGGGTTTTCAATCTTGCGGGGAGCAAGGAACTACAAGTAACCATTATGAGCTCTAAAGAAATCAAAATATTCCACGTTTAGCATTTAATCACACTAATGACTATACTATCATTCCTCGTTCTCCGCAAATTTAAAATCTAAAATAATGAGATCCGCGGATGCTTAGCCTAAAAAGCTAAGGGAACAAGCTAAAGCTCAACACGCCTGGTCAAGTCAAAATTTCTATTCCTACTCTACCCAGCGGAAAGTCATACAAAGTGTCAAAACCTATTATATTTTTGCAGAAAATTTTCAAAATTTTTCAATTTTTTTGGGTACTTTTTTGGTGAATTTTTTCAATTTTTTGGTTTTTTTGAGAAAAACGGAGTTGCATTAAACGGCACATGAAAGGGTGCAAGTCAAATCAAAGATACACCTCCAGACTAAAGTTAAACATTGTCCTCAATGTTTCAAAGGCGAGGGTCATCCTAAGTTGTATCTAAGGCCATTTATTAGTTATGCCAAAAGATAACGTTAGTTAAGGATATTTGAATTCTTGAACAATGACGTATGAGTGGAGTAAGGACAAAAAACGAGCACGAGAGCCTTCATGCCTTGGGAAAAATTACCTATACAAACACAACAACAACCAAAAAAAAGATGCAGAAGAGGTTGCCCCAATCTCGTCACTTTATTAGAAAGAAGAGAGAAGTCAGAAACATGGGTGAAAACCTATGTGATTGCTAATGTTTTTGTTCACTGAGTCACTAGCCTGACTCGGTCCCCGAATTCATTGGTTCGTGGGGAAAGTTTGGAGATCCGGGATAACCATGGGTGGTCCCCTCCAAAGTCGTGTTTCAACCGATGACCATTCACCTTAAAGTTGGGATCGTAGGGTTGAGATAACTCAACGGTTCCATAAGGAAACACTTTGGTGATAGTGAAAGGTCCAGACCAACGGGTTTTGAGTTTTCTTGAGAAAATCTTCAATCTTGAGTTGAAAAGAAGGACTCGATCACCAACGTTGAAAATGAGGTTCTTGATTTTGGAGTCGTGAATCTTCTTTGTCTTTTCTTTGTAGATCAAAGAGTTTTCGTAAGCCTGATCACGTAGTTCATTTAATTCATTTAGTTGAACATTATGGTGATCACCCGCTGTCTGAATGTCGAAGTTGGCATGTTTCAAGGCCCAGTAGGATTTGTGCTCAAGCTCGATTGGTAGATGACACGCCTTCCCGTATACCAGCTTGTATGGAGTGCACCCGATGGGTGTTTTGTAAGCTGTACGGAAGGCCCAGAGTGGATCATCTAGTTCGTCCAACCTAGAGGCACGGTTTTCACCTATGGTCCACTCTAAAATCCTTTTAATGCCTTGGTTGGAAACCTCCACCTGCCCACTTGTTTAGGGGTGATACGCGGTGGAAAGACGGTGAGTGACACCATACTTAAGCATCACTTTTGAGAATTGATCATTGCAAAAGTGCGTACCACGATCGCTAATTATGGCACGTGGAGTCCCGAACCTAGCAAAAAGACTTCAAGAATTTTACAACTACTCGGGCGTCGTTGATGGGTAAAGCTTTTGCCTCAACCCTTTTGGACAAGTAGTCAATGGCCACGAGTATATACTTATTCCCTCGTGAAGACGGGAACGGACCCATAAAATCAATGCCCCAGATGTCAAATATTTCACAGACTTGGATGGCGTTTAGAGGCATCTCATCCTTCTTAGAAATATTCCTGTGACGCTGACAAGCGTCACAAGTTTTGACAAGATCATGAGCATCTTTGTAGATTGTGGGCAAGTAGAAGCCGGAATCAAACACATTTTTGGCGGTGTAGTTCGGGCTATGATTTCCCCCCGTGGGTCCATCATGAAAAGCTTTAAGAATATCCATGGCTTCTTGGCCATGGACACACCGCCGGATGACTTGATCCGCATAAATTTTAAATAAATAGGGGTTGTCCCAGAAGTAGTGGTTAACATCTCTGAAGAACTTTTTCTTCTGTTGGGACGACATCCCTTTGACAATGAAGTTACCCACATGGTAGTTTGCAAAGTCTGCAAACCATGGGGTAGTAGAGTCACCACGAGAAGAGATCACATTGAATGTTTCGAGAGGAAAGGTTTCATTAATTTCTTTTTTCTCGAGGACATCTTGGAGAGTGTGGAAAACTAAAAGGGGGGTTGAATAGTTTTACGTCTTTTTAAATTTATTTTCAAAATCTTTTGTAGCTTGTAAAAACTTTGATTCGATCTTACGTGAATTCAAGTGTCAACAAATGTAAGCAAGTCTAATCTAATAATTTAAATATTGAAATGAAATGTAATAAAGATAGAGATAGAAAGATCAAACCACAACACGCGAATTTATAGTGGTTCGGCTACAAGGACACCTTCCTTGCCCTACTCCACTCCCCGAGTACCACACTCGAGAGTTTTCTTCACTATGTCAACAAACTCCTTATGGTGGAAAAACCTTACACACCTTGGCTTACACCTATTAACGACACTAAGCTAAATGTCGAGTTCTAATCGTAACTAGAACTAATCTCACGAATTCTTCACTAATTCATACATTCTTCACTACTTCACAACTTCTTCACTATAGCTCCACAACCTCTTCTTCTCGTCTACTCCACACCTTCTTCTATGCACAACTAATTCACAACTTCTACACTACTTTACAACACACCTAATATCTACAATCAACTAAATCACACAATAATTTACAAATATCTAGCACTACTACAAGATGATACTAGATAATCACAATACTACTACAATTATATGTATTTTGAAGGAGTGTTCTTCTTTTTGCACTTGAGTGGATGAAGCTTTGGATCACTTAGAAACAAAGACTTATAAATTATATGATCAAAGGTTTTTGGAATAGAAATGGATAAGAGATCAGAAGGTTTTGAGTGCAAAAAGGTGAGGAAATTGTGAAATAAACCAGTACTTAAAGAGCTCAAAAATACTGTTCTGGAGCGTGCTGGTCCTCTTAATTAGGGGCCGGTCCCCTTAATCATTAAGGGGGACGTTGGGTTTGTTTGTCTTTTTATGGGGAAGGTTTTTCTGGAGAGATTTTGCCCTTTTTGGTTAGAAATTTGAAATCATATCTTTGTGGTTTAATAAAACAATACCAAAATGATTTACTAAAATATATAAAATGTTAATGTCATTTTATAAAATGTTTTGTTTTAAGAAAATACTTCCTTTGATCATGTAATGCATAAGATGCTTAGTTTATGCATACCTTAAGTGATATTAGTTGTAGAAGTAAATATTTGTTACTAAATACTTGTTTACGTCATAATCTTGACTTAATTTAGTTTACATTTTGTAATTATCAAAATGTAGAGTTATTGAGAAATATTAATAACGTTTTTAAGCATTATTTATAACAACAGAGAGGGTTCTCTAATCAGGACAGATGATCAGGCGCTAGGTTCTCAGCTCCTTTTTTTTTTATCACGGATGATGATATCAAATTCTTGCAGGAGGAGAACCCATCGGAGCAATCTCTGCTTTGCATCTTGTTTGGCAAAGAGATATTTCAGAGCTAAGTGATCCGTATACACTATGCATTTTGTCAAGATCAAGTATGGCCAAAACTTCTCAAAAGCATACACCACGGCTAATAGTTCTTTTTCCGTTGTGGTGTAATGAGTCTGAGCCTCGGTCATAGTTTTACTTGCATAATGTATAGGCTGAAAGTGTTTTGTTTTTCGCTGCCCTAAGATCGCACCTATAGCAAAATCACTTGCATCGCACTTGAGCTCAAAAGGCAAGTCCCAATCGGGGGCAACTAGGATGGGTGCTTCAGTAAGCTCTTCCTTTAATGTTTGAAAAGCTTCGATGCACTCAGGAGAGAAGATGAAAGGAGCATCTTTCTAAAGAAGATGGGTCATAGGCCGGGCTATTTTTGAGAAATCTTGAATGAATCTCCGATAGAAACCGGCATGCCCGAGAAAACTTCTGACACCTTTGACAATAGTGGATGATGTAGTTTAGCTATAACATCAACTTTAGCTCTATCGACCTCAATCCCGCTTTTGGGAATCTTATGGCCGAGGACAATGCCCTCTTTGACCATAAAATGACTCTTCTACCAATTTAGACTTAAGTTTGTATCTTCAAAACGTTTAAGCATGTTTTCTAAATGGGAGAGACATGATTGGAAAGATTCCCCAATGACCGAGAAATCATCCATAAATACCTCCATAGTTTTCCCGATCATGTCGTGGAATATGGCCATCATACACCTTTGGAACGTGCCTGGAGCATTACATAAGCCAAAAGGCATACGTCTATAGGCAAAAGTTTCGTAGGGGCACGTGAATGTGGTTTTCTTGATCCTGTAGATCAATGGAAATCTGAAAGTAACCCGAGAAACCGTCAAGGAAACAATAGTACTCTTTTCCCGCTAATCTCTCGAGCATTTGGTCCATGAAGGGTAGAGGAAAGTTGTCTTTACGGGTGACGTCATTTAACTTTCTGTAGTCAATGGACATACGCCATCCCGTAACCAATCGAGTTGGAATCAACTCATTTTCATCTTGAGTGTACTCTTCCGCAGAACATGAATCACGACAATATTAAATGAACATGCATATTAGTATTTGTTTGAGTCAAATGCTTTTATCGAGTCATAATGATGTTTTGCAGGATTTCCAGGAATTAAGGCGTGAGTTTTTCCAGAAATTTTCCGGAAACTTACCATAAGATTTCTGTCAGAGCACTTTGACGGCGTCAGGATTATAACTTGACAGCGTCAAGTGTAAAATTCTGGAAATTTTGCGAGTTTTGTTTTTCTGTCAGAGTCGTATAGTTTTTGTTAAATCTTTAGTTTTATAAACTCCAGGAAATCTGTAAACATTCATTCCACAAGCATTATATCTTAATTTGATTTCTAGGATTTTAGTATATATAGAGTTTGCCGCCGATTTTACGCGAGGTTTGCCTTGATTGTTTTCTCAGGTTTAACAGGTTATATTGAACAGGAAGATGATTTATATTTCTGTAGGGAAGCTTTCAACGTTCATTTTCTTGGAGGAGGATCAAACCATGTCACCACATTATCCACACTGAACGAATCAGGGGAGTATTTGTCTCATTCTTTTACCTTCATTACTTTTACATCCTTTTTATTGCACTTGAGTTTGTTTGTTCAATAGTATGTGTGTAATAAAACTAAGAGAAATACTTGTTAGGGCAATTTTAGTGCCAAATTTAAAAAATTTTACAACATTTAGGAGTGAATCTTTATCCTTAATGAGCATCTCGTGGATAGGAGTTTTATGACTAGCACGAAAAACCGTACCACTCAAAATTTTCCACCCCAAATATGTGAGGTTTGCCCCTAGATTTGTTAGGAAATGATGCTTATGAGTGTACCAGTAGTACTTAGATTCTAGAACTTGCGTTAGTGATGCATGCCTAGACCGCTAGTGAGACTACATTCGTGTAGTTAGGATTTACTACATGATAAGAGGCATTAGGATCACCCTTGTGTTTAAACCCGTATCATAATTACTTGACTAATGAAGTCATAATTACTTGACTAATAAAGTCAATTAATTTTTCTCACACCTTTGCGATGTACTCATTTTTAGTAAACGATACCCCTAGTACACCCCTCTGAGCCTATCTTTTTTGTTTCTAACTTTAAGAATTTTACATAAAGGAAGAATTTGTTTACAATCCACCCCAAATGTGCAACCAAATCGCCTTAGCCTTCCTTGTATGCACTAATCTTTAGTGCATTATTGTTATATGTTTAAACCCTTACTTAATTGTCTAATTGATTACATGGTTGCTAAGTCGAGTCATATCTTGTACATATTGTTTTGGGATGATTGGAACTCATGGGTAAAGTACTATTGTTATGGAGTATTGGGGAAGAACATCAATTATTACCCTTATATGTGCGTTAATATTTAAAAAGTACTCCAAGTGTTTTGATTATCTTGATTCGAATCATTAGAATAGTTAATTGTAAAGTATGTAAAAGTTCAAGTGTAAGGGGAATGCAAATTCCCTATGATGTATTATTTTGGATGGTAGGGCAAGAGTGTATGAAAAAAAATCGAAAAATCAAGAAAAAGAAAAAAAAAATTAGAAAAAGAAAAAGAGAAAAAAAACATACGGACTACCATCATGTTTTCTTTTATGTTTATTTTATGTTTTGTTAGTTTTTGATTAGCTTAAGTCGATTCGAGTCTTGGCTTAGCAACGCCACATTGTACATGTAATTGACCAAGATGATTAACTCGCCACCAATAAAGATTGCTATTATCCAACAAAACTGTGTTTATCATATCCCTACACCACACGTTATAACCCTTTTTAAAAGACTTCTTTGATAGTTTATCCTAGGTGCTTACACAAAGTGGTGGAGGTTTGATCCTTTCCCAAGCCTATGGTAATCTGTGTGCTATGACAGGTAGTGAGAGATATTTTCCATGTTCATATTGTGATATATACTTTTATTACACCCGAGAGATGTGAGTATCTAAACACTATTTGTGAGGTGCTAGTGTATAATTTCCGTGCTTGTTGTGGTTAAAGTGGAACAATTATTTGTTGTAATTACTTTTATATTAGTGTTAAATGACCCTAACTTGTATTTTGATTAGAATAAAAGCGCATTTGCTTGAGGACAAGCAAATCTCAAGTGCAAAGGTATTGATGAGACGAAAAGTGTACCGCTTTTAGGGGGTCATTTAAGTCCAAAGTCGAGATTATTTGATCAAATATTGCCCTAAATCGTTCCTTTTGTCATTTTAGGTACTTTGGAGGAGAAATCTAGAAAAGGAAGCATTTTGGACGTTTTTGGAGCAAAAAGTGAAGAAAATGACAAAGTCTGTAAATCAAGCAGGAAATAGTACTTGACGGCGTCACATATTGCATGTGACGGCGTCACGTTATGGCAAAGAGGTGGATAAAAAGTATAACGAGAAGTGCCAGAATGTTTTTGGAATTTAACACGTGACTGCGTCACCAAGGCCGTCACGTGTAATTTGCTCTTGACGGCCATAAGAAGAATAATACATAACGGCGTCAGATCTGGATCTAGGCAATACGAGGATTTCTTTGGTGGCGAGTTGACGACGTCAGACTCAACACGTGACGCCGTCAGCCCACAAAATCTATATATATTTTTCTTATTTTCGTTTATTTACAGAGGAGAATTTTAGAGAGACTTTTGGGAGAACTTGTGGGGAAATCCTAGGTCGAATTTTACAGGGATTTTCACCCTCTTATCATCCATGTTCTAATAAAGATAAGTTTTCCAATAATCATTCAATATGTCTATGTGTTATTTGATTCTATCTTATGATTGTCTTTACTTTAACATGTTAGGCTAGGTTTTCTTTGTGTTTGCTTAGATGTAATGAAACCCAGCTATTGATTATTGGTTGGTTGTTTGTTATTAATTGTAATGGATTAATGATTTCGATGTTAGGCTTAAGAAAACTGGCAGACTTCCAATTGGTAACATGCTTGAACGTCTTAGGAAACATGATCGGTTGTGTACTACGATAAATTGGTTATATTTAATACATGAGTAACTACTAAGGAGGCCATGTTAGGAGCTAGTAGTCGGCTCGACATATGAAGAGGTAGAAGCTTATAGAGTTAGGGAAGATCGTACACGGTCCTATGAATGGTATTAAGGAATATAACCCGTCATCCACGCAATTGTAACAAACTAATCAACTAGTAAAAGATAGCTAGGGAGTAGTGATATCTAACTAAACACGTTTCTCTCATTATTGTTTTTCTCCTCATTTACTTTCTCATTTTGTTATTTTATTTTCATTGAATTAGTAGATATTTGGGTTAGTTGACTGGCAACTAATTCCGCCCACTCTTCCAAAACCCGAGATTTTTACCTGCTTTCCAAAAAACCATAAAAATACAAAAAAGAATCATCCCTCACCTCTAAACCTAGTTTAATTAAGTTTTGATCCTAACGACACTATTCCCCGAGAGAACAATCAATCCTCCGGTATTTGCCACTACACTATACTACATCGGTCGGTGGGGATTGCAAGCCTCTTGAGATCCCTTGAGAGGTAAAACCTTTTGCGAGGGCGCAATCCCACGCATCACGGAGTTTATGCCATCTTAAACAATTTTTCCTTGTTGCTTAACAAGTTCTTAATTGTTGATGCAAATTTGGGCATAAGAAGAATAGCATCCGCAAAGCTGATATCAAAATGAATATCTTGAAAAATTCAAAAGAATTTTTCCATCTGATGATTTGCTTTTTCACGGAGCTTTTGGTCTTGTAAACGTGAAGGATATGGAATTGTGGGCTTAGGGTTGGGTTTTGGAATTTCAACGGGATTCTTGGGAGTTTCAAATACGACCTTTGTTTTGCGGGTCGGGACCGGGACAACTGGAGGAGGGACATCATCGGTACCTCCATTATTAGTAGGAAGTACGGTGTCCGTAGTAGCCTCAGTTTCACGTTCGGGTCCATTGTATGAGACTCCGCTTCAAGTTGTGATTGCCTTAACATCGCCCCTCGGGTTAGCGATCATGTTGCTCGGAAGTGTACCTGAGCCCGAGGGTCGTTCATTTAAAGACTTCTTAAGTTCAGAGATTTGGCTGACCAATAACCGATTTGTTTCCTCTTGTGATTTCATGAATTGTTTTAACAATTCATCAGAAGAGGATTGGGGTTGAACAACAGCTTGATTTTGATTAGGAAAATTTTGAACACGGTTGTTTTGAAAATTTCCTTGATTTTGGTTGTTATTACCCTGAAAATTATTTCCCTGATGAAAATTACCCTGATGGAAATTATTACCCTAATTAAAATTACCATGACCTTGATTACGGTTAAAATTTCCTTGGTTTTGAAAACCCTGGTTTTGACCAGAATTGAAATTCCCTTGGTTATGGAAACCTTGGTTTATTCAATTTTGGTTTTGATTCTGATTGAAATTTTGGTTTCTATTTTGAGCATTCGGGTTTTGAGACTGATTAAACCTTGGTGGTCCCAGATAATTGTTGGAACGATAACTCAAGAGATTACGATCCCACTGTGGTTGGTAAGAGTTACCCCCCGAGTTGTAGGAACCTTGAGCAGCAAATACGTCTCATGAGTGAAGCCACCGGAGGCTGGGCACTCAGTATACGAGTGTGGACCACCACAAGTTTCATAACTTGGGCTGAAAACTTTGACATGATGATTTTGATTTGTCTGATGAATTCTCAAAATTGCTGTGGACAAATCATCAAGTTTCTTGGTGAGAGCAGCTATTTCATTGTTGGCTGGAGTGACAGATTTACATGAGTCATTCCTCTTAGCTGAGGAATCCCAGAAATTGTGGTGGGCAGTCATGTTCTCAATCAGATCGTAGCACTCCTCGGGGGTCCTTTTCATGAAGGTCCCACCAACAGCAGCATTGATCGTGTCACGATGTTGAAGTGTCAAACCATTAAAGAAGGTATCTATGATGGTGACAAGAAGCATATTGTGATTTGGACAACGATCGATAGCAAGCTTATAGCGTTCCCATGCCTCAAATAAGGACTCGTCAGGGCGCTGTCTGAAGTTGCTAATATCATTTCTCAATTTAGTCACCATGGATGGTGGGAAGTATTTTGCTAAAACTTTTGAAACCATTTCATCAAAACTATTGATCGAATTCTTCGGGAGACGATCAAACCAGGCAGTAGCATGATGAGTGAGAGAGTATGGAAATAGATATAAGTGCAAGTCGTCTTCGGTGACACCATTCTGCTTGATACTCTGGGTGACAGTAAGAAATTTATCAAGATACTTGTTTACATCGTCACCGGGTAAACCATGGAACTGGCATGAATTCTGGACTTGTTGGATCATGTGGTGCTTGAGTCCAAAGTCCGTGGCTCCAATAGTGAGTAGTGCAATGGGTCCACCTCTCCCGTGCATGGTAGGATGACATAATTCCTCCATGGTTTGGGCATCGGGAACTATTTCATCCTTGGGAGGGTTAGGTGGGGGTGGTGGGGGCTCGTCGTCCATTTTAATGATGGGTTCTTCAATAATTGCACGTAACTTAGTTATGTTCTTTTGACGATTACGCCTTGATTGTGAACGAGTGCGCATGCACTAAAAACAAAACCAATTAAAACAAGACGAGGCAAAACAACACAGAACTTAAACCAATAATAACAATATGCATGGCTTCTTTGAAAAAGGTACACCAATTCACAAGGATACAAAGGCAGGTTTTAATCTTTAGTTTAGGAACTAATTAATGGTCATACCCCCAGTTGGTAGGTATTTCTGTCGAATGTTTCTCGATAGTGTCTTTTATGTAATTATTAACAAGAAAACAAAATGTTTTTTGGGTTTTTGTGGGTGTGTGTGAAAAAACTTTTAGAAATTATTTTTGGGATCGATTCGTTAACCGAAATCGTTTCCTTTAAGATTACTCGCAGGGTGTGATGTGCGTTTTATTATGCAAGTTTTAAATTTATAAGGGTGAATTACCAAATCTAGAAACAACACATACGAGCAAGTGTACTTGTCCGTTATAGCAAGATATGCTGGTAAGTCGGGATCGTTCGCAGGGATTTGTGAGTGAATCAAAATATAAGTCTAAAAGTAAATCTCTAATGTACGCAAATAAGATAATAAGCAAATTCAATAATTAAAAAAACTACACTTGTTTAGACTAGCTTTCTACTTAATGACACACATGATTGTGATAACTTTTGATAACATGTTGGTTGTGATAATTAGATGGTGGTCTAATCTTCTACAAGTTAAACCTTCGTCAAGATTTTAGTTCATAAAAACTAGCTTTAGGTGTAAACCAATCAATTCAAGATCCATCCAAGGTTCATAAGGTATGGTGAATATCTTAAACACAAGAACAAACTCTTATTACAAATCAAATACTCTTAGGAAATGGTCATTACAAAAGGTAACCCATTCATAGACAAAAAGGTTACAATTGTTTATAAACATCTAAACTTTTGTCCAACTAAAGGTTTACAAATAATCCGATTTGATGTTATAAAAGCATTCTTATTACAATCATACTTCTCGTTTCTTTGTTTAGTCAAGAATAATTATGGTGAAAAACAATCATTCATAGACAAATGATTATAACTAGTTGAATAATAACAAATCTTTCGACCCTTGAAACTATTATCAATTAGTTAACCTTGGCTCAACAAATGTCACGATGAAACTTAAGGTACAATTGGTTCTTAGGATTGACTTGAAATTGAATTAAAACATGTTATCACAATCATAACTATCACTAAGTATAAAACATCATCAAAACAAGTGTAAAAAGACTACTAGCCACTCATAGCAAACATGCAAATAAACTCATAATATTCAACATTAGAATCCATGGTTTTAAGTCTTACAATGCTTTAGAATTGATAACAAATGACAAGGTATTGATAACCTAAGTGTTGGTGATGATTCCTTGAGATTTTTGGCTTCCAACTGTTGCTTCCTTGGTCCTCCAAAGTTCCTTGTTCTTTTTGCATGAATTTTCCTTCTTTGATAGCTAGATGATGATAATAATTGAGAGTAGTAATGAGAGTAAATGATCTCTTGAATTGTGTCTTCAATTGTGTACTCTTGGGGTCCTTTTAGGCTTGTCAAATACTCCTAGTAATGAATAGGGACTTAAATGCTGGAGCTTAGACAATAAGACATTAAGAAGGGCCTAGAACAATGGGGCAAAAGACCAAGATTCGTGCATAAAAAGTTGGTATAAACAGGAAGTAATGACCATCCGATCGGTTGCGGGTTGATACTGATCGAATGGATATGGTAATTGTGGCTATCCGATCGGTTATACTCCAACCGATCGGATGGTAAATTCTGGTTGCTTTGGACTTTGACTTTTCCTTGTGTTGTTCTTTATGCACTATCCAAACTTCATTAACTCTGAACTTGGAACTTTGAGATGACAAAACTTAGGTTCTCCTTATGAAATGCTTCACAGATTGGACTTTTGAACTTGGGAATCTTCGTATAGTCGCATATACTTCATTTTCTTCACTTTTTCTCCATTTTTCCTACATTTGGCTACATATGCTACAAAAACATACTTTGATACGATTTAGTGGCAAAAGCATATAAAAACAACCAAATAACATACACAAAAACACTAATAACGCTTATAAAAACATGTTAACTTTCAGCGTTATCAAATCCCCCACACTTAAACTTTGCTTGTCCTCAAGCAAATCTAGAAGAAAACTAAATATCCACATGGTAATCAAGAATGATTAGAAAAAATGTGATGCAAATCCACCAAGTACAAGTACAAGATAAGATTCATCATTTTTAAGCTTTAGTGGTGAAAAACGGAGATGTTTGACAATACCCAATGATTTTCTTGCTTGATTAACATTTTTAAAACACCTCACTAAAGAAGAATAAGATATAATTCACTCATAAGACTCATATATGGGTAGCGTATATGATAAATCACACTCATTGCTCAGTCATGATTTGTTTATTACCATAGGCTTGTACAAGAAACAAAACTACACCGCAATGGCGTAAGCACCAAGTCTACATATCAAAGAGGTCTTTTATTCGGGTTGTAATGTTTAGGCTTCGGGTTGTACCAGGCTTATGTTCAAACATCTCATACAAAAACATAATAGATTGCTGGCGCGAATTCTTGATTACTCAAAAACCGGATGGTCACTACATTATTCTTGCACTTGATATTCTCACAAAGCCATTACTATATCCGGATAGATAGAGTAATTTGGTAAGGGTAGGGATAAGACATGGGAATATTTATGAAATTGGTTTTAAAAGAAAAATAAAGTCAAGTCTAAGTCTCATTGTTGCTAGTCACCGAACAAACCACGAACCCAAAAATGATTATAGTTAACTTCCTCCCCTTCAAAATTTCACATATCGATACATTGATTTGCCATAACAATATTCTTCATACTTAGCACATTGACTAACAACATATCACATAACTTCATCTTCACATATAGCACATTTTCTATAATTGTCACCTTATAGTTGCGATGACTTATTCTCATTTTTTTTTACTTATCACATCTCCCCACACTTCGCATAAGCATCACCACAAAAATACAAATAAGAAGTTGCAGTCTCCGTCTTTGTCGGAATGGCACACACATGATTGGTGAAGTGTGGCTAACTAATAATCATCAAAAATAATCCAACATACCAAGCAACTAGCAACCCACCATTTAGACTTTGACAAGGGTTAGGCTAAGGTTTAAAGTGTAAAATTTTTTTGTATTTTTCTGGATGTAACAAAATGAAAGGATGGCTCGAAGGGTGTAACTAGGAGTATCTAGCGTTTAAAGATGAACGCTAACAAAAGGGTTAAAAATTGAAAATTAACTAATCAATGTGACTAGCTAAAAATCAATAATGAAGGCTATTTGGTTAAAATCCTAAGGTTGCCTCTTATCACGTATATATACTTATATTAGAAAAAATGTAATCTCAAAACGGTCTCGTAATGATTTACAAGTACAAGTTCTAGAATAAATAAAATCACCGGCACACTCATAACAAAAGATTCGAGCATATAAGATGCATGCTAGATATGAACAGGCTAAAATCCTCACAATTTAATGGAAAGGTTATAATGTGTGCTAGCAAATGTTATCGATCCAAAAGTAGATTGCAATATTAATCAGGACACATCTCAATTCTTTCAAAATTACTGATTTTTCCAGTGGATAGATCCAGTTATTCTAATAAATTACTCCTAAAAGTGTGAAAACAACTAGATTATAAGGACAAACAAAATTAAAAAAAAAAATATAAATCAATATTAGACTTAATTTCTCATTTACCTACTCACCCCCCCCCCCCCCCCCCACACTTAAGTTAAGCATTGTCCTCAATGTGATAAACGAACTTAAAAGTATGAAAGTAGGGAAAATGAGAAAATAAACCATGATATCCGGTTTTATCTTCCTATCCAATCTTCTGTTTCTTGCAATCAACACCTGCATTATTAGAAACAAAAACAAACAAACAAAAAGTATTGCAGTTTTATTCAAATTAGTGGCACACCCCCACACTTAAGTTTGACCAAGTGGTAAAACTTTGGGGTGTAGACACTGAAAAATAAAATAAATCAAAAATAAACACATGGGTTGCCTCCCGAGAAGCGCTTGTTTTATTAATGAGTCCTCAGCCAGACTCAAACTTCGAATAGATTATGTAGTTGTAGTGTTACATTTCCTTTTAGGGATATACAACACATTTCCTATCACGATTCCCTCCCCTGTTGCATCTATGTTTTCCAATGTAACTTTTTCCCATGCTCTAGGAAGAGCATCATAGATAAAACCATTATTGTGTGCCCAAGGGACCATTTCCTTGTGTGGAGCCATGAATGTGATATCTTCATATTCAAATTCGGATGAAATTTCTTCATTAGAAATTACGTTTAACTGCTCTTTATCATAATAGAGTTTAATTCGGTGTCCATTTACAATGAAACTTCCACCATGTTTGTCACAAAGTTCAACATAACCTTATGGAAATCCATGTTTCACTACATATGGTCCAAACCATTTTGGCTTGAGTTTTAGAGCTTTAAACTTGAATTTCATATTGAAGAGCAGAACTTTATCTCCAGCTTTGAATTGTTTTCGAATTCTCAGCTTTCTATCGTGGTAAGCTTTGGTTCTTGCTTTGTATAGCTTGGAGTTCTCATAAGCTTGAAGTCTTAACTCATCGAGTTCATGCAATTGCAAAAATCTCTTTTCTCCAGCTATTTTTAGATCAGGATTATAGCTTCTTAGCGCCCAGTAAGCATGGTACTCAAGTTCGAATGGTAGATGACATGTTTTCCCATACAAGAGTCTGTATGGTGTTGTACCAATTGGTGTCTTATATGCCGTACGAAATGCCCATAAAGCATCGTCTAATTTCCTTGACCAAATGGAAGGATTGTCCTTAACCGTTTTTTCAAGTATTCTTTTTATAGCTCTATTGGTATTTTCGACTTGACTACTAGTTTGTGGATGATAAGCTGTAGCAAAACGATGATGAACTCCATATCGTTTCATTACTTTCTCCATTTGTTTATTACAGAAATGGGATCCTCTATCACTTATTAAAGCTTTAGGAATTCCATAGCGAGCAAAAAGCTTTTTGAGAAAGTTGACAACAACTCGTGCATCGTTAGTAGGAAGAGCTTCAGCTTCAACCCATTTGGAAACATAATTGATTGCAACGAGGATATATTCGTATTTGTGTGATTTAGGGAAGGGTCCCATAAAATCAATTCCCCAAATGTCGAATATTTCGCAGACTTGAATGCTCTTTTGAGGCATTTCGTCTCTTCGAGAAAGGTTACCGGATTTTTGGCACGCATCACAGTTTTGAACGAGAGTATATGCTTCTTTGAAAATTGTAGGCCAATAGAATCCAGCATCAAAAACTTTTCTAGCTGTAGTGGAAGGACCATAATGTCCCCCAGTTGGGCCATGATGATATTCCTCAAGAATTTTTCTTGTTTCGGCACCCGAAACACATCTTCGTATCATTCCATCCTTGCACATTTTAAAAAGGTAAGGTTTCTCCCAATAATAGTGTTTTAGTTCTGAGAAGAACTTACTACGTTGGTAGTGACTCATCCCTTTTTTAAGAATATCTCCTGCAAGATAATTTGCGTAATCTGCAAACCATGGTACTTCCTCATCATCATCTTTATCTATCGTCATGAGAGTTTCATCTGGAAAATAATCGTTAATTTCATTTTCTTTTAATTCTTCCAAATTCGGATTCTCGAGACGTGACAAATGATCAGCTGCAAGATTTTCTGCTCCTTTTTTGTCTTTTATTTTGATATCGAATTCTTGCAGTAGTAAAATCCATCTGATAAGACGCGGTTTTGCATCTTGTTTGGTAAACAGATATTTGAGTGCGGAATGATCTGTAAAAACTATCGTTTTTGAAAGCACGAGATAAGATATGAATTTGTCGAATGCAAAAACTACGGCTAATAATTCCTTTTCCGTAACCGTATAGTTTTGTTGAGCATTGTTGAGTGTTTTACTAGCAAAGTATATAGGACAAAAATGTTTTCCTTCACGTTGTCCTAAAACAGCTCCAACAGTGAAATCGCTTGCATCACACATGAGTTCAAATGGTAGTGACCAATTAGGTGCAACCATAATTGGGGCACTAGTCAGTTGACTTATCAACGTTTCGAAAGATTTAATGCAGTCAGCATTGAAATCAAATACAGAATCCTTTTCTAAAAGTTTAGTCATAGGACGTGATATTTTTGAAAAATCTTTGATAAATCGGCGGTAAAAACCGGCATGTCCTAGAAAATTTCTAACGGCTTTAACGTTAGTTGGTGGTGGTAATTTGGTGATAACATCTATTTTAGCTTTGTCTACTTCCATTCCTGAACTTGATATTTTGTGCCCTAACACAATTCCTTCAGTTACCATGAAATGACATTTTTCCCAATTGAGAACTAGATGTGCAGCTTCACATCTCTCAAGCATTTTATTGAGATTGGAAAGACAAGTTTCAAAAGAATCACCAAAAACTGAAAAGTCATCCATGAAAACTTCCATAGATGTCTCAAGCATGTCTTGGAATATTACGATCATACACCTTTGAAAAGTTGCAGGTGCATTACATAGACCAAAGGGCATACGCCGGTAAGCGTATGTTCCAAAAGGACATGTAAATGTGGTTTTCTCTTGATCGGCTAGATCAATAGGAATTTGAAAATATCCCGAAAAACCATCAAGGAAGCAAAAGTATTTTTTTCCTGCTAATCTTTTGAGCATCTGATCCATGAACGGTAGAGGAAAATGATCTTTCCTGGTGGCTTTGTTAAGTTTCCTGTAATCAATACATACTCGCCATCCAGTGACAGTTCTAGTAGGAACTAATTCATTCCTTTCGTTGGTCACTACAGTCATTCCTCCTTTCTTCGGAACACAATGAACTGGACTCACCCATGGGCTATCCTCGATAGGATAAATAATTCATGCGTCAAGAAGTTTGATGATTTCCTTCTTAACAACTTCTTTCATATTGGGGTTGAGTCAACGTTGTCTTTCTACAACAGGTTTAGTACCTTCTTCACAATTGATTTTGTTTTTGCAAAAATCTGGACTAATTCCTGGAATATCAGAAGTTTTCCACGCGAAAGCGCGTTTATGCTTCTTAAGAACATAAACGAGTCTTTCTTTTTGATTTGTTTCGAGCAACGACGATATGACTACTGGAAGAAGTGAATTTTCTTCTAAGTAGGCGTATTCGAGATTAATGGGAAGGGGTTTGAGTTTCAAATCAGTGGGTGGTTCTTCTAGAGATGATTTGATTTTCATTTGATCTTTTTCAGTGATATCTTCGAATTTCTCTTCTTCCTCTTCTTCTAATTTTACTTCCATGAATTCCTCAAATTCTTTATCAGAATCTGTTTCACTGATCTTTTCTAAAGTAGTCATGAATGGTTTCGAATCGTCAAGTAATGCATCCATTTCTTCTTCAGTGACTTCATCAATTACATCGATGTTATAGCATGTGTCATCACTGGAATTTGGATATTTCATTGCTTTATCGATTAAGAATGTGATTCGATCTTCTCCCACTCCAAGATTGAGTTCTCTGCCTTTGACTTTGATCATGGCGTCAGCAGTGTTTAAGAAAGGTCCTCCTAAGATTAAGGGTACTCGACTATCTTCCTCCATTTCTAAGATGACAAAATCCACAGGAAAAACAAATTTACCAACTTGAACAAGCATATTTTCAGCAACCCCAACAGGATATTGGTGTGTATGGTTGGCTAATCTTATACTCATCTTAGTAGGTTTCAATGTATTGATGGAAAGTTTAGAATACAACGAATAGGGCATCAAATTGATACTTGCACCTAGATCGGCTAAAGCATCGCATGTGATGTTGTTTCCTAATGTACATGGTATAAGAAAACTTCCGGGATCTCCAAGTTTTGGTGGAATTTTGTTTTGAATGATAGCAGAGCATTCTTCATTGAGAACGGTAGCGGAAATTTGTTCCAACTTATTTCGATTATTAAGTAGTTCTTTCAAAAATTTCCCATAATTGGGCATTCCAGCTAGAACATCAACGAGGGGTACGTTAATTCAAACTTCTTTGATCATCTCTATAAACTTCTTATTTCGATCCTCTCTTTTCTCTTTTCTTAAGGCTTGTGGATATGGTATTTTCGGTGTATAAGGTTTTATTGGTGGAACGGTATTTTCTTTGGTTGGTGTTTGGGTTGGTTCTTCTTCAGCTGCTTCTTCTTCAGCTTCTTCCTCCTCCTCATCTTGAATGATAGTATTATCGGTAGGAATGGGTGGTGGATCATATGAGAGACCACTTCGAGTGAATACAGCATTGATATGCTCATTTCTGTTTTGTGGTGGACGATAATTCTTATCGTTTGATCCAGACGGTTTTGGATTGGATTGGGTGTTAATTGGTAATGTACCAGGAATTCGAGAAGAAAATTGATCAGAAAGTCTACCAAATTTTTGTTCAAGATCCTGGATAGAAGCTTGATGATTTCTTTGACCTTGCTCAACTTTGGTTTTGAGATTGAAAAATTGAGTTTTTACAAACTCATTCGTAGTTCTTTGAGCAGTTACGAAATCTCGCATCATTTTTTCGAAATCAGATTCTTCATTTTTATCAGAATTTGGTGGGTTTGGGTTGTCTGTTCGGGGTTGAAAATCACGGTTGTTATCCCTTTGTTGGCGGTCTTGCCAATTCCAGAACTTCTTCCGTAATAATTACCATGAAAACCTCCTCCACGATATCCTCCTTGGACATAATTGGCTTCCCCTTCGTTGGGTCTATTCATAGGTTGGTCATCATACTCGGATGATGTGTGATTTCCTCCACAATTATTACAGCCATCTCGCATTTCTTTCATTTCTCCTTTTATATCATTGTATTGCGAGTCGATTTTAGAAGACAAGGCTTCTATTTTGTCCATGAGTTTCCAATTATCTGAACTTTCGGCAAAAGCAACGGTTTTCCGTAGGGGTTTGGTTTTGGAATCTTTTGACCAATCGAGTTTAAGGAGTACTCGATCTTCGAGAAGTTGATATGCCTCGTTAGGTGTTTTGTAAAGAAAAATTCCTCCGGCATCAAGGATTGCTTGGGATGCTTCATCAAGACCATGATAAAAGATTTGGATTATTGTTCCTCGTCCTAAATTATGACCATGATAACTTCGAAGCAAATCTTTCATGCGAAGCCAAGCTTCAACAAGAGATTCATTAGGATTTTGTAAAAAAGCACGGATTTCTCCCATTAGTCTATCATACATGGCAGGTAGAAAGAATTGGCATACAAAAGCATGCCTCATCTCCTCCCAAGTATTGATAGTTCCTGGGGTTAATTCGTTATACCATACTTTGGCATCTCCGGCGAGTGATGATGGAAAAAGTTTGAGCTTAATAGCATCAACATTGGTATTTCCATAACGAAATATACCACAAATTTCAATGAATTCGGCAATGTGTTTATGCGGATCGGCCCGCGAACGGCCATCAAATTGACGGTCTTTGATCATAGAAAGATGGTGACCTTTAACGGTAAAGTTTTCACCAAGGTCGGCGACAACAATAGCAGCTCCAGGAGTAGGTGCTATGGTTCGATTGGCGGCCCATATGGGTTGATCGTCAGCCATCGGTATTGGTTTAAAAAGATCGAAAATCAGATGTTCTTCGGAAAGATTATCAAACCAATTAAGAATAGATGAAGATCTCTTCTTACGAAACAAACTTTCAGGATTGGATAAATGTGTACTAAGCTTTTCAGTAGTAGAACGAGTGCTCATTCAACTACCAAGAGAATCGAATCAATTACCTAAACAAAAGAACAAGAAAATAAAATTTTCGAAAACAGAAAATTCTATCCGAATCGGTTGGATGACAAACCGATCAGATGGATGCTTCAGTAAAATTAAAAAATTGGAGAAACTGGGAAACCGATCGGTTGGATGCTTCTGAATTTTTTTTTTTTTTTTTTTAGAAAATGAACACGAAAAGAAACGGACTTTTAAAACTTAAAAGAAACACAATCAAAATCCCCGGCAACGGCGCCAAAAACTTGATGTGCGTTTTATTATGCAAGTTTTAAATTTATAAGGGTGAATTACCAAATCTAGAAACAACATATACGAGCAAGTGTACTCGTCCGTTATAGCAAGATATGCTGGTAAGTCGGGATCGTTCGCAGGGATTTGTGAGTGAATCAAAATATAAGTCTAAAAGTAAATCTCTAATGTACGCAAATAGGATAATAAGAAAATTCAATAATTTAAAAAACTACACTTGTTTAGACTAGTTTTCTACTTAATGACACACATGATTGTGATAACTTTTGATAACATGTTGGTTGTGATAACTAGATGGTGGTCTAATCTATTGTTTCTACAAGTTAAACCTTCGTCAAGATTTTAGTTCATAAAAACAAGCTTTAGTTGTAAGCCAATCAATTCAAGATCCATCCAAGGTTCATAAGGTATGGTGAATATCTTAAACACAAGAACAAACTCTTATTACAAATCAAATACTCTTAGGAAATGGTCATTACAAAAGGTAACCCATTCATAGACAAAAAGGTTACAATTGTTTATAAACATCTAAACTTTCGTCCAACTAAAGGTTTACAAACAATCCGATTTGATGTTATAAAAGCATTCTCATTACAATCATACTTCTTGTTTCTTTGTTTAGTCAAGAATAATTATGGTGAAAAACAATCATTCATAGACAAATGATTATAACTAGTTGAATAATAACAAATCTTTCGACCCTTGAAACTATTATCAATTAGTTAACCTTGGCTCAACAAATGCCACGATGAAACTTAAGGTACAATTGGTTCTTAGGGTTGACTTGAAATTGAATTAAAACATGTTATCACAATCATAACTATCACTAAGTATAAAACATCATCAAAACAAGTGTAAAAAGACTACTAGCCACTCATAGCAAACATGCAAATAAACTCAGAATATTTAAAATTAGAATTCATGGTTTTAAGTCTTACAATGCTTTGGAATTGATAACAAATGACAAGGTATTGATAACCTAAGTGTTGGTGATGATTCCTTGAGATTTTGGCTTCCAAATGTTGCTTCCTTGGTCCTCCAAAGTTCCTGGTTCTTTTTGCACGAATTTTCCTTCTTTGAGAGCTAGATGATGATAATAATTAAGAGTAGTAATGAGAGTAAATGATCTCTTGAATTGTGTCTTCAATTGTGTACTCTTGGGGTCCTTTTAGGCTTGTCAAATACTCCTAGTAATGAATAGGGACTTAAATGCTGGAGCTTGGACAATAAGACACTAAGAAGGGCCTAGAACAATGGGACAAAAGACCAAGATTCGTGCATAAAAAGTTGGTATAAACAGGCAGTAATGACCACCCGATTGGTTGCGGGTTGATACCGATCAGATGGATATGGTAATTGTGGCTATCCGATCGGTTATACTCCAACCGATCGGATGGTAAATTCTGGTTGCTTTGAACTTTGACTTTTCCTTGTGTCGTTCTTTATGCACTATCCAAACTTGATTAACTCTGAACTTGGAACTTTGAGATGACAAAACTTAGGTTCTCCTTATGAAATGCATCACAGATTGGACTTTTGAACTTGGGAATCTTCGTGTAATCACATATACTTCATTTTCTTCACTTTTTCTCCATTTTTCCTACATATGCTACAAAAACATACTTTGATACGATTTAGTGGCAAAAACATATAAAAACAACCAAATAACATACACAAAAACACTAATAACGCTTATAAAAACATGTTAACTTTGAGCGTTATTAGGGTGGCAGAAGAGAAGAATGGATCTCTTTTCAGTTCGCGATTTAATGTCTGAACTTGCCTTTACCACCTGTATAGGTTGTAATCTTAAAGAATACGAAGTAATTTAACTTCACGATTTGTTTTGTTGTTTTTTGAATTTTTTTTGGTGGTGTTAACACTTTAGGAAAAGTGTTAATGACTTTTTGATATGATTTTGATTTTTACAAAAATTTACAAAGTGGTGAAATTTGTACAAGGAGGGTTTTTAAAAATTACTAAACTACTAAACGTTTTTGAAAACACGCAACAACCTCCCCGGCAGCGGCGCCAAAATTTGATTCCTCCCAAACAGTCAGTCACAAATCAACCAAGTGTGTTGGTCAACAGGTTTAACCTTAGTGGGAGAAAGTGATCAATTTATGATCCGGTGTAAGCACAGTGTGTTCCCGGGTTGTTACGTCCCGACGAGGTTGAAATTGTATTTACCAAAACGTTCAAGGGATTCAGTGATTGGGAAAGTAACCAGACGATGATTAGGATTTTATTATGCTAATGGAAATGATTGAGATTAAGGTAGATTAACAATATTAACAATTACAGGAAATAGATACGTAATTAAACTTAAAACGTAAACCAAATTTAAAACAAAACGTAATTGCGTACAGAAAAAGTGGAAATTAAGCAAAAATAAACTTAAGGGGGTGAAAATGACTTTTTTACAAACTTAATATTAAAATAAAATTTTATAAAAAAGAAAATTATTTTTTTGATTATTTAATTACTTAATATTAATTAAAAACTATTTAATAATTAATGTAAACTAATTTAAATTAAGAAAAATATTAAATTGACTTGGAAAATTATGAAAATTTTTCTAAAACTAATTAACCATTACAGGAATTCTATAAAATTATAAAAAGTTTATAAGAATTATAAATAAGCCATTTTAATAATTATTTACTTATTTATTAATTAAAACCTATTTAAACTAATTTAATTATAAAAAATAGCAAATGAATAGTAAAAATTATGAAATTTTTGCTAAAAATACTTTATGAATTATCAAAGCTAGGAAAAATATAAAAAAGTACTATTGATTAAAAATAAGCAGTAATGATTTTTATTTTTGATTTTTTTATTAAAACTAAATAAACTAAAATTAATTATTAAAAATACTAAATCTAATCAGAAAATTATAAAAATTTTTACACAACTATTTTAATATGACAGGAAATTATGAAAAAGATAAAATTGGAAAATGCTTTTTGAAAAAGCAGAACAATAAGCCAAATGGCTTAAATAGAAGCTATCACTTTTTTTATTATTGGTTTTTCTTGTTTTTCTTTTTACCAACCTATTTTAATACTGAACATAAGTGACTTTTTCAAAGACAAAATTTTTGAAGCTTAAAAATAAGTTGTGTGCAAGCTTATGAGCTAAACAGATGGCTTATTGAGGAAAAAGTGGATTTTTTGAGTTAAATAAGCTACTTAAACAAGCTATACAGTTGTAACTAAGGTTAGATTAAGCTAAAACAAGTAAAAGGGTACTCAGAATAAACTAAATCAATAAGAAAAGCACATGGAATAAGCTGAAAATCATAATAAGCAAATCCAAACCAAACTGAGAACAAAACCGGCTAAACAAGCCAACTGCAGGCCTATGTGGGGTCCACAGGTGAGGTCAGGGGTCCACTAATAAGCCAAGGAGGGGCTTGTAAAAATGGCTTAGATTCCTGCTGATGAATCAGCAGGAATGGTCAGGGAAACTTAGGAGGCAAAATAAGCTATGGGCAAGAAACCTAGGGTCTAAAAATAAGCACTGGTACAATAAGGTGGCTTATTGAGCTACTCAAAAAGCCATGGGTCAAAGACTGAGGCTCACAAATAAGCTCAGGAGGAGCTTGTGTAAAATGGCTTATAGGACAAGTACCCTGGTGCAGGGCATATGCTTGCCGTGCAGGTCTAAATAAGCTTTAAAATAAGTTGCTAGAAAATTTTCTAAAAATGATTAAAAATATGGATTAAAAAGATGATCTCCCAAAGTTTAAGAACCAACAAGCTCAAAGACTAACTCTGAAAAATGAATCCATGAAAAATCTTGCCATGTTTGCAAATCTAACAAGCTAAGCAAATATTGACTTCTTAATTTTTAACTTTTGTTGACTTTTGTGAGATTTGATCTTGATTCACTGAAAGATTATGAAGTTCTAAGTTAAAATGAGACTTAAATAAGCAATGTTATCAACTAATGAAACTTTCTAAGTGATTATGGATACTAAAACTATGTAGTGAACTGTGATGAAGATTAAAAGTTGGTGAAGCGAAAAACGAACCACTTTTAGGGGGTCATTTAAGCCCGAAATTGAATTTATTTGATCAAATATTGCCCTAAATCGTTCCTTTTGTGATTTTAGGTACTTTGGGAGTAAATTCTGGAAAAGGAAGCAATTCGGACTTTTTTGAAGCATAAAAGTGAAGAAAACGGCAAAGACTTAATTTTCCATGCTAAGAACAGTATCTGACGGCGTCAAGAGGAAGATCATGACGGCGTCAAGAGTTATAACCATGACGATCCAGTGAAATCCTGACGGCGTCACAACAAGGACGTCAAGAATAATTTTGGTGACGGCCTGCATAAGGTGAATACATGACGGCGTCAGACCCAGATCTAGGCAGTCCGAGAAACTATTTGGCGGCGAGATGACGGCGTCAGACTTTTATTCTTGACGCCGTCACCTATCAAAATCTATATATAGTTTTCTATTTTTCATTCATTAAAGAGGAACTTGTGTGGAGAAAACTAGGGTCGAACTTTGTAAACCCTAGGTCATATTTTACAATGTTTTCAAGGGTTTTCACCCCTTGAATCCTTTCATGTTCTATTGAGATAAGTCTTCTCTTAATTCAATCAATATGTCTATGTGTTGTTTGAATATATCTTGTACTTGTCTTGATTTCAACATGCTAGGCTAGATCTATCTTGTGTTTGCTTAGATCTAATGAAACCTAGATGTTAATTATGTGTTGATTACTTGTTTATGGTTGTATTGGATGAATGATTTCAATGTTAGGCTTAAGAAAACTGGCAGATCTCCATTGTGTAACATGCTTGAACGTCTTAGGGAACATGAACCGATGTGTACTAGGTTTTATTGGTTGTATTTAATGCATGAGTAAATTCTAGTGATCCCATGTTAGGAGCTTCTTAGCCGGCTCGACATAGGAGTGAAGTAGGCGCTCATAGGATTGGGGAAGTAAGTACGCCACCCCATGAATGGTATTAAGGAATACAATCCATCATCCACGCAACTATAACAAGTAATTAACATGCAAAAGATATCTAGGGAGTAGTGAAATCTAAGTAAACACAATTCTCCCACATATTGCTCACAACTTTAGTATAATTTAGTTTATTTTCATTTTTTAGTATTTTATTTTGATTGCATCTTTAGTATTGGGTTAGTTGACTAGCAACTAATTCCGCCCAACTCCTTCAAAACCGAGATTTTTACTTGCTTTCATAAAAATATAAAAATACAAAAAGAATCATCCCTCATCTCTAGACCTAGTCTTTAGGTTTTCTAATCCTAGCGACACTGTTCCAAGCTGAACGATCAATCCCCCGGTACTTGTCATTATACTATACTACATCGATCAGGTACACTGCCTGGTGGAGGTTGTAAGATTCTCGAGATCCCTCGAGAGGTAAAGCCTGGTGCAATCCCCACGTATCAAGTTTTTGGCGCCGCAGCCTGGGGAATAGTCATTGTCTAGGTTAGAATCTCTTTTTATTAGGTCTACTTGCTAGATTCCTTTCTAGTAAGATTTTATTTTTATTTCTAGGTTCTCTTTAGTCTATCTTATTTCTATGTTTCCTTTGTTCGTAAACTATTTCGATGGATAACAATAACATTGATCGTTTGATTCTTGTTATTCGTGTTTTTCGTCGTAGGGTTTTCCAAATGCCCGCCCCAATTCCTTTAGTGGAAAATGAGAACCCACCTAACCTCTCGCCTAACCACCACTTTGACAATAATTCTGAGTTGGAGGAGTCTGACCATGATGATGACCATAGGGCTAGTCCTTTTACTATTCAGACTCCGATGAGGATCTAGGTGATGGTGATGTGATTAATGAAGATAGAATGGAAGAGGAGGTGAACCCTCTTAGGTATGTCGACCCTAGAACAAGGATTGAGAGTGGTAGCTCATTCAATATGCAATTTCCTTGTAAGATTGGATTTAGGAGCTTTAATGCCTACCTTAACTCATCTCTCCCAATGAACATAATCTCGCGTAATGAATATAATAAAATCATGGTAGAGGAGTTAGAATACAAAGGAGAGAATATTATTGCTAGGGCAATATCATTGCATGTGTTTGTAGGAAGCTTTGCTTATCTTGTTGATTTCATGGTTATGGAGAATCTAGGAGAATTTATTGATAGTAAGTTAACCCAAGTTGTGTTTGGAAAACCTTTCAAAAGGTTGACTAACCTTGATGAAAAACTTATGGAAGGGTTAATTACATTCTCGGATGGGGATGAAGATTTTGTCTACCAAATGCCCCGTGCACACCCTAGGTTCAAGGATTTTTCCATGGAGAAGTGTAGTAGGTATCCGCCCATAGAAATGCTAAGTGAGAATGATAAGAGAAAAGGGCTTAAATATACTCATGAAAACAATAAAAGATACTATCGCAGATGTTTAGAGTTAGGAGATGATTATAAGAAAGATGAGGCGACTATTAGATGGATCACGCTTGGTTATGTGAGCATAAGCGACACACGGTAACCCAAGACCTTGAGTCTAGCTACAAGACTCGTAAATAAAGAAAAGCGCTTCTTGGGAGGCAACCCATGTTTTATGTTATTTTTATTTTGTTTGTTTGTTATTTGCTTCCGTATGCATGCTTTATTTTTATTGTTGGTAGATCATGTTTCAAAACTAAAATGGTGAAAGTACTTTACTTTGTTGTTTGGCCTAGTCTTAACTTCATCCAAGGGTATTTTTGCAAAAGATAAGTGTAAGGGGAAACCCCAAATATGTTTTTAAGAAACAAAACCGATCATGATTCTCCACAATATTAAGTGAACATGTATATTCGTACTTGTTAGAGTCAAATGCTTGTATCGAGTCATAATGAAGTTTTGCAGGATTTTTCAGGAAGTAGGACGAAGTTTTTTCAGAAATTTTCCGGAAACTTAACATAAGAATTTCTGCAGGTCACTTCTGACGGCGTCACGAGTTTACTCTTGACGGCTTCACGTGTAAAAATCTGGAAATTTTACCAGTTTTGTTTTTCTAACGGAGTTTTAAAGTTTTTGTTGAATTATTAGTTTTATAATTTCCATGAAATCTGCAAACATCGTTCCACAAGCATTATATCTTATTTTGTTTTTTAGGATTTATTAGCATCTGTAGATTGCCGCCGATTTTATGCGAGGTTGCCTTGTCTGTTTTCTCAGGTTTTACAGGTTATGTATGACAAGAAGATGATTAATATTCTTGAAGGGAAGCTTTGATTGTTCATTTTCTTGGAGGAAGATCTAACCTGGCCACCTTATTATCCATACCGAGCGAATCAGAGGAGTATTTGATTTCATTTGTTTTACTTTTTTCACTTTTACATTCTTTACTTGAACATTGGGGACAATGTTCATCCTAAGTGTAAGGGGAGGGTAAAATGATGATACCTTACAGATACACTTTCGCTTGAGTTTGTTTGTTTGATAGTAGATGTGTCATAAAACTATGAGAAATACTTGTTAGTGTAATTTTAGTGCCAAATTTGAAATTTTTTACAACATTTAAGAGTGAAACTCTAGCCATAGAAAGCGTCTCATGGATAGGAGATTGTATGACTAGCACAAAACCGTACTATTCAGAAAAATTTTCCACCCAAATATGTGAGGTTCGCCTTTAGATTTGATAGGAAAAGCATTTACTATTAGTGCTTATGAGTGTACCGGTAGCATTTAGATTCTAGAACTTGCGTTAGTGAAGCATCCCGAGACCGCTAGTGAGACTACATTCGTGTAGTAGGATTTACTACATGATAAGAGACATTAGGATCACCCTTGTGTTAAACCCATACCATAATTACTTGACCATTTAAGTCACATTACTTGGCTAGTTAAGTCAATTAATTTTTCCCACACCATTAGCGTTGTACTCATTTTTAGTACACGAAACCCCTAGTACACCCCTCCGAGCCTATCTTTTCGTTTCTAACTTTAAGCATTTTACTTAAAGGAAGAATTTGTTACACCCCACTTAAATGTACACCCAAATCGCCTTAGCCTTTCGTGTATGCACTCGTTTTTAGTGCATTATTGTTATTTGTTAAACCCTAAGTTAACTATCTAATTGATTACATGGTTGCTAAGTAGAGTCATATCCTTGTACATATTGTTTTGGGACGATTGGGACTCATAGGTAAAGTACTTATTTTATGGAGTAATGGGGAAGAACATCATATTATTACCCCCATATGTACGTTAATCTTAAAAGTACTCCAAGTGTTTTGATTTTCTTAATTCGAGTCATTAGATTAGTTTATTGTAAAGTATGTAAAAGTTCAAGTATAAGGGGAATTTACATTCCCTATGATGTATTATTTTGGATGGTAGGGTAAGAGTGTATGCAAAAAAAAAAATAAAAAAAAAAATAATAAAATAAAAAATAAAAAGATAAAAAACATACGGACTACCATCCCTTTTTATTCTATGTTCATTTTATGTTTTTATTATTTTTGATTTATTAGCCTAAGTCGAGTCTAGTCTTGGCTTAGCAACGCCATATTGTACATGTAATTAACTAAGATTGTTAACTCGCCACCAGTAAAGACTGCCTATATCCAACAAAACCGTGTATTCCATATCCCTACACCTAACGTTACAACCCTTTAAAAAGACCTCTTTGATAGTTTATCCTAGGTGCTTACGTCAAGTGGTGGATGTCTGATCCTTTCCCAAGCCTATGGTAATCTATTTTTCTATGACAGGTAGTGAGAGATATTTTTCGTTTCCATACTGTGATATTACTTTATTACACCCGAGAGATGTGAGTATCTAAACACTATTTGTGAGGTACTAGTGTATGACCTCCGTGCTTGTCTTTGGTCTTTAGTGGAACGATTATTTGTTGTAATTACTTTTATATTAGTGTTAAATGACCCCTAACTTGTATTTTGATTAGAATAAAAGCGCATTTGCTTGAGGACAAGCAAATCTCAAGTGTAAGGGTATATGATGAGGCGAAAAATGAACCACTTTTTGGGGGTCATTTAAGCCCGGAATTGAATTTATTTGATCAAATATTGCCCTAAATCGTTCCTTTTGTGATTTTAGGTACTTTGGGAGTGAATTCTGGAAAAGGAAGCAATTCGGACGTTTTTGGAGCATAAAAGTAAAGAAAACGGCAAAGACTTAATTTTCCATGCTGAGAACAGTACCTGACGGCGTCAAGAGGAAGATCCTAACGGCGCCAAGAGTTAAAACCATGACGACCCAGTGAAATCCTGACGGCATCACAACAAGGGCGTCAAGACTAATTTTGGTGACGGCCTGCATAAGGTGAATACATGACGGCGTCAGACCCAGATCTAGGCAGTCCGAGAAACTATTTGGCGGCGAGATGACGGCGTCAGACATTTGTTCTTGACGCCGTCACCTATCAAAATCTATATATAGTTTTCTATTTTTCATTCATTAAATAGGAACTTGTGTGGAGAAAACTAGGGTCGAACTTTGTAAACCCTAGGTCATATTTTACAGTGTTTTCAAGGGTTTTCACCCCTTGAATCCTTTCATGTTCTATTGAGATAAGTCTTCTCTTAATTCAATCAATATATCTATGTGTTGTTTGAATATATCTTGTACTTGTCTTGATTTCAACATGCTAGGCTAGATCTATCTTGTGTTTGCTTAGATCTAATGAAACCTAGATGTTAATTATGTGTTGATTACTTATTTATGGTTGTATTGGATGAATGATTTCAATGTTAGGCTTAAGAAAACTGGCATATCTCCATTGTGTAACATGCTTGAACGTCTTAGAAAACATGAACTGATGTGTACTAGGTTCTATTGGTTGTATTTAATGCATGAGTAAATTCTAGTGATCCCATGTTAGGAGCTTCTTAGCCGGCTTGACATAGGAGTGAAGTAGGCGCTCATAGGATTGGGGAAGTAAGTACGCCACCCCATGAATGGTATTAAGGAATACAATCCGTCATCTTCGCAACTATAACAAGTAATTAACGTGTAAAAGATATCTAGGGAGTAGTGAAATCTAAGTAAACACAATTCTCCCACATATTGCTCACAACTTTAGTATAATTTAGTTTATTTTCATTTTTTAGTATTTTATTTTGATTGCATCTTTAGTATTGGGTTAGTTGACTAGCAACTAATTCCACCCAACTCCTTCAAAACCGAGATTTTTACTTGCTTTCATAAAAATATAAAAATACAAAAAGAATCATCCCTCATCTCTAGACCTAGTCTTTAGGTTTTCTAATCCTAGCGATACTATTCCTAGCTGAACGATCAATCCCCCGGTACTTGTCATTATACTATACTATATCGATCAGGTACACTGCCTGGTGGGGGTTGTAAGCTTCTCGAGATCCCTCGAGAGGTAAAGCCTGGTGCAATCCCCACGTATCAAAGGTCAAATTTGACTTTCTTACTATATGACTACTAATTTTATGCCTTTTCTACAACTAACGAACCTAATGTGACTTACGGAAGCAACAAACAACAACTGAAACACCCTGGATCACATAAAGACCAGCAAATCCAAACATGCCTTTTAAAAAACTGATTTTTGGTTTCTTACACAAATGATTGATTGAGATTATGAAACTAATTTCTAAGGAGTTATTATGATCTAATAAGCTATATTTAGCACAGAAACAACATTTTAAACAACAAACACCTAGGATTCTATAAAATACTAAAATGACAATTAAACTAAAAATTATGAATACAATAAAAACTAATGAACTAATACTACTTATTAAGCAATATTATGACTAGATTACACTAAATAAGCAAAGAGTCCCATGAATAAGCATTTATAAGCACAAATATAGCAAGATGCAATATTTGAGATTTTGGATTACAGTGTGCACGCCTGCTAATAACCAAGAACCAGGGACCAAGGACCAATCCTATAGTCTCCCCTAAGACACTAAACCATGGCAATCTAGAATACACCATGCTCCTTGCTTTCTTCTTCCTTCATACCTGTTTTTTTATTTTTCAATTATTTTTTTATATATATATTTTTTATTTTTTATGATTGAGTACAACTGATTTTATATAGTTCTAATAGCTTACAGAAGCTATAATAGGAGCTTATATGAGCTTATGAGTCCATAAACAACACTATAAACAACATTCAAGCAATATTGAGATTTTGAGGAAAAATTAAGCATAAATTGAAAATGAGTGATAAACTGAAATTAAGGATTGAAAAAGGTTTAAGATGCATTGAAAACACTAATTACATTACTTTTAAACTGGAAATTACACTAGAACTTGGAAAAATACACTAGTCGACATATATAAAACTAAATTAAACTATATATCTTCCATCTCTGTTGCTCCTTCCTTTTATAGAGACCCATTAGGGTTTCCTGAACCCTCTGCACAAATCCCACTTCAAATTTGGGCCATTGGATGAGTGCAATTGATCCTAGCCATCCAAGTATTTTTTGGCGGGAAAATATGTTTGACCAATTGTCTGATTAAATGCAATTGGGGGTGGTCGTATTAATTGTGGGTGGTTTTTAGTGCAATTGGAGGGGGAATGGTGGGATATGATGGTGAAGGTGGGGGAGGTGGAGGTGACAGTTGCAGGCCAAGTGGGAGGAAGATGGAGGCGTTTGACTTTTGTTGACCCTGGGTGATTATTTAAAATGGTTGTAAGGGTGGACTGGGCTTAGGATGTGGGCTTGGAGTGGATCAGGGATTGGGAGTGGGTTTATTGTTGGGTTCGTGTTTGTGTTGGATTTGAAATAATAAAGGGGTCCATTTGGTTTTTATTAGTGAAAAGCACAAGGACCAATTTTGTAAATTCTGAAAACAGAGGGGGTGGACTTGTGACATTCCCAAACTTATTACAAGGGTATGACTTGCCATTTTTAATTATCCAAGGACCATTTTTGCAATTTCCCATATTTGAATGTCAAGGAACTATTTCTGGCAAACTTGAAAGTTCAGGGACCAAACTTGTAATTTCTTGAAACTTTTAACCAAGGGACCAATAATGACAACTTGTGAATTCCCAAGGACCTATGTTGACTTTTCATCCAAATCCAATGCTCAGGGGCCATTTTTGTCAATTTCTAAACTTGAGGGACCATTTCTGCCTATTTTGCAAACGTTTGCTCCAAGGACTATTTCTGGCATTCTGTGATTCCACAATGTGTGTTTTGACAATCTGAGCTCAAAAATAGTAATTTGCTTCCCCGGCTCTGGCTTTTGACACGTTTTCCAAACTCGTGCTCGTTTTTGTCCTTTTTGGCCTGATTTATGCCAATTTCTGAAATATCCGTTCCTACACGATCACAAACACAAAAACACAATATCTTTGGCAATTATGGTTAGTTTGTGTCTGTTTTGTTCTTAATTTGGCAAAAAAAAAAAAAAAAAAAAAAAAAAAAAAGGTGTGTGAATAAGCACACACCACTAACTTACCTGCTTAGAGGTAGCCTTAGAGGAATCCATAGCACTCTCAATCCTTAACTTTTGAAAATGTTCCTACGAGGAAAGGACATACACAGTATAGATCATAAGTGTTTTAAGGCTCTAATACACAAAACATCCTTTTATGCTAAGTTTTTAACTAGTTTCATATAATAGGAGCTCCCTTCTTTCTACTAGAAATTCATGAGATACATGATAATGGCATAATCCAAGTAATGAGTGTGATCATCGATCCTAACATTAACTTTCTAGAACTGTAGCAGAAATTGTTTTCATGTATACATTAGTTGTAAAATTGTAGGTAAGTGTAAAACCTGTTTTTCCCTTGTAATATATGTACGCTTGTCTGCAGGAATCTGTAGCCATCGTAGAACTTGATAATAGAGAAAAATCATTTTAATCAAAATTTCATACTTCAATTGGAAATGAAGTTAAGATGTAATGAATATAATCAAACAATGATTGTTAAACCTACATTTTCAGCAAACTGGAACGCTTCATCGCTCTTCAAGCATGACTTCAGGGACGAAAGAGCATCCTAGTAAATTACACATGTTAGTTTTCTTGTGATGCAAAGGTCTTTTTTAAGAGGTAATACTGACAGAAAATTCAGTGACATGTTAAAACCAAATATATCGAAAAAGATTTGTCAAATTAGTTTAGCAGATTATTGCTTGTTTTAAGCCAATTTTCATTGTTTGTCAGTATCTTTGCTCTACTAAAATTTAAGAAGTGTGTCACCTTTTGTGCAGTTTTCTTTGCTCTAAGCCTTTCATCAATGACAATAGAAACCTATCAATGACCAGAAAACCGGGAATCAGATTATATACATGGAAAAATTATACTGAAACATGAGGTTGCCTGGTCTTTCATGTGAATAGTAAATATAAAATATCAGCCACTTAAATTGTTAAAAATCACAGAGGTGGCAATTTTAAACCATATAGTGACAAAAGAACTGATTTGGCTGATTTGGGTTATGCTTATTCCATAATGGATCAAATGGAAAAAGTTATGAGATTGCTAAAGTTGGGTCACATTACATCATAATCTATCATAATGAGTTGCTAAAAATTATTTCTTACCTCTTGCTTGACTGCTACCCTCTACAAGAAGAAAACCAATACTCGAAACTGGTGTCATGCACTTGTACATGCATGATTTCTGACCCGAGTAATTTCCAGCAGTGGTGGGGTCATTGTTGCCATAGAATCAGGTTGGATATCCGATGTAGGTACAGGATGGTACCTGTATGTATTAGTAGCATCTTGAGGCATTGGACAACAAGAAATTAAAAAATAACTGAATATGTACGTACATGTATTGGCAGTTCATTTTGCAACCCAGCATCGATCATGCATCACATCGTTTTTAGATCGGCTTTTATTCCCTCCCAGCTTGCAACACAATGCAGGGCTGCAAATTATTATGCAACCCAGATTCGTTGACACAACAAAAAAGAGTTGAAAGTCCTATGGAACAAAAATGCAGGTAAACATAAGAAAATACGCAGACAATGATGGTCGCCTTGAGCAGGCGTACTGATCAGTTCTGACCTTGGCATGTCTCCACCATCTAAACATTAACCGAACTAAAAGTGATCCAGTTTAAAGGTAGCATGAAAGTATGTTGGTTACCTGTCACCAGTAATTCAGGTTTCATGTCTGCAATTTTCCCCTCATCAATCTTGGAATTTTTTTTGTAAGTAGATACGTGTTTGGGTTGTCTAGATGGGTTCTCTTTTTTGAACTGCAAGGACGCGACATAACACAATGAGAATACATAACGTCACATACAAAAAATATAACATAACTTGAAAAAAATATGTACCCTGAACACCACAGTTTCCACCTTCCTCTGAAGGATTCCTGATGAGTCTCGTATTATACATATTTTTACCCCCGATATTATGTGAAATATATGATAAATAACCATGTTATTAGGACTTTTGGTACTTAATATGAAAATATATGTGCAGGACGATAGATTGGAGAAAAGTACAAGAAACGCATGAAAATGATGACTTTATGGACACATAAGGAAAAAGACATAGTCTGGACTAAAGCACGCCGCTTATAAGGATAAAGAGCGCTGCTTATGGGTGTTCTTGGTCAACTATATATACACGAGTCAAACATGAAGAGCGCCGATTATATATTATAAAAGTGCCGGTTACGCGAAACAAAGCTCGCTGGTTTTACACCAAATGCTCGGCGTACTTCACATGACAGTTATATCTTCTACATTAATAAACAACTTCAATGATGAGACCGATCATTTGCTTGTATTAACTGATCAGGGCCGTGCTAGGGTTCCATTTACACTATAAAGAGATGAATGAACAACCTTTGTGTATATCTATTTGCTTTTGTTTGTTAGTTTATTATTTATCTATCTCTGGAAGATCAAAGCATGTGCAAAAAAAAATCACCGCTCTTTTAATTAAGATCGCCGAATTTTTAACGAGGGAAGTCTTTATAACTCAAAAACTAAACATTTTGACCTTACGCGCTAAAAAAAGAAAACATCAAAACCCTCACACACAAAACAAAACCGACGATCTTCCGGAACAATCTGAGAAAATTTTCAAAATCAAAAACCAATATCAAGACAATGAGGGTATGTTTATACTTGTCTTGATCTTTCGTAAAATTTTATTAGGGTTTCTATAAACTTAGGGTTTGATGTTTTTGAATTTTAGATGTTTTATGCTTAATTATAGGTTGCTTTACATGATTTTTAAATTTGCCCCTTGGTTAGATTTAGAATTGTGAACATTTTCATATTTAGGTATTTTTTGTGCCCTAATGTGAACAATTGCCATGATAGGAGGATAATGAGATTGATTTAAGCCTTTTCTTATGAGCTTAAGGTGAGAATACATGATTAAGGAAGCGATATGAACATTTAAGAAGAGTTGTTTTGATCATGAATGCATAATTTCTGAGTCTAAGATGCTTTAATGTTATTCTTACATGAATAAATTGATACTTGAGACTACTTTTGAGATGATAGAGACAATATAAGGATAGAATTTTTATGCCTTAATATAATGAGATGGTTCTTGAATATAGAACAGAGGATTTAAGTGTAGAGCATAAAAATTTCCGGTCTTGTAGGCCAAGACCGCGGATCTTTTATTAAAAACCACATAACATTTTCATAAGTTTGAAAATTTTGTCACGTATTCGCCGGTTTTATTCTTAAAACTGCCGTTTTCTGTAAATGATTGAACACAGTTTACTTGAAACTTGCTTAATTGATTGCACATTAGATATCTGTGTTTTCTAACAACTAATGTTGCTTGTTTGTGAATGTTTGAGTAGAATATACCAGGGGAAAGCTCTATGGTAGCATCCAGAACTAGGGGAGCACTTAAAAACCCCAAGAGAGAACCAGAAGACCATCCAAATTTGTTATGGAGAGGTGCTACTAAACTACAAAAGAAGAATTCCAACACTATCCTGAACAGGTTATACTTCAGAAGTATTGATGTACCTAGGGCATTGAACTAGACAACTCTGAAGACTCTTGGTTGTGATGAGATTATGAATGATGTGTTAATGGTGAAGAAGGTGATAGGGGATGAGTTTGTGACATCCCAGATGTGGAGAAAACCTGTTGAAATCAGGGAACCAATATACATTGAATGGTGCTTGGAATTCTTTAGCTCTTTGAGAGTTAAGCAGGATATTTCTGATGAGGAAGCTTTGACTGGGACCTTCATGAAATTCTGACTTGGAGGAGTTTAGAGAAGAATAACTTTGTTTGAGTTTGAGAAGTTGTTAGGATTGTGCACTGAAAAGGAGCTGCAAAATGACAAGTTGGAAAGATTGGTAGTTGAAGGAGGAAGGACAGGAGTGTTTGATGGAAATAAGTTCTGGACCGAAATAAGTGGAGAGGATGTGAGAGTGTATGGAAGGAAAAGGGTGTGGAAAATCAAGGACCTTGTATTGCAGATTCTACACAAAATTCTTGTGAAATCTGTTTTCCACATAGAGTATTTTGAGCAATATGTGCTAGACCCTGAGCTTTATATTATGTATGTGTATGTGAGGGACAAGGACTTGAGTGGGCTGAATTTCACATGGTTGATTGCCCTGCATTTGTGTTACCAAGTTGTGACTGCTGGAGGTTCAAGGATTTGTTGTGGACACTTGGTTTCTAGGATTGCAAGAAATTTGGGTTTGTTCAAAAAGGAAGAGATTGAGCTGTTTGGCAAGCCAATCCTGTGCAAGTCTGTGGAAATGAAGAGGTTTGGATATTTGAGGGATGATGAGACTGGACTGATCAAGGGACTTCCTAAAGCTATGGAAGTAGAGCCCTTGTGTATGATGAAAGAATGAGGAGCAGGAGTAAAAACCCGCCGGGGTTGCTGGATAACACGGCGTGGTTTTGTGTGTTGATGACCAGCCTGTTGGTCTTTATTTGAAAACAATTCTGAAACATGTTCTAAACAAATTTATGGTCTTTATGTGGGTACCTATGTTGGTACCCATGCACTAAACAATCTGAAACACTTGCACCACCACCACCACCACGATGGGCACAATGGTTGCCAAAACTTAAACAATTTGATCTAACAACTTTTTATCTATTATTAATAACTAACGTAATGTGTTTTGTCACATTACATATTTTTTGGAAATTTGTCTGTTGAATGATGTATGAATACAGGATGTGAAAGATCCAAAAGGTGGACAAAACTTGGAGATTCCTCGGGCAAAAACAAAACATACCCGGGAAGTACCGTTATCCTTTATTTATCCTTCTCGTTATACTTTATTTTTAATTCTAAAGCATCAGGGACAATGCTTAACTTAAGTATGGGGGGAAGATAACTTGAAAAATAAATTAAAACTTATGCTAAAACATGAAAAATTTTAAACTGTTACAACAATGTTGCATAAAAAGCGTTGCTTTTGGCAAAAGAACGTCGTGGTTATAATAAAAGACCGACGCACATTCTAGTAATGTACGCCGATTACGGGGGTATAATAAAATTGAAATTAACTAAAAGATTTTAAAGAAAACGAATCCGAGACAATCGTAAGAAGTCTGAATCGGGATTAATGACATTATTTACACATTTCATGACCATTACCACTATAAATGTGAGGAATTCGGGCTTATATCAGCATATACCTTCTATGCTTGATTTCTTTGTTTATGAGTGTGCCGATAATTTATGTGATTCTAGAACTTGTATTAGAAATCATTATGAGACCGCAGTAAGATCACATTCGTGTGATATAAGTATTTTTATATAATAAGAGGCAAAAATTAGGAAATACACCAAAAATAAGCCATCCGTTTTCTAATCAAAATTTAACCGTTTAGCACTCACTTTTAGTGCTATTATCCATTAGATACACCTTCTGAGCCTTAAACTTTTCGTTTCTATTTATACACCAAGAAAAATAAACAAAAATATGTTGCTTAGTCGGGAATATGAGAATTGAAATATATATGAGAAATAAGATACCAATTACGATGAGTATGAAGAGTGCACGCTTTATGTTATGTATTTGATAAAAAAATAATAAAAAAAATAAAAAATAAAGAGTATTATGATTTCCCAACTTAAGTTTTACACTGAATCTCCCATGTCTAATCCATACCATATAACCCTTAAACCGAATAAAAGTCGTCTTTGATATTTATACTTGGTGCTTACGCCATGTCGGTGCAGTTTTGTTTCTTTTTACAAGCATATGGTAAATCTATAAGTTATGACTTAGCTATAAGAGTGAATCACACACCAAAAACTATTTCTTTGAGCGCTTGAGTGAATTAAAGATATTTATACAGTATACACTTTCGTGAGAAACATGTCATGTTATTCTTGGTTGTCTTGGATATACATAAATATATTTGAAACTTATATGAGACTTGATTTTTAGAAGACAATTTTTATATGCTTGAGGGCAAGCATTGGTTTAAGTATGGGGGGATTTGATGAGTCTCGTATTATACATATTTTTACCCCCGATATTATGTGAAATATATGATAAATAACCATGTTATTAGGACTTTTGGTACTTAATATGAAAATATATGTGCAGGATGATAGATTGGAGAAAAGTATAAGAAACACACGAAAATGATGACTTTATGGACATATAAGGAAAAAGACATAGTTTGGACTAAAGCACGCCGCTTATAAGGATAAAGAGCGTCACTTACAGGTGTTCTTGGTCAACTATATATACACGAGTCAAACATGAAGAGCGCCGATTATATATTATAAAAGCGCCGGTTACGCAAAACAAAGCTCGCCGGTTTTACACCAAATGCTCAGCGTACTTCACATGACAGTTATATCTTCTACATTAATAAGCTACTTCAATGATGAGACCAATCATTTGCTTGTATTAATTAATCAGGGTCGTGCTAGGGTTCCATTTACACTATAAATAGAGGCACAATTGGTGACTCTAAGACACACCTCAACTAAGTATCACACTTAATCATAAGAAGAAGTTTAGTAGTGGTTTACACCAAAACCACTAGCTAAAGTCGGAGAAACACTTGGAGCAAGCAGTTGGAACGTGAACACACTTGGAAAATTTGGTATAATGACAACATCACTTGTTTACTTAGTTTACTTTTACATGAATATGGAGTAGTGCTCTTATGTTCGTTAGAGACATCTTTGCCATGATTTGAACCGTTTATGTATTATGACTATTGAATCTATCTTTTATGTATTTGATATATTATGGTTTAGACTCCTATCATGTGTCTTGATTGGTCATTATAATTGTTTACAGGTCGAAAGATGCAATTATATTGATTACATTATGAATCGTCTGTCTATAACGAGTCATTGCTATACTTGTGAAAATCTAATTTTGTTATCTTTAACTAATTATAAGAACAATCACCTCTCTTGGGACGACCTGGTCTTACCTCAAATCTTTACTATAAACGGGGGTTATACTTTACCCATGTGTTTTATGAATTAAGGAAATAGTAAAATTAGTCTTATAAATTTAAAGCTTTCTAAACACATCAATTTCTAATACTCTTGCTAGGTTCCAATATATGACTTTGCTATACTGTTCTCGGATTCTCACTTTCTCAGTAGCTCGTAAAAAGCTTTATCCGCTGAAAGACCTGAAAGAAAACATATGCAGTTTCAGAAACCATAACTGAGATGTTATCTAATTTAGTTCTGAATATTCTTTATTTTGTTATTATAAAAGTGTAGAGGGCATGTAAGGCAGTGACTAATATTCAAACAATTTATACATCTATGTGTCAAGTAAAGCATCGTAGCTTTAGATATTATGAAGTTAGTAGTTCAATATAAGCAAAACCACGAAGAAACGTGAAATATTTGTGAAATGTTCATGTTAGTAGACTACTAAACATATTGCAGGGCTGCAGGCCAATGTTTAATGACTGAGCTATGCCAAAGTGTTTCTACACAGCCCGAGCAACCTTATTAATTAAACGCTTAACAACCTAGGATCATTTTGAGTCATTTTATGTGAAAATATATATATATATATATATATATATATATATATATATATATATATATATATATATATATATATATATATATATATATATATATATATATACAAAACATATTTGCAAATCTTAATAATATTATACATGACTTTAAATTGGTGTTTGGCATTATGCCAGTTTTACTCTCTTTTTACCCGTTTGACTTTGAGGAGGCTATCCAAGCTGAAACCGACAGCAGAACCTAAAAACAAACCAAACCAGCTTTAGAGATTTTTGAGATACAGTTTTAAGTTTTAACAAACACACGACTCTATCAATAATTTGAACAAATGATATCTTGCAAGCTTATTTGTCATTAGCATTCTAGACCATCCAATGCTCTTTGGTGCATAATCATAAAAGTCTTCAATCCTGAATATATCTAATTATCTAAAATACTCCACGTTCCTGATCATGAAAAGGAAATTTATTCCTCATTATGACCTTAATGAACAACAATAAGAAGGAATCAAAGGGCTTGGCCCAACATCCAATTTAATCAACTTCCAATGGTTGAAACTATAACCAGGGTGTTTGGGCTTCATTATTGAAAATGCTTATCTATCTACCCACCTTTAAACAACTGCTTATTCTAAATAGAAATGATTGTATAAGCAGTTTGATAAGTCATCCTAGATATTTGCAGAATGATACATGTGTATAACGCAATAAGCATAAGCATAATTAATAACCAATGCCAAAAAACTGCGTATACATCTATCTACCTTAGAGCAACTGCTTATTATGCAGTACTGATAAGCAATCCTAAACATCCTTAAGACTACTCATCCACTATTTCAAAACGCAATAAGCTGAAGCATAACTAATAAGCAATCCCAAACATAACTGAAGGTCATATTATTAGTATAAACTGAGAACTCACCAATATTGACACCAAAATCTTAATTCACCATTTTTTTTAACAAAAATTACTAACAACAAAATTATAACACAACAGAAATATAAGAAATAAGCAATAAAAACATTAAAAAAAATGAGAATCACAAATATTTAATAGTATGATAACAAAAAAACACCAAAATATCATAAACTCATTCCACAAATCATGCGAAAAAAAACCCAGAACCAAAACCTACAAATCAAAATTCCTTACTTACCTTTTATTGGAAGTGAGTTTGCAAATTTAGGACACCAAACGCCGACGCCAAACACTCCGTTACCAAATATCCAACAACGACAAAATGGAATCAACTCAATAGGGATAGCATCCAACACCATCGTCGCACGCCACAGACGACTTAAAGAACATAAATTCTCACCACCACAATCTCAAACCATTAGCGATGGTCACTGCTGCCGTCAAACTTGTGAGGTGTGGAATGATATGGAAGGGTCTGGAGTGTTTATCCCATATAAAGAAAATCACAGATCAAGCAATAGGCCGGACAATGGATCGGGAGGCGATGTATTAGTGGTAGGCCAGTTAGCCCAAAAAAACGGTGGGAGCCCAGCATGATACACGACGTCGTATCAAACGACAATTAATATATATATTAATGCCCAAAGTGAATGGAGAAAGTCTCACTAAAGGGAAGGCCATTTTAGTCATTTCACTTTGAGATAGGGACGATAGCCGTGCCAAGGTTTCTCACAAAGACGGTTTTACACTTTCGAAAAGTAAAGACTGTGCCAACGATTTAGACATACTACAATGACGGTTTTGCAGTTTACTCTTGATAGTTTAATGTAAATAGCTATTTTGAATAATTAAAAAAAAAATAAAAGTTGGGAAGCAATATCGAGCACAAAACATGTTTTGTTAAATTGATCATAATAATTAAAACTCTATATATAATTAAAAAAAATGAAAGTTAGGAAGCAATATCGAGCACAAAACATGTTTTGTTAAATTGATCATAATAATTAAAACTCTATATACGTACGAGATATAAATATCAGGCTGAAATACAAGCTAATTAAAAAGAGATAAATAGAAATTTGGACTTTAACTTTTTAAATGAAACAATAACATTGTTGGTATGATATTAAATTAACTTTTGTAAAAGAACCCTGTGACAATTTAGAGGTGTTAATCAGGTCCCATTCGGGTCAAGGATAAAAGAAATATTCGAACCAAATCATATTTGAACTCGGGTTAGTCGGTTTCGGGTCAACTCGGGTTGGGTTTATTAGGGGTCTATTTGCTATAGTTTAGATAGATAATTTAGAAAAGAAAATTTGGGTTTAAATATATTATTATTACATAATACATTTGGGACTATTCTATAATCAGAAAAACTTAAAATTCAGAATTTTGCTTGCTTATTATGGAAGGATTTTAAAATTAATTGGTTAGAAAGCATGTTGGTTAAGAAGTTGATTAGGAAGCAAATTCGTTATAAAATTTGTTAGGAAGCAGGTTGGTTGTTCAAACTAAAATTATTTGTCTTAACCATCTACACTATCTCTACTTATAAAGCATAAAAACAATTAAATATGTAACCGAATAACCGAATAACGTAAAATATAGTCACATGTACTCGCCGCCGCATTGCGCGGGTACCTTTCTAGTATTTACTAAAGTCCCTAAATTGGAGTTATCTGTTCGTGTAGACAAAATGTGAAAACTAGCGCAAGACTAACGATAAGAAATCTAATTTTATAAGCCAACAAAAAAAATTAAAAAAATATATATATTAAATGTGGCAATTTGTAAAAAATTAAAAAAACAGGTTAAATGAGCAAATTTTTAAAAGAGTTGGGTACATTTAGGCTTCATATTTTTTTTGAAATAGGCATATATTGCCTATTTAAAAGTTAAATGGATAATGTGTATATATTTTTCTCTCAATTAAAGAACATTAAATTGTGTTTAATGAAAAAGTTAGGGATATAATATATATTTAGTTAATTAAATATAAATGAGGTATTATTTTTGATGAATTTTTTTTATTGTTGTTTTAAGTCTTTTTTAAATCGATTCGTATAACATGGGCCCGTTTACCCTATGCCTGTTTAGCCCGTGCTCATTTAGCCCGTGCTCATTTAGCCCATGACCCTTTTAACTAATTTAATTTACAGTTAGAATGCTTAGCGGCGGTTGTTGATTGGGTGACGGTTTTGTCGGAAAAACAGTTGAATGAGAAAATGAAGTTTATAAAAGCGAAAGGATGTATTCTGTAAATACAGATATATAAAAAAACAAGGCATCATCTCACTGTTTCGTTTGACAATTTCTTGGCAATTCATATAAATCCAAATTCTGTTTATATAAAATCCACTCATCAATTCTTTCATTCCCACTCGTCTTTCTTTCTTTCTTCACATCATCGCTGGTAACAAACCCTTAATTCTCATATCATTGTTTTATTTATTTATTTATTTAGGGTTTCTTCGTACTTTATGTTTATGATTCAGACATGTTTTGTTTTAATGGGGTGGTCATTTTATGATAGAATTTAGATATCAAAACCATGTTTGTTTTAGGGTTTCAAGAGTTATTTAAGTCGCGGAAAAATATGTTTAAAAAGAATATTGGAAATGTTATGAGTGCCTTTTGTTAGAGAAAAAAAAAATTCTCAATTTTCTATTTTCAGTTTTGAAGAAAAGAAAATGTGTTTTCTATTTTCCGTTGGGAAATGCGTGTTTTGTAGAGAATTTGTTGAGAAAATTTTGATTTGAACGCATTCTCTTTTTTTCTTGTTTTGTAGAAATAAAAGGGTGGTTTTTTTTTTTTTTTTTTTTTTTTTTTTTTTTTTTTTTTTTTTTTTTACAACTAAACACATCCTATAAATTTCAGAACTGGCTTTTCTATTTCCAAGAAATTTTTTGTAGAAAAAATTTAGTTCTACACACATTTCAGTTTTACAAATGAAGAATAGAGTAGTACCTAAACACGTTTTCTAGATTTTCTACAAGTATATGCACGTTAATTATTATTCTGTTTGTTTGGTGTCTAATATGTTTTCAAGTGGGTATCTAAACACGTTTTCTACATTATTTAAGGGATAGTTGTTTGGGTGTGCGATTCGTTTTTGGAGAAGGTTTTATAGAAAATTTTTAAAACAGTATTTTGGATAACGCTTTTAAAATAATCAAGTTGCACAACTAAACTCGCCCTTAATGATTTGCTAGGTTTGTGATTAGTTTTATATTGGAACTAATGTGTTTGTTGAAATGTTTGTGCAGTGTTGTCTGTTGTTGAAATCTGATCATGGGACAAGTGTTCTGTTTGTATCAAGTAGACCAGTCTACAGTTGCTATTAAGGAATCGTGGGGAAAATTTGATGAAGTTTTGGAGCCTGGGTGTCATTGTGTTCCATGGTTTTTGGGCAAAAATCTTGCTGGTCAGATGACGCTTCGTGTTCAGCAGTTGGATGTCAAGTGCGAAACTAAAACTAAGGTATTGTTCCTATCTTTCATTCTGTGCAGTTCTCCGTTTATTAAACGATTTAAAATTCTGATCTTCGTATAGTTTATATGTAGTTTAACAAATTATACTTTAACTCCCTGCTCTTTATAAATGAGTTAAAAAAAAAAAAAAAAAAAAAAAAAAAAAAAAAAAAAAAAAAAGAAGACTAAATATGGTAAGAAGCATGAAAAGGCATTTATCAAATTTTGTTGTAATTCACGGGTGTGAATTAGTTTTAAATTAGTTGTATACACGTGTCCCTTCGTTCAGCCTTATTTAGGGGATTCTACTCAGGACAATGTCTACTTAGGCTTGTATAGGACAGATCATCAAGACATAATTGATTTATGGGAACTGAAATAAACATATGCTGTTTTTTCAGGACAATGTCTTTGTGAATGTTGTGGCTTCTATTCAATACCGTGCTTTGTCTGATAAAGCAAGTGATGCATTCTATAAGCTCAGCAACACTAGGTCTCAAATCCAGGCTTACGTCTTTGATGGTACAACCAATTTATGATAGTTACTTCTTATTAGTGTTTATATAATTATCTTGTTGTCGTAGACAGTGTTAACATGTGGCATGTTATTGATTTGTAGTGATAAGAGCTTTTGTTCCGAAGCACAATCTTGATGACACTTTTGAGCAAAAGAATGAAATTGCTAAGGCTGTTGAAGAAGAACTTTCAAAGGTAATTTAATAATATAAATTCATGTTGATGAAGAGGGATTCATGATTTAAATGTAGTTGTGACATGTTTTGTTTAATACTGATTGTAGGCTATGTCTACATATGGATTTGAGATAGTTCAGACTTTGATTGTTGATATTGAACCAGATGAGCATGTGAAGAGAGCAATGAATGAGATCAATGCTGGTAAACTTTTAACGCATAATAGATGTTGCTCGTTCTTTTGTTACGGTTTAGCCTCTTTTTTGTTTAGAATGCATTGACTGAGGTTAATTTCGTCTCAAATGGTTTAGCCTCTTTTGCATCATATAAATGACTAAACCAAATGGAGCCTGACGACACCAACCCATACACAATAAATTGAATCGTAATTCGTAAATAACTCATTTTGTGTACCTACTTCGTCAAGTTGTGTAATAAGAAAAGGCTTTAGGTGTCGAAATGGAAACCACTTAACTTAAGCAATGCATTAAATTAAATTAAATGGGTCCAATTGAAGTTACGGGTCAACTGGGGTTTTGGATAAGGGTATGCACATGGCTAAAGTTGTAGTTCGAGTTGATACAACTTAAAGAAATATTGCTCCTTACTTTTGTTATTAAAGGCGAGAAATTTGATTTTTATTTTTTTAATAAATATTAATTTGATATCATCTGACCCATTCTACTATCAAATGGTCTACTTTTACCCTTTACTGCATGAGCTAACCATGATATATGTTCCTCGATCTTTTGTTTTGGTTTAGCCTCTTTCTGTTTGAATGCATTGATTATTTGATTATTTATTTCTTCTCAAATGGCACTCATGATCATGGCATTATTTGCTTTGCATCACATATATGACCAAAACAAGTGGAAATTGCTAGACCTTACAATACTGAAAACATTACACTCAAAAAATATCCCAATTCCCAATAACCCATTTTCTGCCATTAATTGGTCGAGTTGGGTGATAAGAAAGTGCTTTAGGTGTTGAAATGGATGCCACTTAAAGCAATGCATAAAATTCAACGGGGACCAACTGGGTGGTAAGTTATTGGTCAATTGGGCACTTGGATAAGGATAATTATAATATTGCTGATTCGACACAAATAAGAAAAGTTATATTTTCACTATAAATATAAAAGAAAATTTTATCTGCAGCTATACTCTATTAAGCTTGAATTATGTTCATAAAATCATGGTATAGGTTTTTGTATTTGGAAATGCTTATTCTGATACACAAAACTTGTCAAAGGATCAACCAAACCCAACCAGCCCATTTAGGCACCTTTTGTGCCTATTGCTTTTTATTATTGGTTATTTGTGTTCAAGAGAGTTAACATCAAAGGAACCTAACCTGACCCATTCATATTTTCAAACTTTCCTATATTGACCTGTTACCATCTGACGTAACCAGCCCATTTAGCTACCTGTAGAGCCTATTTCAGTAGTTGTTAACCAAACTTGCATTTGATCTGCAGCTGCTAGGTTAAGGATGGCTGCTACTGAGAAAGCTGAAGCTGAGAAAATTCTCCAAATCAAGAGAGCAGAAGGAGAAGCCGAGGCCAAGTACCTGTCTGGTTTGGGTATTGCCCGCCAGCGCCAAGCAATTGTAGACGGTTTGAGGGACAGTGTGTTGGGGTTCTCAGTCAATGTTCCTGGAACCACTGCCAAAGATGTGATGGACATGGTTCTAGTCACTCAGTATTTTGACACCATGAAGGAGATCGGTGCATCCTCTAAATCCTCAGCTGTGTTTATCCCACATGGACCTGGTGCTGTTCGTGATGTAGCAACTCAGATCCGTGATGGGCTTCTTCAGGGTAACGCTGCCAGTTGATCTACTACTTCCAGTCAAGTTTGCAAGTATATGACTTTAAGCTTTACATCTGTTTGCTTATAGGTTATCTTCTTTATGTTTGGATCTTTTTTCTGAATATACGAATTAAAATGTGTAAATTCGCTGAATATTTTAAATGTCTCACATTGGTTTGCCTATATTTTGTCTAAATTTTGTTTGAACCATCTGAAAATATGAATCAAATTGCTATGGTCACTATTCCAGTATTTCTTTGTTGCTGTATGTAATTTCAGCTATATGGACATATTTTTAGGCCAAGTATTAGACAAGTATGCTGTCTGCATGTTGTCATTTTGACAATAACGATAGCGGTTTGACAATAAGATAGTATTAACTAATAAAACAGACTATGACAGGAAATTTTGATAGGAAAATGACAAGATAGTTTGATTGGTTTATGAAATGCTTCGTTGAATAACAAGATAGTTTGATCGGTTTGGCTTTTAGCTTTTAGCTTTGTCGAATCTGTTTTATTTTTCTTCGCCTTTCAACCCTCACCACAATTCTTGTTGCAGTTCTTTTTCGGCTTATCTTCAATCTTTTTCTTGCCTTTTTATCCGCTCCCATCTTCGTGACTGCTACGTTTCTCTTTCTTTTCGTGCACTTCTTCTTTGACTGTCGTGCCATTTTGCTTTCGCTCTCATTCCTTTTTCCTTTACAACAGTTTTTATGTACGCATTTTCACAGTTTTCATATTCGGAAAAGACGAGACGTATGAAACTCCAATTATGGGAAGACCCTTAATATTATTAAGGCTAAGATTTCAACCTACCTAAAGCTAAAACAGAACTAAGGAAATATCTTTGTATGTTTCTCATCAACCTTTTTATATCCAAAATTGTTGACTACTTTTAAGATGGATATAAAGTCAACTATTTAACTTGTGGCCATGGAAATGACAATGTTCCACAAATGTTGCACTACCAATAAATAGATCATGGCCTACAAATCTACAATGACGTTTTAAATCAAGATATGCTAGATAGTTTACGGAAATAATGTGTAGTTGCAATACTTCGTGTTTAGAAAGTTTAGACTTAATTTTAACAAAATTTAATGGAGAATGAACTTTTTTTTTTACAGAAATCATGGTTATTGAATCGCAGCGTACTATATTTAACTTGAAGTTTGTCTAGACTAGATAAAGAATATCTTGAATAATAATAGATCCCTCCATAAAGAAAACCGATGGAACAACCATGGAATGAGAGCATTACACAACCTTGTCGAGTGTCGACTAATTGGACTAACATTATACCTGAATGGCTTTTTGCAATGTTTTGAAAACCGGGTTCGAAATCGATCCAGTCGAATCATCGGGCACCGGGTTAACCGGTTCGACCACTAAGTCAACCTGGTTTTCTATTTATTTATTTATTTATTTTCAACCGGGTCAACCCGGGTTTTTATTTAAAAAATTTGAAAAGAAAACCCGGCCAGGTTTCGAGAACCGGGTTGACCCGGGTCACTCAAAACTCGGCGGGTCTAACCGGTTAACCCGGTTTTAGAAACCCGGGTTTTTTTACCCGTTATTTTAGCCGGAACCGGTCGAACCGGTTAACCTGGCCGGGTCGACCCGGGCTTCAAAACACTGGTTTTTTGGTTCCTTATAGTACAAACAATCGCGACAACGTATCATCAAGTCTTCTTCCTCAAATTTTGATTTATGGAAACTCCCTTTTTTTTTAGTGAACACATGCATCAGAGTTGTCAATGAAACTTGAAGCCTCATCCAGCTTCTCAAGCTAATCGACAGTGATGCTCTTGTTGTTAGCTCTCCTTTACACAACTGAAAGACAGATTGTAGAACCGAGATATATGGTTACATCGCACAACCTTGGTTGATTTTTTGGTTTGTCATAGGTGAAATTAAAGGCTCTCGGTCGAGTGCTATCATGCAATATTTCTGGAGTTCAAGGTATCATGAAAAATATTTGATCAACAGTAAAACATTTTATAAATTCTCAAAAACAAGTAAATGCTACTTCAATTCAAAATAAATTAGACATCTTAAGAAAAGAAAAAAAAATTGCTACTTCAATTCAAAATAAATTCAAAATAGTGTTGTTGTTATTTTTTGGTAAAATTGTCAATGCATTTGACGCCTCTTGAGATGAGGTACGGATACAACATCATGAACAATAAATAACTTGTATCTGAGAATGAAACTTGAAGAGTATAAAGTTGCTTGCTGGCTAAGGTTGATATCCTATAAACAGTAGGTCTCGTGTTCGAATCAGCAAGGACTAAATTCTCTTTTTATTTTTTAGTCAATTTTGTGTCTTTCAATTGAGATGGGGGTTTTGCGTTCATTTTTTTTTTTTTTTTTTTTTTTTTTTGTTATAAATTGCTTGTGTTTAATTTGCTTTTACTGTTGAATCTCATAACATAAGAGTTTTTTGTCCTAACATATTGTTGAATCCCTACATCAGCAACAACGCGTTTTTTTAACATAAAACTCTATAGAGTTTTTTTTGTAATTGTTTTATAGCATAAGGTGTTTTTTGTAAATATTTCATAGCGTAAAGTGTTGAAAATAATGCTAACAGTTACCACTTATAAGTTTGGCAAAAGACACTGCTGAAGAATGCACTAGCAGTGGAAACACCATTACCACTACATATTGTTACCACTGCTTATTAGATAAATGTTATGTAACCGTGTATTAGATAAGTATAGAAAAGATCTCATGTATATTCTATTTAGTTATGCTTATACTTATCTTGTAAAAGACTCTTTGTGTCATATAAAAGGAGGTCCTAGGGTTAGGTTTGATATACGTATCAATAGCAAAAGCTTGAAGGTGTAACCCTAATGATAACTAAGATCACTCGTATTATTATCATTAATATTGAAGCTACAAGTTTTGTTAAACCCTGTGTTCTTACTGTTCTATTCATAAACAACTTATACACATCACTCAAACAAATCTTCTAAGTACTTTGTGGTAAATTCCGCGTGCTACAAAGTATCTATCTAACACAAGGTGTGTGTTTAGATTCTCATCAAGTGGTATCAGAGACAGGTTTTGATACTTTGAATTAGAAGATCCAAAGATTTCAACTCACTTTTGCAAGTCCAATGGAGATGGAGAATAATCAGTCAAATATTGCAGCAAGGCTTCCAAAGCTCAAACTCAATGAGTATGAGATGTGGAGGATAATGATAGAGCAGTTCTTTCTTGTACAAGATTATGCTCTATGGGAAACCATCATGTATGGTGATTCATTCAAGCCTCGTACTTCTATAGAAACAATTGATGGCAAAACTGTTCAGACACTTAATACTGGACCAGTCACTAATGAATAGAGGCTTCAGAAGAAGAATGACCTGAAGGCAAGAAGCTTACTGCTAATGACCCTTCCTAAGGATCAAATCATAGCCTTCAGCAAATACAAAACTGCTAAGACCTTGTTTGAAGAGATTTGCTCAGTTTTTGGTGGCAATGATGCTACCAAAAAGACTCAGAAAACATTGTTGAAGCAAAATTATGAAAACTTCTCTTCAACAAATAATGAGTCTATTGATAGTATCTTCAGAAGACTCCAGAAGATTGTAACACAGTTAAATGTGTTTGGCATTGAGGTAGAAAGGGAAGACCTCAACTTGAAGTTTTTAAGGAGTTTACCTTCTGAGTTTCACACTAGTGTCATTGTCTGGGAAGACAAACCAAAACTTGAAACAATGAAACTCAATGATCTTTACAATAATTTTAAAGTTATTGAACAAAGATTGAAGAAGGCAGGAAAGCTAAGTACAAGTTCTGGGAACTTAGCTCTTATATCATCATCTGTAGATGACAGTTCTGATGATGAAAGTGATAAAGATGAAGATGCTGCTCATATTGCTGTTTCCACTGGTAGTACAAGTGTTACCATTGCTAGCTCCAAAAAGAATGTTGCTGAACTTGGAGACCCTACCTTCTATGCTTTTCTCTCAAGCCAAGTCAGTGGTTCACTTCTAACTCATGAAGATCTAGAGCAAGTGGATGGTGATGATTTGGAAGAGATGGATATCAAGTGGTAGGTTGCACTGCTAAGTATGAAGGCAAAGAAATTTTGGCGATAGGAATGAAAATTATCATTAATGGTAATGAAACTGCAGGTTTTGTTAAGAAGAAGGTGGAAGTTTCAACTGTCACAAGTTGGGACACTTTTCTAGGGAATGCATAAAACCAAGAAAGCCAGACAACAGATCCACCTGGTACAAGCAAGAGAAGAAGAAGGAGCCAACTGTGGAAGAACCAAAAGCTATGTTAGCCATTGATGGTGTCAGCTATGACTGGAGTTACATGGCTGAAGAGGAAGAAGAACCTTCAGAATCTGCAATGGTGGCAACTGAACTAGCTCTTATGGCTTTATCTGATTCTGAGGTACATTCTAATGATAGTTGCTCTAAATCATGCAAAGCTTTAAAAGAGTGTGATAGACTTAGGGAACTTTTGGAAAAACAAACCACTGAATTAATGGACTCTAACTATACTTTGTCTAATTATAAAAGAGGTTTGTCAGTCTTAGAAACACAAATAAAGCACTTTAGAGCAAATGAGTCTAAGTTTAATGATGACATTGCTGTGTTAAAAAGGGACTTAGACTATAAGATTGCAGTTAATGAGGCTCTTAGAGAAGAATTAGAAAAGCTCAAAAAGGCTAATGAAAATGTTAAGATAACTTGTGACACATTAGCTTATCAATCTAAGAGTATAGATAAAATTTGGGAAGCTCAAGTGGTAAATAAGGCTAAATAAGGTGTAGGATACAAGTCTGTCCCTCCCCCGTTGAGAGGTGTTCCATCACCTCCAGGTATAGACCTAGCACATACAAGGATTAAAGAGTTTCAAGAACAAAACATGTCTTGTGGTCCTAAATTTGTGAAAAATGCTATTGATGAAAAGGTTAAGGTTGAGACTGATGCCTTTGAGAGTGCTAGTGATTCATCTCTAGTGTTAGAAAGTGTTAAGAATAAGGAAGAAACCAGTGTTCCCAAAGTTGTTAAAGCTGATAAGGAAGTGCCTAGGAAACAAGTTCATCAAACTAGGCCAACTATAAAATATGCTGACATGTATAGGAACAAGTCACCAGCTCCTAGGGGAAACCAGAGGAACTGGAATAATCTTAAGTCTCAACAATTTGGTAGTGATTTTGTGATGAATAACAAAGCATGTCATATCTGTGGTAGTTTTGATCACTTACATGCTAATTGTAACTACCATAACGGAAGAAGGGAAGTTTTTGGGAACAAAAGGGTGAATGAAAAAAAAAATCAAAAATATACTCACCCTCATTCACACAGTAATATGATTCCTAGAGCAGTTCAATTAAAATTTGGCATTAAATCTTTTACAACTGCTGGAAAAGTTAACATTGCTTACCCAAAATCACCTGTTACAAGTGCACAACCCAATAACACTTTTGTTAAATCAGCACAAACAGGTAAAATGACCTTTTATGAGAAAAAGATTGTTTACGATCATAAGTGGGAACCAAAATCTAAAATTTCTAAGCCGTCAGTTCCCACTGTTAGGCCAAAAGTTACAGTGCTAGTCATGTAAACAAGAACAGGGTAAACTTGGGAAATGCTGTGAAGGCCTCAGCACGTTGGGAATGGAAACCTAAAGGAATAAACACCTCTAACAATCCCAATGGTGTATCAATGACCTTTGATAGATACAATTATATTGATACACGAGGCAGATCCAAGTCAATTGTGGCTAGGGTCTCCAAAAGGAACTAATTCATTTGTTTTATGTGCAGGAATATCCAAAGATTAAAGAAGATCAAGGCTATTCAGATAGTGGATGTTCAAGGCACATGACTGGCAATAAGTCCTATCTCACAGATTTCAAACCTTATGATGGACAATTTGTCAGCATTGGAAGTGGAGTTGGTGGTAAAGTTTCTGGAAAAGGCACTATTAAAGCTGGAAACTTGGATTTTGAAAATGTGTACTATGGGAAAGAGCTTAACTATAATCTCTTTAGTGTGTCACAGATGTGTGATAAGAAAAACAGAGTTCTTTTTACTGATAATGAATTTTTTGTCCTATCTAAGGATTATAAGTTACCTGATGAAAGTGAGGTTTTACTTAAAATCCCTAGAAAAGGCAATTTATACAGTATTGATATGAAGAACATTGTTGCTAAAGATGATCTTACTTACTTGCTTTCAAAGGCCACATTGGATGAGTCCATGTTGTGGCATAGACGGCTTGGTCACATAAATTTTAAAACCATTAACAAGATTGTGAAAGGTGGTTTAGTCAGAGGGTTGCCAGAGAAGAGATTTGAGAATGACCAAACCTGTGTTGCCTGTCTTAAAGGCAAACAACATAGAGCTTCTTGTAAGACCAAGGCCTATAACTCTATTGCTCAACCTCTTTATATCTTGCATATGGACTTGTTTGGTCCTACATCTGTGAGCAGCATAAATTTGAAGAAATATTGTCTTGTTGTAACTGATGATTTTAGCAGGTTTACATGGATTTTCTTTCTTAGGACCAAGGATGAAACAACAGGCATCCTTAAGACCTTTATCACAGAAGTAGAAAACCTAGTTGATAAGAAAAGCAAGATTATCATGTGTGACAATGGGACAGAGTTAAAAAATAGAGTTATGGATGATTTTTGCAGAGAGAAGGGTATTAAAAGAGAATTCAGTGTAGCTAGAACTCCTCAACAGAATGGAGTGGCTGAAAGAAGAAACAGAACACTGATAGAGGTTGCTAGAACCATGTTAGCTGATTCCAAGTTACCAATAACACTGCTTGCTATGTTCAAAATAGGGTTTTAGTGGTGAAAGCAAAGAATAAGACACCTTATGAGTTATTTAGAGGTAGACCTTCTACCTGAGATTTCATGAGACCATTTGGATGTCATGTCACAATTCTCAATACCATAGATCATCTGGGTAAATTTGATGGAAAATCAGATGAGGGTTTCTTTGTTGGATACTCTATGGTTAGGAAAGCCTTTAGGGTATATAATATGAGAACCAAGAAGATTGAAGAGAATCTGCATGTGGAGTTTCTTGAACATAAACCTAATATTGCAGGTGCAGGTCCAGAATGGCTGTTTGATCTTGAGAATTTAACCCATACTATGAATTATGTACCTATTGTTACAGGTACAGGCACTAATGATTTTGCAGGTTCAGAAGAGTTTGTTGATGAAGATGAACCAAGCAAAGATCCTGAGGATGATCAAGATCACATTGTTATGCCACTTTGGGACTTTGTAGAAGATGACCCTGCTTCAAAGAATGAAGATCCACAACCTTCCAAGGATGCTGAAAAAGAAGGTGATGCACATGTTGTGAATCTGGATGCTCAGAACAAAGAAATTCCTGAAAGCAGTGCTAATGAAGTTCCCACTGCTATACCAGAAGTTTCCACTGCTGAACCAAATGTGGAAATTCCTACTTCTGCTACTTAGGAATCACATGCTAATGATGTAGAAATCATAAATATGCCTAGTGCATATGATATTTCACATACTCCTCAAGCAATAATTCACAAGATGCATCCACTTGATAATGTGATTGGAGATATACAATCTGGTGTGAAGACCAAAAAACAGACAAAGATGGTTGATATTCATGGATTTATCAGTGAAGTTTATGAATCCAAGAACCATGAAGACAAGAATGAATGTATGTTTTTCTGTTTCCTGTCACAAATGGAACCTAAGAATGTGTATAAGGCATTAAAAGACTCAAGCTGGGTTGAGGCAATGCAAGAGGAATTGCTTCAGTTCAAGATTCAGAAGGTTTGGGTGCCTTGTGATTTGCCTAATGGGATGAAGGTTATTGGTACAAAGTGGGTTTTCAGAAACAAGAAAGATGAAAGAGGAATTGTCATCTGGAACAAGGCTAGGCTAGTTGCTCAGGGATACACTCAGGAGGAGGGTATTTATTATGAAGAGGTTTTTGCCCCAGTTGCAAGGATTGAGGCTATCAGACTTTTTCTAGCCTATGCATCTTTTATGGGATTTACTATTATGTCAAGAGTGCCTTTCTTTATGGGCAAATTGATGAGGAGGTATATGTTTCACAACCTCCAGGTTTTGAAGATCCTGAACATCCCAATAAAGTTTATAAGGTGGTCAAGGCTCTTTATAGTTTACATCAAGCTCCAAGGAAGTGGTATGAAACCCTAGCTGCTTATCTTTTGAATAATGGGTTTCATAGAGGGAAAATTGATCAGACTTTGTTCATCAAGAAAAAAAAAATGATATCTTACTGGTTCAAGTATATTGATGATATTATCTTTGGTTCTACAAAACAAGAGATGTGCAAAGAATTTGAGAAGCTAATGAAAGATGAGTTTCAAATGAGTTCTATGGGTGGACTTAATTTCTTTTTGGGACTTCAAGTACAACAAAGAACAGATGGTATTTTTATCAGTCAAGACAAATATGTGACTGCAATACTAAGGAAGTTCCATTTTACTGATGCAAAGCCTTCAAGCACCCCTGCTGACAAGGATACTCATATACTTTTGAAGGATAATAGTGGAGAAGAAGTTGATGTACATACTTATAGATCAATGATTGGTTCCTTGATGTATCTCACTTCATCAAGACCAGACATCATGTTTGTAGTATGTGCTTGTGCAAGGTTTCAGGTCACTCCAAAGACATCACATTTGACTGCTGTGAAGAAGATTTTCAGATATCTTAAAGCATCTCCTAATTTAGGATTATGATATCCAAGAGAATCTCCTATGGAATTGGTCACCTACTCAGATAGTAACTATGCTGGTGCAAGCTTGGATAGAAAATCAACCACAGGAGGATGCCAATTTCTAGGTTGTAGGTTGGTGTCATGGCAGTGCAAGAAACAGACAATGGTGGCAGCTTCATCAACTGAAGCAGAATATGTGGCTACTACAAGTTGTTGTGCTCAAGTCTTATGGCTTCAAAACCAGTTACTGGACTATGGGTACAATTTCATGAACACCATTATCTATATTGACAATAGCAGTACCATTTGCATAATCAAAAATCCTGTGCAACACACTAAGACTAAATATATTAAAATTAGACATCACTTTATAAGAGATTGCTATGAGAAAAAGTTAATACAAGTTGTCAAAATACATACTAATGACAACTATGTTGATTTATTAACAAAAGGTCTTGATGTAGGAAGGTTTCAGTACTTGGTAACAGGTATTAGAATGCTTAACCCTTAAGTTTTGATGTCAAAAAGCTTCTTGGTGTTGAGGGAAGGATTTTTGTACTGCTACTTGTTGTATATGTTTGCATATTGCTATATATTGTATATTTTTTGTCCACTAATACTTTTGCAGAGATTAAAGTCAAACACTCACAAGCAGTGACAAATCAATGAATAGTGAAACTTAAAACTTCATTCATCAAAAGAAAGATTTCATTACAATGGAGTGTTACATTGCATCAAGACAACAAAAGACAACTAAACAAACCCCTAAACCTACTACTCCATAGCCTCTTTGCCTTTTCCCTTATAGCCAGGCATGGTCTTGTGAACACCTCTGGCTTGGTTCTGCATTGCATCCCACATCTTTAGATAAGGGAGACCTAGCACTTGTTTGGCTGGCTTTTGGCATGGCAGAATACTCTCAGGCACAGGGATCTTTCTCATTGAAGTCACAACCTTCTCAAAAGATCTCTCAAGTTCTCTTGGTAGACTCATTACTAGGGCAAGTGGCTCTTCATCATCAGAATGAAAGCTTGGAGCATAACTAGGTAATTCTGAGGTGTTTGCAGGAGGAGAAGTATGGTAATTATCAGAAGCAATTGGTTGTTCAACTTTCTTCCTCTGTTTCTTGGTTGAAGAAGTTGAGGCACATGGTGGAAAATAGTTGGCCCATCCTGAGGATGCTGACTCATCAGATGATGAATCAAATGAGATATCTATTATATCAGGTTTGGAGCTCATTGTGTTGCTGCTGATGGAGGTTATTTGAAGATATATTGAGGGTTTGAAAGTTGTTTGATGTGTGGGATTTATGATTCGAGTTCTATTTACAGGCCAAATTCAACCCTAGGTTTCTACCCAAAAGAGTAATTGCTATTAACTCCTTAGTTGGTGGGTGGAGTTAAGTTTGTAAGATATTTTAGTATATCATGTTGACCATACCAATATATTTTTAGAAATAGTAACTTTGGTTTCTAATTAATTGACTTTTAACTTTGGCTTCAATATTCTGGGTTTTGGACTAACCATTGCAGGTGAATAAGCAAATTTTGGTGGGAGTTGATCTTGTAAGACACACAACAAATGGTAATTGATTCACCATGTCTAATCTACATAAGAATCAACTAGTCCAGAGCAAACGGCTACTGGTAAAGACTCATAAAATCCGTTTATGGTTGATAGTTTACCAAAAACTATATGGTTATCAACTCACCATATTCTTTATGATTAAGAGTTGGCTAGTCCATAGCAAACGGCTCATGGTAAAGACATATCAAATCCGTTGATAGCTAGTAGGGGGTCATTTAAGCCCTAAGTCGTGATTATTTGATCAAATATTGCCTCAAATCGTTCCTTTTGTCATTTTAGGTACTTTGAAGAAGAAATCTGGAAAAGGAAGCATTTTGGACATTTTTGGAGCGTAAAGTGAAGAAAACGACAAAGTCTCCAAAATCAAGCTGGAAACAGTACCTGATGGCGTCACATTCTATAGATGACGGCGTCACGTGTTGGCCAAGAGGTGGATATGAAGTTTACACGAGACGCGCCAGAATGTTTTTTGGATTTAAAGAGTGACAGCGTCACACTTTGTGACGCCTAGGCCATTACGTACAATCTATAAGGTGACGGCCAGTGAAAATTAAAAGGTGACGGCGTCAGATCTGGATCTAGGAAAACTGAGGGAAGCATTGGCGGCTAGTTGACGGCGTCACATGTATAACGTGACGCCGTCAGATTGTATTCTCTATATATAGTTTTCTAAATTTTATTTATTAGAGAGAGAACTTTTGGAGGAACTTCACCATAAACCCTAGGACAAATTTTAGCTTTTTTGTAAGGGTTTCAAACCCTTATTTCATCCATGATTAATTAAAGATAAGTCTTCCAATAATCATTCAATATGCCTATGTGTTGTTTGATTCTATCTTATGCTTGTCTTTACATTAACATGTTAGGGTAGGTTTATTTGTGTTTGCTTAGATGTAATGAAACCTAGCTATTGATTATTGATTGATTGTTTGTTATTAATTGTTGTGGATGAATGATTTCGATGTTAGGCTTAAGAAAACAGGCTAAACTCCAATTGGTAACATGCTTGAATGTCTTAAGAAACATGAATAGGATGTGTACTACGATTTTAATGGTTATATTTAATGCATAAGTGACTACTAAGGAGGCCATGTTAGGAGCTAGTTGTCGGCTCGACATAGGAAGAGGTAGAAGCTTATAGAGTTGGGGAAGATCGTACACGGCCCCATGAATGGTATTAAGGAATATAACCCGTCATCCATGCAATTGTAACAAACTAATCAATTAATGAAAGATAGCTAGGGAGTAGTGAAATCTAAGTAAACACGTTTCTCTCCATATAAGGTTTTTCTCACATTTATTTTCTTGTTATTTTATTTTTATTGCATTTGTAGTTATTTGGGTTAGTTGACTAGCAACTAATTCCGCCCACTCTTCTAATACCCGAGATTTTTTACTTGCTTTCCATAAACCATAAAAATACAAAAAGAATCATCCCTCACCTCTAGACCTAGTTATATTAAGTTTCAATCCTAACGAACACTATTCCCCAAGTAGAACGATCAATCCCCCGACACTTGCCACTACACTATACTACATCAGTCAGGTACACTGCCTAGTGGGGATTGCAAGCTTCTCGAGATCCCTCGAGAGGTAAAACCTTTTGCAAGGTTGCAAAACCATACATCACTATGATAAGAGCAGTTAACATTAAACCTATTTTGTATTTCCACTGCTCTTAGAAATTTTTGTGAAACGTTTCCACTGGTGGTTCACAGTTTCCACTGTTAGTGTAAATTTTTCCACTGTTGAACTAGCCATTGTAACTGTTGTGTCAGTAACAAATTTTTCAACTAGCCGTTGAGTAAAATCTTTTTACCGTATTTCTAGGGATATATTAATGGGAATTATCTTTTATTTATTTAACTTATTCTTTTTCAAAGATAAATCTTTACATAAGATAAATTCTCACTTGTGTATACATCTCAAACCCTAGCAGTATAATATTAACATCTCAATTGGCTTGTTGCACTTTTAATTCAAACTCACACGATCATATTTTAGTCATAATAATCCATGGCTTCTTTAAAGTTTGTTGATGAACACAACCAGGTTGCATTCTTGGAGAAAACAGAGGTCAAAGATGGACCTGTTTTTCATGAGATTGTGGATTTTCTCAATGCTACACATATAAGGTATGCTTTAACTTTAAACCCCACAATCTATGTCTCTCACATCAAAAAGTTTTGGCAGACTGTAACTGTCACAACTATTGAAGATGGAGACACACATGAAATTGTTGATGCTTTAAGTGAAACAGTGGATGAGGTAACCATTAATGTTACTGAATCATACTTGAGAAGACTTCTTCAATTGGATGATCAAGGAGGTATCATTACATTACCCAATCCAAAAATTCTCCAAAACATCCAATAACAAACTTACTTTCAGAAAAGGATGTTTCTCCCCACAATGGAGATTTTTCATACATACTCTTTTACATTGCTTAAGTCCTAAGAAAACCTCTTATGAACAGTTTAGCACTACCATGGCTTATCCTTTGGTGTGTTTGGCAACAAATAGGACTTTTAACTTTTCAAAGTTTTTATTCAACAACATGGTTGGCAATGTAAAGAGTAATTACAAATTTTTGATGTACCCAAGATTTATTCAAAAATTGTTAAATGTATATCAGCTGCTACCTCATAAAAGAATTTACAAAACTCCTTGCCTTAAACAAAAATTTTTTCAAAACATGACAAAGGCAACAGAAGGATATAATGGGGTAGTACATGCTCTTATTCCACAAATGCTTGCTGTTATTGCTCAGGTACAGGGTGAAGGTGTAGCAATCCTAGTTGCACCCCAACACACACCTACAATCACTCTTCCATCTATATCCTATACCCCCCCCCCCCCCAAGTTACTCACACATATGAGAGGAGGCAAAGACAGCCAACTCCTCCCATCACGACACTGAATGTGTCTGAACCTTTTGGTGAAGGTGCAAGCTGTGGAGGTTTAAGAGTACTTCCTAGTCCAACTAGGGAGGAAACTGGACCATTGCCCCTTGATTCACCTCTCTCAGCAAGTCACACAGCTGGAAGTGATGAGGGCAGTGGGAAACTTAAGGAATTGATGGATACTCGTACCAAATTATCAAAACAAGTTGCTCTATTGGAGAAAGAATTGGCACAAACTAAGGAGCAACATGCCAGAGATATTCAAGGTTTTTCTGCTGAGATCACAACTCTTAAGGAAGAAATGCAACAACTTAAGAGGCACAAATCTGCTAACATTGTGCTCTCATCTCCATCCTTACCTCATGATCTTGACTCAGAAGATTCCCATGATGACTTGGGTGATTCTCCCAAACAGGGGAGGAAAACAGATGCTTGGACTAAGGGGAGTAAACTAGACTTTGAAAGAGATCAAAATTTTGAAGATTTTGAAGGTTTTGAAAATTTGGGTAATGATGAATCAGTGGAAGAAGATCGGGGTACAGAAGAAGTTCCCCAGCAACAATTTGAAACAAAGTAAGTGGCTAAAGATACTGCATCTAGTCAACCACAAGCAGTTTCCACTGCTAATCACATTGCAGCCATTGCTGAGGAAGAACTTGAAAGAGAAAGAAGAGAAAAGGGGAAAGCTCTATTAACTACTGCATAGGTTTCTCCACCAAAGAAGATCAAGGCTAGAACAGCTGCTCAGATTGCTTATGATGCAGAAGTAGCTTAGAAACTTCATGAGGATGAATTGGCCAAGAAAGCTGCACAAGATGAATTAGAAGTGGCAGATTTTATGGAAGCTCAGAGATTGCATAATGCAGAGATAAAGTTGGTATCTAATCCTAATAAGGCGAAAAGTGTACCGCTTTTGGGGGGTCACTTAAGCCTGAATTCGTGATTATTTGATCAATTATTACCCTAAATCGTTACTTTTGTCATTTTAGGTACTTTTGAGAGGAAATTTACAAAAGGAAGCATTTTGGACGTTTTTGGAGCGAAAAAGTGAAGAAAACGACAAAGTCTCAAAATCCTTGCTGGGAACAGTACTTGACGGCGTCAAGACCATAGAAGTGACGGCATCAAGCTTGGCAAAAGAGGTGGATATGGAAAATACACATGACGGCCCAGAACAATTTCAAGGCATTTTGGCCTGACGACGTCACCAAGGCCGTCAGGTCAAAATACATGTGACGGCCCAGAGTAAAATTACACATGATGGCGTCAGAAGTGGATCTAGGCAATATGAATTTTATCTTGGTGGCGAGTTGAAGGCGTCACAAGCTATAACGTGACGCCGTCAAGGTGTAAAATCTATATACAGTTTTCTAATTTTCATTCATTAAGTGTGGAACTTTTGGAGAACTTCTTTGTGCAAACCCTAGACGAATTTTCTGTAATAATAAGGGTTTCAACCCTTGTTCCATCCATGTTCAATTGAAGATAAGTTTTCCAATAATTATTCAATATGTCTATGTGTTATTTGATTCTATCTTATGCTTGTCTTCTTTTTAACATGCTAGGCTAGGTTTTTCTTGTGTTTGCTTAGATGTAATGAAACCTAGATGTTGATTATTGGTTGATGGTTTGTTTATAGTTGTTGTGGATGATTGTATTCGTTGTTAGGCTTAAGAAAACTGGCAGAGTTCCATTTGGTAACTTGCTTGAACGTCTTAAGAAACATGATCAGAGGTATACTACGATTATATGGTTGTATTTAATGCATAAGCGAATTCTAGTGATCCCATGTTAGGAGCTTTTAGTCGGCTCGACATAGGAGTGAAGTAGGAGCTTATAGAGTTAGGGAATTTCGTGCACGGCCCTACGACTGGTATTAAGGAATATAACCCGTCATCCATGCAATTGTAACAAGCTAATCAACCGGTAAAAGATATCTAGGGAGTAATGAAATCTAAGTAAACACATTTTCTCTTATTATTGTTTACACCACAAATTAGTTTTAGTTTATTTTATTTTACTTTGATTGCATCTTTAGTTAATTGGGTTAGTTGACTAGCAACTAATTCTGCCCACTCCTTCAAAACCCGAGATTTTATTTGCTTTTATAAAAAATATAAAAATACAAAAAGAATCATCCCTCACCTTTAGACCTAGTTTAGTAGACTTTTTAATCCTAGCGAACACTATTCCTAAGTTGAACGATCAATCCCTCGGTACTTGTCACTATACTATACTACAACGAACAGATACACTGCCTGGTGGGGATTGCAAGCTTCTCAAGATCCCTTGAGAGGTAAAACCTTTTGCGAGGGTTTAATTCCAAGCATCAGATCCAATAGAAGATCTCTCAAAATTTTCTTATGTGCCTAGTGAAGAAGAGATCGAACATTTGATCAACACTGATCCAGAGGTGAAGAAGAAAGCTATTGAGCTTGTTGCAGATCAAAGCTTAACATCTGAAGAAAGATCAGCTTAACTAGCTGACTTTATTCAAATGAAGAATAATAAAGCACTTAGGGAGATGATAGGTTCAATCAAGAAGAATCAGAAGAAGTCAAGACAACCATCCAAAGTTCAAGTGATTGTTGGTATGAAGAAGTATATATGCAATGTAGGTGGATTGAAGATGTCTCAGCTCAAAGGAAAGTCACATGAAGAAATTGAAGGTCTTTACTACAGGATTTTCAGAAGTGATAAAAATTTCATCCCTAGAAGGAGACTGAATTCCTTAAAAGGCATGGAACTCATATGGAATCCAGTAGAGCAAAGAAGTTAAAGGTTGAAGAACTTCAAGCTGAGAAGTTTACTGAAGAATAACTGGATGCCATGGTAATACTAGAAGAAGAAGACTTTTATCCTGATCCACTACAAGTCAAACATCAAATTGTTGATTGGGAAATCTACACAGATGACTTTGCATCAACATGGAAGATTACAAGACTAGGTGGTGAAACATTCTCCTTCATGCAGTTTGAAGATCTTATCAGATCATGTGATAGAGATGATCTTGATATATTATGGAGAATGGTGAGTGATAGACACAATGCTGGAAAGCTTCAAGATAACAAGGAGAAAGAGCTTTGGGTTCACTTTCAGAGACTATATGAACCTGATCCAAGTGATAGATTTTGGGAGTTTCAAGCTTATGATCAGAAAACACTTTGGAATTTTATGATTCCTGTAACATTCATCATCTTTTAATACAAGAAGGAGTTGATGTCTTTGTTGGGATTTATATTTGAGTTGATATGACAAAATACATGAAAGATGAAGGACTAAAGAAGACAAAGGATAAAACTTCATATACAAGAAAAAGATTACTACGAATCTTTTTATTATTTAGAAATATTCTTTGTAACCCTAGTATCTCTAGTATATAAAGAGATACAGAGATTGATTATTTGTGTGCACAGAAAAAGATGTAGACGTCTAAGAAAAGTGTGTGTGTCTAGGTAGTTGTTAGAGATGATGACGAAGAAACCTTGTTTCAATAATAATGATGTTTGTTTATCCTGCTGCGTATCATGTTATTAATCATTGTTATTGTTTAACCCTAGTGCTCAAAACGATCCACGGAGTCTAACGAACTCCACAATTGGCATCAGAGACAGGTTAGCTCGTTACCTAGGGATTAAACAAGGTTTACGGTTGAAGAGATACGATGTTTGAAGAAGGTACGATTGAATTTTCAAGTTACTTTGTGGTTGTTGTTTAATAAATAATCTTAAGGTACCTCGTACAATTAGTATTATCTCTTGTCGTTTATTGTCTTGGGAAATTAATTGCTTCAATAATTGTTCTGAATAAGATTATAAGTTGGTTGGAGTTCATTCACTTTGTTTCTGGGATTGTCGTCTAGCGTATAATGGTGTACAAGAAAAATTACCTCGTATCTAATTATCCACATGGGTTGGTATAATATTAATTATGGGATGAATTGGAACTTATTGTACATGACGTGGGCTCAATACTGGAAGTTAAGTGATCATGATAATTTATTCAAGTTATTAATGGGTCTATTGTTTATTGATTCTTTAAACCTCGTACTGAGATGTCAATGTATTAAATTGGTCGAGGTGTTTATTTTATCATGGTTCGGCCTTGGATTGGTGATGATTGCATTGGTCAAATTTTATTCTTCAAGTATTAATGGGTCAGTGAAATTTGATAATCTGTTGTCTTGCGTTTGTAGGACTATCGTAGCATTGGTGGATTCATTAACTTTTACCTCGTACTACAAACTCAAGTGGATGAGTGGTAATTAATTGATTTAATGACTTGTACTGATTTGATTGTGGGTCAGCATTCAATAAAGGAACTGGTGCTGTTATTGATTTTTACTACTGATGTGCTTAAAGGTAATATGTTTATACTGCTGGATTTGGTACTAGTTCATTGAGAATTGTTGTTGCCAGTGTAAGATAGTGCTGCTGCTACAAATTTTTATTCTACTGCTACGCTAGAATTTTTCAACTGCTAGCTTTGATTGTTTCTACTGCTCGTTGTATTATTCTGTTGCTGCGCATCTGACCATTGAAATCAAGTTTCTACTGTCGTTGAAGAGTAGTTTTGTGTTGACATTAAAGGTTACTTGAAAGCTTTGATTTATCAAAGATTTATTTGTTAAGGGGAAGAAGCTTCAAGTTCGGTTTGACTTGGTTAATTAATTGGTTTATGGAGATTAGTTTACACACACATTGGTTATATTGGTTCACACACACGGGAAGAAGTTTGGTTATTTTGTTCTTAAAGGTTTAAATGGTTCGCATTTATTTATTCTTATTGGTGTAGAGAATTATTTGTTGCTTATTTGACGATGAATTGGAATTTTTCAAGGCTGTGTTTTATCATACCTTTTAGCAGGAGGTAACTTGTTCGTTCGTTCAGGTGACTACGAATTGACAATCACTTGAAGGAGTTACATTATTGTGCTCAGTGATTATTGTCAAGGGATTGCGATCTCCCTATACGTTTGAAGTCAGTTTTATTACAAGAGATAAGACACGAGGTTGGTTTATTCTACTTCAGCATCAAAGTGGTAATGGTTAGTTTTCTTCATCATTACATAAAGCTTATAGAATTGCAGATTCAACAAATGGTTAACATATAGGTTTCAGGGGAAGCAACCATTTATATGCTACATTGAGGTGAAGGTTTTTATAACTACTCGTTGGTATTTTTACTGAAGATTTGGGATTTTTCTGTCTTGAGTTCATTTATAAAAGAAAGCATTTTGGTGTACGTTCATGGAGGGCAATTCAATACACTGGAAGACTAGATTTGAAGTATGGTATTGGTTCGTGGTTATGAAGATCAAGGTTGCTTACTTTTGTCCCCTAATTGATGATGATAGAAAGGGGAAGAATATTTAAATAGAAGATTGCAACTTTTAGAGCCTTGGTGATATAGCATGGTGTAAGGGGAAGTCACATGTTTCATGACATATTAACTTCAGGGGAAGTTCACGCTTATTAGTTTTGTCAATATCAACTAGGGGAAGATTGTTGGGATTTATATTTGAGTTGATATGACAAAATACATGAAAGATGAAGGACTAAAGAAGACAAAGGAACTTTATATGCAAGAAAAAGATTACTACGGATCTTTTTATTATTTAGAAATATTCTTTGTAACCCTAGTATCTCTAGTATATAAAGAGATACAGGGATTGATTATTTGTGTGCACAGAAAAAGATGTAGACTTCTAAGAAAAGTGTGTGTGTGTGTGTGTGTGTGTGTGTCTAGGCGTCAAGTTCCTACAATGGACGCCTAGGGTTTGTAAGTTGGTAGTTGTTAGAGATGATGACGAAGAAACCTTGTTTCAATAATAATGATGTTTGTTTATTCCGCTGCGTATCATGTTATTAATCATTGTTATTGTTTAACCCTAGTGCTCAAAACGATCCACGGAGTCTATAAAGAGATACAAGGATTGATTATTTGTGTGCACAGAAAAAGATGTAGACGTCTAAGAAAAGTGTGTGTGTGTGTCTAGGCATCAAGTTTCTACAATGGACGCCTAGGGTTTGTAAGTTGGTAGTTGTTAGAGATGATGACGAAGAAACCTTGTTTCAATAATAATGATGTTTGTTTATTCGGCTGTGTATCATGTTATTAATCATTGTTATTGTTTAACCCTAGTGCTCAGAACGATCCACGGAGTCTAACAAACTCCACAGTCTTCATGTTAGCAGAAAGAGAATATCCACTTAGAGCTGGAGTTTTGAATGTGTTGATTACTACAAGGCTCAGATGTGCAGAAAGAACTGAAGTGGTGAATGATCTGGTTCAAAGAATCTACAGCCAGAATAGAAGATAATGTGTTTGGAAGAATCCCCCCATCATCAGAGAAAATTATTGATTTGCACAGAAATCATAAGTTTAGGGGAGGATTGTTAGGAATAATGCTAACAGTTACCACTGATAAGCTTGGCAAAAGACACTGCTGAAGAATGCACTAGCAGTGGAAACACCATTACCACTGCTAGTACATATTGTTACCGCTGCTTATTAGATAAATGTTATGTAACCGTGCATTATACTTATCTTGTAAAGGACTCCTTGTGTCCTATTAAAGGAGGTCCTAGGGTTAGGTTTGATATACGTATCAATAGCAAAAGCTTCAAGGTGTAACCCTAGTGATAACCAAGATCACTCGTATTATTATCAATAATATTGAAGCTACAAGTTTTGTTAAACACTGTGTTCTTACTGTTCTATTCATAAACAAATTATACACATCACTCAAACAAATCTTCTAAGTACTTTGTGGTAAATTCCGCATGCTACAAAGTATCTATCTAACGCAAGGCGTGTGTTTAGATTCTCATCATAAAGGATTTTTAAAATTATTATAGGTTTTAAACTCTTAGTAGCCTCTTACTCTAACCGAGTCAAATGTGGTCAGAGACTTGGATCAAAAAATGTTTTTGTTTTATCACTATCATTACATTGTGTTCTAACGTTGAGTAAATGGGGAAAGAAAATGAAAGTGGTTTTTGTTATGTTTTCAAGTTTTTGTTAGAAAGTAAAGTGAAAGTAAAGGAGTTAAAGTGGGAAGATTTTGCATAGAAAAATTTCACCCTATTTTTGGAGTGAAAGTCAACTTTACTTTCTCTTCATTTCTTCACTTTTTTTTTATTATTATTTTTTTATTTATTTTTTTGTACTTTACTTCTACTTTCTCTTTATTTTTTTTCTTGAGAACATAATGTAAAAGGCGGTAAGAGGCAATTTGCTCATTAAGAGCCAGTAAAAGGCTAAAAACTGTGAGTTCGGTTCATAGAATGTTTTTGAATGAATTGTAATCTTTAGAAGGAATTGTAATTTTAATGAATTGTAATTCAAAAAATTGGAATGTGTTGTAATTGTAATGTATTGGAATTGTAATTGATGAAATCTGTCATTGTGTTTGGTTGACTCGCAACGTAATGTAATTCAGAAAAACATTAATAATAATAATAATAATAATAATAATAATAATAATAATAATAATAATAATAATAATAATAATAATAATAATAATAATAATAATAATAATAATAATAATTTGGTGTGTGATATCCTTGTTGATATATGTTCCAAAGCCAGGATTATGGTGCGCAAAGAGGCTCCGTTGGGATTTCTTTCAGAGGTAGGGAGAGAATTACGTCCTGCAGATGTGCTTTTGTTCAACTGGTTCCAAGGTAAGGACGCATGCCTGGATGTGACTGGGGTCTCTCCATTTGCTGGGATTGGGGCGACGTCATGGGCTCCTGGGGCTGCCTTGAGTAATGATGTGGAAAAGAAAAGGAAGAAGTATGCGTCCAAGTGTGAAGACAATGGATACAAGTTCGTCCCTTTCGCCTTTTCCACGTTTGGGGAACTGGAGGTGGAAGCTTTGAATACACTTTCGTGTGTTGGGGCTATTGCCAGCAGCCACTCTAACAATCTTAAGAGCGGTGCTTTTATTTTTCATCGTGTTAGTTTCTGTATTCAAAAAGGAGAGGGAGCACAGATTGTGTCTAGACTCCCCTCCAATTTCATGTAATTTCCATAGTTTCAATGAAAAATCATTATCAAGGTTGCAAAAATCGTGAATCGGTAGTGAGGCGGTCGACCACCATGTAGCTTGTAATCGGTCTAGGCGGGATTAATTGGTGATTAATCGGATTGGCATTTCTGGCAAATTTTAGGTATTTTCGGAAAATTTTGTGTATTTCTTGCAAGTTTTGTGTATTTTCAGCGAGTTTTAGGTATTTTCGTCAAGATTTTTCCTAAAAATAACATGTAATAGATTTAAGCAGATACTATAAGTGATCAAAATAAGTTTACGGTAAGTTTTGGGTACTTCCGACAAGATTTGCAGGTTTCCGGCAAGTTTGACCACCATTGACCGCCGTTAATCACCGTTGACCATGGTTGACCTATTTGTTTGACCGAGTTACATAAATCGGCAAGGTTGGTGGCCTTGTAGCGCCTAGGCAGTGATTAATCGACCTTGTAGACCTTTTTTTGCAACATTGATCATTATAATAATAATAATAATAATAATAATAATAATAATAAATTAATTATAATATTATAATAATAATAATATAATAATAATAATAATAGTAATAATAATAATAATAATAATAATAATAATAATAATAATAATAATAAGTAATTGATATTTTTAATATAGTAATAATAATAATAATTAATAATTAATAACTAATAATTAATAATTAATAATTAATAATTAATAATTTTAATATAATAATAATAATAATAATAATAATAATAAATTATTATTATTATAATTATTTTTTATTTTTTAAAATAATAACAACGAAAGATAAATAATGGTATTTAACTTTTAAAAATCTGAATTACAACGTAATTCAAAACATTCCATCAAGTTTGCTATGTAATTTGTATTACATCACTGGACATAATTGGTTGTAATCCAGTTACATTACCTTGCAAACCAAACAAGCAATATAATGTAATCTGAATTACAATTACATCCATCCTGCCAACCAAACAGGATTGTAATGTAATTCAGATTACAATTACAACGAATTACACCGAATTCCAGCGAACCAAACGCCCCCTTATTGAACAAGACGTTGAGGGGGGGGGGGGGGGGGGGGGTCTTAACACCTCTTAATGCCTTATTTTATTTATTTATTTATTTATTTCATTTCGTATTATTTTTTGACTTTTATATTCGGCACTTTTATAGAAAATCACTGCGTATTTTTGGTTAAACAAAAATTGTACAAGATGATTATAGTTATGGGTTTCACAATGAAATGTTATATCATAACTTAACCACATTTTGACGGGTTGAAATTGTCAATCCAAACATAACCCCCTTATTGAACGAGTTAGTCATGTCAACCACCCATGTAACGACAATCATAATCCGTTTATTATTGTGTTAAAGTCAAGTCGTGTTTTGTGATGTGTGAAATTTTTTATTGATAATGTAATAACAAGTTCAATTTTATTTATTTTCTTACAAAAACAAACACTATTAATATTAGTCAGATTCAGATTTCTCAACCTCTTATTCACATTAAGATGGAATCAGATTCAGACATTTCAGCAGCAGTTTCAGATGTGCGAATCAGATTCAGATTCCGAGCTTCTTAAACTAACAACTCCAATTTATTTAAAATTTTATAGCGTAACGGGGTTTTATGTAAATGTTTATAACACTAGGAGGTTTTTTTGTAAATGTTTTATAACGTAAGGTGTTTTTTTATAAATGTTTATAGCTTTTTTTTTTTTTTTTTTTTTTATTTTATTTTATTTTATTTTGATGTGTCAGTATTCATAGTGTCATATCTATGATGAATGTATATATTTGTAAGATCATGGTAATGGTAATATTGCACATTCATCTCCTATGACGTATTTACATGCATGTAATGCAATTTCATACTTTCACAATATAAAAGTTCATAAAAACTCATCCACAAATTGGATTTTATTAAAAAGAAATGTGAAAATGATATCTCCTTCTAGTTTATCCTTCTAATCCATTTTTCCAAACAAAAGCTTTGATAACCTTATGAATATTTCTAGATCCACTAATAATTTACAAAAAAAAATCCACTCGCTGATGTGTCAGCAAGCTGATTGGTTGGTTTTTTGTGGGCCACAAAAAACCAACCAATCAGCTCGCTGACACGTCAGCGAGTGGGTTTTTTTTTGTAAATTATGAGTGGGTTTTTTTTTTGTAAATTATTGTTAGGAGGTCAAAGCATTACTTGTAAAAAAGTTAGACACAATTTGACTAAAGTTTGAAGTGAACAATGGCTCTCCGTGTTTTCCTCTCAACTCATTTTTCTTTCTTCTCATTCATTGTATTTTTTTTTTTTTTTTTACTTTTTCTAATTTAACCAAACGTTTTTAAATAACATGTAGCCATTTTTGTTAAGGAAGATAGTTTTTAGGCTAACCTGACCCTTGTAAAGTTAGGTTTTTGTTAGGAAAAGATTCAAGATTAAAAATAATAATAATAATAATAATAATAATAATAATAATAATAACTTAGAAATAGTTTATAAAAAATGGAAGGAATTAGATTTTGTTTGTTGTTTGTTATTGTTTTAGGTGAAATGGTTTCAATGATGGAGGCGAATATTGCTCATTTTGATGAAGTTTGGCAACAACGAGCTGAGGAAGCAAAGAAAGCCGCTCTCGAGTACTTTTCAAACCCTGAGGAGGTTACTGACCAATTTAACCATCAAGTCCATTTGTAAGGTTTTCTTTTGTTCTTATTGATCCAGTCTAACCTTTATCGAAATTAAAATGTTCATGCAATGCATTAGCATACAAAAATGTCTATATTTTAATGAACTAGTTGAATGGTAGTAATATAAGTTAGCATCCTTCAATCCATTCCCTCTATTTATATCTGCACTAGAGTTTCACATTTCAAAGGAAGGCCGGTTGGCATACAAATGGGTTATGGGTTGCTGTCAACATGAACGGTTGACAGGTTGGATGACGGGCCAATAGCTGGTATCATGGGTTGTTTCAGTTTGTGCCAACCACAAACACATTTGACTTACTAGTTTCGTTTCATTATATTAAATGTTTTGGGTTTTACACATTTGACCAATGATCTATTTCGACCCATTCATAGGAAATGGACCCAATTTGTTGCCCAGAAATAAAATGAAGCAGCAGCAATGCAACATGACAACTGAATTGAATGTTTTGTTTTGTGAAGGGCCGTAACAGGGAAGAACAAAACAAGAAGGAATTCACAACATAAGTATCATGGCCCATGCATGGCTACTAACCCAATCGACCGTTGTTGGAGGTGTAATCATGACTGGGCTGTAGAAAAACACAATTTAACCAGAAAACAACTTCTTGAATCTCAATTCAAGAACTATTTATTAATCAACCAAAATCACAAGATCAATAAGCAACTGATCTCAATCAATCAAAATACCAACTTCAAGAACTAAATCACAACCCAGAATCCTACCCACTGCTATTCAGGTGGTAGGCTATTGACTAATTATCAATAGTACTATTACAACTCCTCACAAACACTCAACAACACCAGAAACCAGATCTTGGTTGATTACAATGAGAGAACAAAACACTGTGTGTATCTTTGAGAGAAAACGGCACGAGATAATGAATGAACCCTAGCTGTAGAAAGAGCTTATATAGCCTTGACCAAATAACTTCAGCAGCTTGTCAACTTTAGTCCTCCATCTTTGACCAAAACTCTAAACACAGCTACACTTGTTTTTTACTCAAAATCTAAAATACAAAGTTGACAATATTAGTTCCTGTAATTTATGTGTTCAGGTTTAGAGTTATTTTCAACATCCCCCCTTAACTCAAACCTGGAACACATCATACATTCCAAGTTTAGAAACCAATTTTTCATGTTGAAGTTTATCTAAACCTTCATACATTCCAAGTTTAGAAACCAATTTTTCATGTTGAAGTTTATCTAAACCTTTTGTAAACACATCAGCTGTTTGATCAGCTGATTGAACTTTTATTGTTTTAATAACCCCTGCCAAAATTTTTTCTCTTACAAAGTGTAAATCAATTTCTAAATGTTTTGTCCTTTCATGAAAAACAGGGTTTGCTGCAATCTTAATTGCAGCCTGACTATCACAAAATAACTTCACAGGCAAAAAATGTTCCCAGTTTAGGTCCTTTAAAATTTTTAAGACCCAAACAATTTCTGAAGTAGCAGAGGCCATGGCTCTGTATTCAGCCTCTGCACTAGACTTAGAAAGGGTATTCTGTTTCTTGCTTTTCCAAGACACAAGTGAACCATTTAAGAAAATACAAAATCCTGTAACAGATCTTCTAGTCACCACACACTTGGCCCAATCTGCATCAACATAAGCATCTAAAGACTCATTAGAATCCCTAACAATGTGTATACCTTTACCAGGGGAGCCTTTAAGATACCTTAAAACCTTAAGAGCAATTTTCAAATGAGACTTAAGAGGCTTATGCATAAACTGACTTAAGCAATGTACAGCATAAGAAATATCAGGCCTGGTGTGTGTTAGGTAAATTAATTTGCCAACTAACTTCTGATATTCAGTTATATTATCTAAAACAGGATCAGATAAACTTGGTTCATTAGAGATAGTTAAACTTTGTTCTAATGGAAAAGCAGATGGCTTACAAGCCAATAAACCAAACTCAGATAAGAGGTCTAAGCAATATTTTCTTTGTGTCAGACAAAGACCTTTATCTGTTTCCCTAACTTCAATACCTAAGAAATACTTAAGTTTTCCCAGATCTTTAATCTGGAATTTAGACTTAAGAAACTCTTTAAACTTTTCAATTTCATCCAAGTTATTACCAGTAACAATAATATCATCAACATAAACAAGTAATGCCATAAAGTTACCAGAATCATTTTTAACAAATAAAGAATAATCACTTTTGCTTTGCACAAAGTTATTTTCAATTAAAGCACTGATCAACTTAGCATTCCATTGTCTAGGTGCCTGTTTCAAACCATATAAAGACTTTTTAAGTCTGCAAACTCTTTTATCATTATTATTAAAATACCCATCAGGTAGAGTCATATAACAGTCTCATCAAGATCTCCATATAAGAAAGCATTGTTAATATCAAGTTGAAAGATAGGCCAATTTTGCTGAACAGCAAGATTGATAAGGCATCTGATAGTAACTATTTTGACAACTGGTGAAAAAGTTTCATCAAAGTCTACACCTTCTTTTTGATTATAACCTTTAGCAACTAGTCTAGCCTTGTATCTATCAACCTCACCATTAGATTTATATTTGATTTTAAAGACCCACTTACAACCTATAGCTTTTCTACCAACAGGCAACTCAACAATTTCAAATGTATCATTTCTATATAAAGCCTCCATTTGACTATTCATAGCATCTTTCCAGTGCTGATACATACAAGCCTCCCAATAATTTTTTGGTTCAAAACTTTTATTTAACTCAATGACAAAACATAAAGTATCATTTTTAAGTTTTGCATAAGTAACAAATTTTTCAAGGCCAAACTTGACCTTTGAGTCAACAACAAACTCATTATACTTGTTTGGAAATACAAATGTTCTATCAGATCCTCTTAATGAAGGCTGATCATTATTAAAAGATAGATCTGCTGATTGTTCAGGTAAGGGACTATTTACACCCTCAAAACTGCTCACATCATGAGGAGTTGCAGCCATCTCACTTGCACTAGTAACCTCATTGGAACCATCAGAGTGCCCCAAAACACTCTGTTCATGGTCAATTGTTAGGCTGCCAAGATGCAAGGAGTATCTGCCCTCACTCTCATGATGATCATCATGAGTATTGTCATCATTGGGTGTGTCAGGATTATCACAAGTTACTTCATCAAAGAAGTTAACATGATTCAAACCCTGACTGAGAGGGTCAGGAGCAGCAGAAGAGTTTTTGATCTTGAAAGGAAAAACATTTTCAAAAAATCTTACATCTCTAGAAAATATAAACTGTTTCCTTTCAAGACTGTAAAGTTTATAACCTTTTTGAAAGTTGAAATACCCAACTAAAACACACTTTTCAGCCCTACTACTAAACTTATCATTGCTGGTAAGAATAGTAGCAAAGCAAAGACAGCCAAAAGTTCTTAAATGACTCAGTTCAGGTTTACTATTAAAAACAAGATTAAAGGGAGACATTCCATTCAGCACTGAAGAGGGCAATCTGTTAATCAAATAAGTGGCAGTTAGAACACATTCAGACCACAAATACAAAGGCAATCCCCCCTGAAACATAAGGGATCTAGCAACATTTAAGAGATGCCTATGTTTCCGTTCTACAACCCCATTTTGTTGGGGAGTATAAGCACAAGATGTCTGATGAATGATTCCTTTTTCTTCACAAAATTTATTAAACTGATTGTTAACAAATTCAGTACCATTGTCACTCCTAAAAATCTTAACACATTTTTCAAACTGTGTTTTAATCAAGTTATAAAAAACCTTAATATTATCAAACACCTCATGCTTACTTTTAAGTAAGTATACCCAAACAGCCCTGGTGAAATCATCTACAATAGTTAAAAAGAATCAAAAGCCATCTTTACTTTTAACTTTATAGGGTCCCCAAAGATCTAGATGAACAAGTTCACCAAGACCTTTGGTTTTATGTTCACTTAAAGGAAAAGATTCTCTAGTTTGTTTAGCCTTTTGACAAATATCACAAGGTTCAATTATAGTTTTGTCTTCAAAATTGATTTCACCTTTCAGTACTGACAAGACTTGATCAGAAGGATGACCAAGTCTGCAGTGCCAAGTTTCTTTGGTCAAATTACAAAAAGTCTTAGAATTTTCAAACCCTAAACCAATACCTTGATTTCCATCAAAGTAATACAGACCATCCTTTTGTCTACCAATCCCTAGAACACTCATTCCCCTCAAATCCTGAGATAAGACATAGCATTTAGACTCATCAAAAGCAATAACAAACTTGCTGTCTCTAGCCACTTTATGAACAGACATTAAGCTAACACAATATTCTGGAACAGCCAACACATCATATAGAGTTAAATTTTTGGTTAAAATCATATTTCCAACCTTGGTAATCAAAGCTTCAGTACCATTAGGGTGTGAAACTTTGATTCCAAGTTTGGAAATGTCAATGACATTAACCAAGAACTTATCAGTATATGTAAGGTGCTGATTGGCTCCAGAATCAACAATAAGCCTAGATGCAACAAGTGCAGATCTAAATTTACTGTTATTACAAAAAAATCTTTGAAAATTCTGGTTAAAGAACTTACTATTGTTTAAAACAATACCTGCCATATTGGCATTTATTCCTTTCCCATTTCCATCAACACTACAAGTATTTTCTTTAATCAAAGAGATCAATTTTGAAATCTGTTCATCAGAAAAGGTAGAAGTGGAACTAGAACCAACAGAATTGTTATTATTAATAAACCTTCTATTAAAATTTTGAGCACCCTGATTATTACTATTATTATTTCTCTTGTTTTTTCCAAAATCAGCAGGATACCCAATGAGTTTAAAGCATCTATCAGCAGTATGACCATTAAAACCACAATGCTCACAAACAAAAGTAGGACCACCAGTGTTCCTCCTATTATCATTAGGTCTAGTAGTATTATTAGGTCTTGAGGAATTAGCAGAGGTTAGGGGCCTCTGATAATTATCTCTATTGGGCACACTGGAGTTGAAAACAGTTGACTGAGACCTCTGAGAGGTACCAGCAACTGAACCAGAGACCACAGATCTGTGAGACTCCTCACTAGAAATAATGGCAAAAGCCCCTTTAACATCAGGAAGAGGGTCTCTGGACAGAATATTAGACCTAATTTGCATATAAGACTCATCCAAACCCATTAAAAACTACATAAGCTTCATTAACTGGTTATGTTTCTTAAAGTCATCAGAAGCATGACAAGTACACCTAGGCAATTTAACCAAAGCATCAAATTGTTTCCACAAAGTACTCAGTTTAATAAAGTATTCAGCAATAGAACTACCATTTTGAGACATAGAATTGATTTTATGGTGCAAATTAAATGTAACAGAACCATCAACTCTATCAAAAGTCTCTTTTAATTCAGTCCAAACTTCAGAAGCTCTTTTTGAAAAAATTTGACCCAAAAACAATTCCTCTGAAATAGAGTTTAAAATCCACCCCAAGACAACAGCATTCACCCTATCCCATTGTCTTCCTAAAACTTCATCCACATTAGATCTTCTACAAGACCCATCAATAAATCCAGTTTTATTTTTTCCCTCTAAGGCCAACAACATAGCACAAGACCATACATTATAATTTTTTGTTCCTTTTAATTTTATAGACACAACAGTTAGAGTGGCTGAATCATTAGGATGTAAGTGTAATGGATGGCTCAGGTCAAGTTTACTAATCAAAGTAACATGACCATCATCATCAGAATTATGCACAGAATTAGGAGGTGTATTATGCTCAGAATTATGCACAAACATAGTGAAAACAGATAAGAAAACAAAACAAACACACAAGAAAGGGAAGAGAAGGTAGTTCCCAGGCTTCCTTGCCACTCAAGGTGGTAGGTCAAGGGCTAAACACACAAACAACCACAAATATCTAATGAAAAATAAAGAGCACAAGAACCAAGTAAGCACAGTAAACACAAAACACAATAATCTCAACTTCAGCAACCCAAATCCTACTCCCCGTCACTAAACAAGAAAGTAAAGACAGAATTAAAGAAGAGAGCGTGAGAGGTGTTACAGTGCATGCAAGAACACAACCAGCAGCGGAACAATCAACCCAAGTTATAATTCTTGATTCACTTAGTCAAGAATTACAACCCACACGATCTAAATCAGCCCAGAATCACCAAGATTCACCAATACCCAACAACCAGATCAAGAACCCAGAAACCAACCATCGATTGAAGCCAGAGATCAAAAACCCCCAAAATTAACCAAACCCTAATTTTCTCAAAAATTAGGCGTTTTGAAAATCCCTTTTTTAATTGATCAATTAAAGCAAAAAATCACTAATTAACCACAGTTAATTAGGTTTAATCAAATCAATTTTGAAAACCCCCAAATTTTTAGAAACCCTAATTTTCCAAAAACGTTTTAACAAGAGCAAGATGAGTAGCCTTGCTCTGATACCATGTAGAAAAACACAATTTAACCAAAAAACAACTTCTTGAATCTCAATTCAAGAACTATTTATTAATCAACCAAAATCACAAGATCAATAAGCAACTGATCTCAATCAATCACAATACCAACTTCAAGAACTAAATCACAACCCATAATCCTACCCACTGCTATTCAGGTGGTAGGCTATTGACTAATTATCAATAGTACTATTACAACTCCTCACAAACACTCAACAACACCAGAAACCAGATCTTGGTTGATTACAATGAGAGAACAAAACACTGTGTGTATCTTTGAGAGAAAACGGCACGAGATAATGAATGAACCCTAGCTGTAGAAAGAGCTTATATAGCCTTGACCAAATAACTTCAGCAGCTTGTCAACTTTAGTCCTCCATCTTTGACCAAAACTCTAAACTCAGCTACACTTGTTTTTTACTCAAAATCTGAAATACAAAGTTGACAATATTAGTTCCTGCAATTTATGTGTTTAGGTTTAGAGTTATTTTCAACAGGCTAAGAACAGACAAAAGCTAGCTGATTGCGGTCACGAGTTCGGACAGAAAGCCACAGGCGGAAAAGGTGGGAAGATCTATATCGTCACAGATCCATCCGATATTGACCTCATTAACCCTAAGCCAGGAACCCTACGACATGCTGTGATCCAAACAGAACCCCTTTGGATAATGTTTGAGCGTGATATGGTGATTAGTTTATCAAAAGAGCTAATCATAACAAGCAACAAGACAATTGATGGTCGTGGAGCGCAAGTGCACATAGCATATGGAGCAGGGCTTACTCTACAGTTTGTGCAAAATGTGATCATTCATAGCCTCAAGATTCATGGTATAAAGGCAGCAAGTGGTGGGATGATTAGAGATTCTATGACTCATTATGGTCTACGTACGGGAAGTGATGGTGACGGGATATCATTGTTGATTGATCATATTTCTATGTGGAATTGTCAAGATGGACTTGTAGACATATCTCAGGGTAGTACTGCAGTCACCATCTCCAACTGCCATTTTACTCAAGACAAAGATGTAATATACTAATTCTCCCAATATTAATATTTCCTAAAATAACCTAATGAGACCGAAATAAACACGCTAAAAAAGATTACTAATGGGTGAAATAAAAAAATTAGCCAAAGGGAAACGGGTCAAATAGGTCAAGTGGGTATTGAAATTTTTTATTAAATGTGTCTTGGGTCCAACCTGAATTGACCTATATAAAGGTTTACCCGTTTTGACCCTCCATTTTGCCACCTCCACCTAACCAATTCGAAACTTGCTAAATTAATTCCAGAATGTAAGAGAATTCAAGTATGAAATTGGTTATGCAGGTAATGTTGCTTGGAGGTCCTGATAGCCATCCAGTGGATAAGATAATGCAAGTGACTTTAGCGTTTACACATTTTGGGAAAGGTTTAGTGCAAAGAATGCCAAGATGCCAATCTGGGCTTGTTCATATTGTGAACAATGACTACAAACATTGGCTCATGCATGCTATCAGTGGCAGCAGCGATTCTACTATCCTATCCCAAGGCAATCGCTTTATTGCCCCTGCTGACCGAAATGCTAAAGAGGTAAACCCTTTATACGTATTACTTGAGTATGTCTAACTGAGTCTAAGCCAGTTTCATAAAATAGGGTCTTCAGGTTAGGTACTCTCTTTAACGGGTTAAACGAGTAAAAAAAATAAAATAGCTTAAAAGAAACTGGTTATATAGATCAAAGAGGTTAAAGAAACTGGTTATATAGGTCAAAGAAGCAACCTAAATTTTGTAATCATATGTTAGTAACTAATTATTTATATAGAAACAAAACTTGTTTGTAGTCAACCTGACCAAAGATGTTTAAAACCCAACCAAAAACTACCTTTTGACCCGTACATGTTTGATCCATTACCCAGCCCGTCCCGTCTCTCCCAGGTCTAACTCAGGTATAAAAAAATTAATGGTTCAGGTGACAAAGAGGGAGACGAGTGAAAGCGAATGGAAAAATTGGATATGGAAGTCAGAAGGAGATCTTTTGACAAACGGAGCCTTCTTTGTACCATCAGGAGAACCTGGACACGAATTTGACATTACAAAAGTTAAACCAAAGCCTGGATCATATGTGATCGCTCTCACTCACTTTTCTGGTGCTCTTAACTGTGTGGAAAACACCCCATGTTAACTTGATGCATACACTCCAATTATTTAATGATATTGATTTCCAATATTTAATTTGTTGCATTAGAACTTCTTTTTACCCATAGTTTGTTCGTTAGTTTCATCAAGTTTGTGCCTGATGAAGGCCGTATAGGTAATTCAATCCAATAGTGAATCTATGATTTTTACAGTCTATTTCGTTAGGCCTTGTATTATGAACCTCTTAATTATTGCTGACTGTGAAGGCGTTTTATACGGTCTATTTCGGCAGGCCTTGTGTTTTGCATCTCTTAATTATTGCAGACTGTTAAGACTTTCTTGTGTTTTACCCCGATGTAGATATTTAAGAAGGTTACATAGGATTTGACAATTTCAAAAGTGGACCGTTTTGGTTTGTATATTATCTCCGACGGGTCAAATGAAATGGGTCGAAAGTCACCCAAAGTGTTTTGAAACCTATAATCTTATTTAATACATTAACTACTGTAATATTTTCTGAAAATGGAACATAAAATTTTTGACGTGTCATCCCAAAACTCGACCTATTTAGATTTGCACTACAAAACTACACGTTTTGACCTTAGCTCACAGCCGGCCCCAACCGTGCCTTTTGCAACATTTGATGACTTCATTTAATCGGAAAACTAGCTAACAGTGAGAGTAATACTATAATTTTGTACACACAGGCTTTGTTCTCCAAAATATAGCTAAATATACAAGTAATACAAGTGATCAATGAAGCAGGTTTTAGAAACCCAAATAATAATCAATAGAATTACAACCAGCCAAATACCATTAATATTTGGCTGTTCAATATAAAGAAAGTAAAATCTAAGGCTATCTACCATAAATCGATTTCATAAGCATGGAAACATTAACATGGTGTACCTTCATGGAACATGCTTTGTCAAAACAATCTTCATTTGTGGGGATGAAATTTGACATTTAGTTCATGACATCTGCATCTGCCTTCTTAAGCGAAATATGAAGACAGGCATCAGGAGATGACTGACTGGTCGTATAATATATCTTGTCCTGGAAATTTGCACCAAACACCAATTATGGCTAAAATATAACTTTGATATATAAGCTGACATACCCGAAATACTAAATCACTTGGGGGTAAATTGGTTTTTTTTAGTTGTATCCTTAGATAATAAAGTTTGTCGCACCAAGAATAAAACTGATTCAGAAGCAATTTATATAAACACTAAAAACTGATTAAATTTGGACAGTTTTAAAACGCAATTCCAAACATCCCCTTGTTAGGCCTATTTATACCTCTCGAATTTATTTATTAAATATTTTGGGAAAAGAACTTGGGTTTCTCTTCACTTTAATAAACTGATTCAAGCCAAACTTTCACTAAAACCTCTAACTGACATGATCTCTAGAAGGTTTAGAGTAGCTGAGTAGGAATCGCAAACCTTTACAGTTTTCACTTTTTACTTTTCGGATAACATTGCCTTCTTTATATCATGAGAGAGCACCTCCAGTCTCATCAGCTTGGTGAACTAAAATACACATAAAGCAAAAATCATTACACCCCACGCCTTCAAAGGCGACTAACAAATTTGTCATCTCCAATTCTCTTTTTCGAGTTGAAAGATATGAGTTAGATAAATTATGACGCCTATACACGATATATAAGACTTCAGAAGTAGATGTGCTCGTTTCATTCCATTTCATTTACTAATGAACGAATTGATTCGCGTTATATTTTACCTCGAATGGGTCAAAATGGGAAAACTTGCATAACTTAATACAACTGGAACAGGTAGAATGAGCTGAACAGATCAAAAATGGCTCAAAGTGTATTTAAATGCTTTACGACCTCTCTAACAGCTTTATTCAAAAAATAAGATGTGCTATTGCAGTATAGCTTTTGCAAGCTACTTTAATTCATTAACTATCTATAAAGTTCATGCAATAGGGTGAAAAAGTGTTTGACGTTCTCAACACAAGCCGGTCAGACACATCATGGCCCGTAGAAAAACATATTATGACTTAACCCGTTTCTACCCATCATTAAAAAGTTGATGGCAGCTACTCATTTGAGGCCTTCAAGAACTTTAAAAAGTGGGAATGGTATTTTGCCAACAAAAATGAAAACTAAGATGCGTAAAAAGGAAAACTCAAACCTGAGATGTCTTTAGTTCTAATTCATCCCATTCCTGTGACGAACTACTTCCTTCTACTATCCCAGTCCCAGCATAGATCAATGCCCCAAGCCCCTGATATAAATTAATCATGAAACTACATAAGCAATGGCTGCAATCGACACATAAATTAATAGATTGTGACTAAGCATATAAGCACTGGCTGTAATTGACACATAAACTAATCTTTCTACACGAATTATCATTGTTTGAAAGAACAAGGGTATCTGTAACAGAATATAGACATAAATTTACCTCTTGATGAGATTAATTCCCATAGTTATTATATACCAAGTTCAGGCTAGTTTGGTTGTTAAACATATTGATGTCATCTAATCGAGTAAAAGCAAAATAAATAGGACACACCTTTTCAACCAAGGCTGACCTTATACCAACAGCAAATTCACTCTCGCCACCACCAAACCAACCAACTGGACCCGCATACATTCCTCGATCAAACATTTCTGTGTAGCACAATTTCTCATTAAGTATATATTAAAAGGGTAGAAATCAGATCACCTACAGCAGTGGAAAATATCTTGGATATACTTTTGCAATCAGTTTTGGTTACAAAAAAGGTATTGGCTTGAAAGAAAGAAGTCAAAAACTATTATCTGCCATCTAGTATACCTGGTTAGTGGTTACTAACACTAAAACGAGTAAGTTATGCATTTGCACTAGTTCTTGAATCAACAGATATAGGATGTTTTTTAGTCTCAAACATCTAGAGTGCTCATCAAGAGTAAAATAAGAACTGAGCAAATATTAACATAGAGAAAAACCATGTACGTTTTTTTTTTTTTTTTTTTTTTTTTTTTTTTTTTTTTTTTTTTTTTTAATCAGAAACCCATTTATGTTTCAATAGAGAAGAAGATGAAGGAATATACATGTACCAGTTTCTGCTATCAGAACCCGTGCCTCTTCAGTAGGGAATCCACAGACAGCTGGAGTTGGATGAAGTGAAGACAATATATCAAACTGTAGAAAGTAAAAACTCGTTTAAATATTTAGCACACAAAATTGATGAGCATTTTCGTTATCTTTGCATATAAAACTTCAATAATCGTAATACGAATGAGCCAGTGGCGGAACTAGGATTTCAAAATAGGGTATGCACTTTTGCTCGAATGGTCCTCGAAGGGTCCTTGAAGGGTATGCACCCTATGTTTTTTACACTACCCGTCGAATTTTAGGGTATGCACTTGCATACCCGTGCTTATAGCTAAGTCCGCCCCTGGAATGAGCAGAAGCAGAACGAACAATTTAGCTTCACCTTGTGGTTTTTGGCTATTTTGTATATTTTTAGATAACTTAATTCATCGAGATCCCATGCAAAGATCTTAACATTCTTGTTACCTTTCGTGTTTATGTAAAACAACAATCTCTTGTCTTTGTTAAAACAAGAGATGGCAAATTCAACCCATTTTTTTATGAATGGGTCAATCTGGGACATGTCTTATATTAAACGGGTTAAATCAAACTATTAAGCTTAAAGAAATGGTAGAAAATAGGTCAAAGGTTGAAAATACAGCCAAATCTTATGTTAATGCCTACAACCTTTCAAATCACTTATTTCAAACATTAACTTACTATTGAAACCTATTATCACGATACAGTATATAGTTAATACCTTTTTTTCTTAACAAATTGTGCAGTCTTGGCGACAATAGAAATCATACCTCATCATCTTCACTTCTTAGTCTTCCTCTTAATCGAGCATAAAGATGTTGTACTCTTGTGAGCTTTCTAATTGTTTTCTCCGGTTCTACCAATATTGTCGTACATACAGCCTACATAGTCGAATACAAATATTTCGAAGGTATCAGTGCACACATCATATTAGCATTCTTGATTCAAACACAGAGTAATACAAATATATACCTCTAGTTTTCTTTTTATGCACTCCCGCACAATAGTGAATTCCTTGTCATCTTTAGTGCTGCAAAAGGGTAGGAAAAAGAAAGTATAAGGATTAAAATGATCTATGACTTGATTAATAAACGTTGTGGTTAAAATGTTAATGCATAATAAGTAACTTGATTTATTGATACTGTCCCTTTTCAATGCGTGAAAACAATCTCGGTACAAAGTATAACCTTGAAAGTAAATCTAGAGCTATCTGCAGATCCAAGGCCTTTGAGTCACCTCTGGCTCGGGTTCCAGCCATTGCCTCGCTATATATGTCAAATTTGTTCCGATGAAATAATTGTTCTGGCTATTCAACAAGGTTCAAGTAAGTGATTAACGGAGCACAGAAACATCACCTCAAGCTATAATCAGGTTCATGAAGTAGTTATTCAGATTGTTATTATGTTTTATAAAGAAAATTTTGATATTTAGCTGCACTTACAGTGTTCCCGATAAATGACGGTGCATCAGGAGGCTGCAGACAGAACTGGTAAGCATTTTCTCCCTCAACCTACAGTCAATGAAGTAATACATTTCACTGATGCAATGAGCTATACCCATGATGCACAAAGTACTGATATTAGAAATAACAAATGAAAGATTACCTGCAACGTTGCCAACCATGTAAGAGGATCAATATCTTGTGAGGTCCTAATTATACTACTGCGTGCAAGCACAACCTGAAAAAACACAAATGCGTGAAGGGATCAGTAGACCATACTACATATATAGATATGTTTCCACGCGTTAATTACAGGTAATAATTACCCGTTAAGAAAGTAAGGTTTTAGCATTTAAGCAGTAACTGATATAATACCTTAGTAAGGGGTGAGCTATTTTTGTTTATCATTTGCAATGCTCTATTAACGCCAAAATCCCACAGTTTCTTACTGGGAACATTATTGCTGCTGAGAATAGATGTATTAGGAACCTCCTTTCGTAACTTAACTATACTAGATGAAACCTGCATCAAACCACATGCATGTTTCATTCAGAACTGTTAATACACTAAAACCTTTCAGCCCACTAAAATAAAATTTTGGATGTGAATGAACCTGTCTCATGGTCCCCTGAAGTGCATGTACTGCCTTTCCAAAAGTCCATGAAAGGGATTCATCCCATGCAATAGTAGTTACTAGCATTGAACTTCCTTCAAACTCGTTAAACTCAACCTGCACTTTCATATCTACCCATCTTAAGTCACCTATACATGCTACCCTAGGAGTGATAATGGGGGACGTTGTTTACCTGCGGAATCATGAAATAGAATGACCCAAAAGCTTCCCATTCAGATGATATATTGGACAATGCATCAAAACGGATAGCTCCATAAGCACGAATCAATGGGCATTTCTTAGAGAGGAACCTTCAATTTAAGCATATATACCTCAGACGGGTTCAAAATATAAAAATAAAGCAAACAAAAATTGTAAGAGCATGTAATCTAGGTATACACCAAAGGTTCAAAAGTGTGATATATTGCTTGCGCCTGTCCCAAAAGAATGAACTTGACATTATGTTCATTATCTTGAACTAATTAGTTTTGGAAAAGCTTAAACAAAGAGTCAGACTAGCAGTCTGGATATGCAATCTTAAACTGATCACCTAGGATCAAAATGCAATAAGCAGTTTTAATATAAGCAATTCCAAACACACCTCCCCAATACCAACAAAATGTAACTGTTACGTTCCATTGTTAAAAAATGCTTGTAAGGATGGGTTAATGATCAGATACATCGTATATCCTTGTCAGCAATGCCACTTGATAATTTTCTGCTTATTTGCTTTTCAGTTTATCCATCCAAACACTTCATGCAGATTTTCATAAGCTGCTTATTTCGTATTGTTTATTTGATATTAAATTAAAAGTTGAAATTCACTAAAGCTTAAGTTGCTCTATTTGTAACAGACTATTTAGTGTATGTTAAGACATACTACAGTAGTAATTAAGACAAGAAAATGTGATAGCAACCAACCTTTTGATAGAACGCCAATCATGAAGTGAGAATGGACTGAAATGGTGAAAAAAGACAGCAGAGCCCAAACCGGCAATGCTAACCAATGATGAACCGTCATTGCCACTTCCATAATCAATTAAAGACGAATAGCCATTGTTGATTCTAGCTTGTCGTCTTCCAGAGAAAAAACAACGAGGAATATTATATTGTTGCTGTTGCTGTTGCTGAGCGCGTAGCCAGTCTATTGCTTCTACTTCCTCTTCTATGGGAACCTTAACAAAATACAAACGAACCAAGGATGAGGGTTCCCGCTTGAGGTATAAAACTACAAAACTATAATTATTAACAGATCGTGTTCGGGTTTAGGATGCGGGGTCAAGGAACATTATACTTTCTCCGTCCCGCGTTTCTAGAAAATATTTTCTCCGTCCCAAAATAAATGTTCACTTTCATATTGCAAAATATTTTAAGAATTTCACTAACTATAATTTTCACCAATTAAATATCATCCTTATTAACTAAAAATCATTAAGCCATTTAACGATATAACTAAATTTATAGATAATTTATAACTTGTTATAGAAATTTACAATAGGTTGGTAGGTCAAAAGTTTAAACAATTCTCAACCCGATCACAACATGTTTAGTAAACTAGTTAAGTAGGTTGACAAGAACACAACCTAAAACATTTTGAAGCCTAATATTAACCCCTTTAGTTCTGTATCAATTGCAGGTCGTATTTCGCGTCATTAAATGAATTGCCATGGCTAATTACTCACCTACCCGCTTAACCTTTATTAAATTGTTTTACCATCCAAAATGATAACATGATTGACTAGATTACTAATTAATCATTTTTGGTTGTAGGAGTGGCGATTCTTGAGATGATACAAAATAAACTCAGGACCGACACGAAAATAAACTGGTTAGCTTGAGTATAAATAGGTTTTGGATCCTCTTCGGATTGAGTGTGTGTTAACTACTCGACCTAAAAATGAACATAATTGATTATATGAGTTATACGGGTTAAATGAGTCAAACGGGTCAACATGTCAACCCATTTGACATGTTTAACTTGTGTAACACGTTTATCTTGTCAACTCATTTAGATAAAAGGGTTAAATGTTTTTAGGTTATGTGTAAACATGTTAGGGTTTATTGTAAACAAATCTGACCTGATTACTTAAACAACATGTTCGGGTTGAAGTTTACTGACCTGTCAACTCGTGAACCCAAACCTAATACTAATTGTCACCCCTACTTTGCTGAGTTATCTAGCATGTCAACCCGTTAATCTAAGCCCGACCTAAATAATCACCCTGATTCTAGTATCTGACTTAAAGGAATTCTTATAATCGATATTTCATTTTTGAAATAAAATGAAGATTTTATACCACAATCTTAGTTTCTAAAGTTTTTCAAAAAGAAAAATACTAATATAAAATTGATTTTGTTATTTGTATATAAAAGATTAAAAGAGCTAAATTTAATATGAGTAAATAAAAGCGGTTGATAAAAGGTTGTACATTTAGTTGGTTGTAAGTAGTTAAATTTAAGGTGAGCGTTTGTTGAAAGTTATGAATATCATAAGGGTGGTGATTTGCACACTCCCACAAATGATTGGTACACTCAAAATGTGAGTGTGTTGACATTTATACCCTTACAGGATATGAATAAGTCCAAACAATGTGAGGGTATAAATGTCAACACACTCAAAATTTGAGTGTGCCAATCACTTTTGGGAGTGTGCAAATCACTTCCCATATCATAACCAAAGAGTTTGTGTTTTAATTGTACCTTTTATTATATGAGAAGCTCTCCAACCAAAGTGGTTGTGGGTTCAAGTGCTGCTTTGGACATGTGAGATAGATATTTGTGATTCTATTTTTTTTTTTTTATGAATATCAGAATATTTTAAACGACGGTTAGTATTTAGAGTTGAACCCTTTATCTGCGCGCCAATCATTTGCTCATCACACCCAAACAAAAGAATTCATGTATCCAACCACGTGGCACATTTCCATTTGCTAGAATTTCAACAGATAATTAACCATATCTAAAAAACCAACCAAAACCCAACTTACACATAGCTAAGCCAAGTTAGTTAATTACTTAATTACCTCCAACCGTATAATTCCAGACCCAAACATAGGCGGGTCGAACCCCAACTCACTAACCGCGGAATTTAACCGCTCCATTGCCATAGCAGGACTCGAAACAGCTTGAAAAGTCCGAGTTTCCGTCATCCCAACAGGAGTTCTAGGATCCCGAGCTTGACAACCATTCATTGATAGTGAACAAAAATGATTATATCTCTGTTGCACATAACTACACAACTTAAGCATATACATGACATATATATAAATGGTACAAAAGTACAAAACACAAAAACATTATAGACATGCTTACTTGTGTGTTTGTGTAGACATTATGTCTTGTTGTACCTAAGATGTTGGACTTGTTTATGTCTGGTTCTATAAAATGTGCAATACAATGGATTTTGGTTGTGGCTGCCATTTTTCGCAGAGAGAGTGTGTGGAAGGAGGTTATGGGGTTAGGATTGTTTTTTTGTTTTCTTTTATAGAGATTGTGTTTTTGTTCCTACAAGGCTTAGGAATGATTGAAAAGATATGGTTTTATAATGTGCAATATGTTGGGACTTTTTATTTGTAAAGTTCAATTTTGACTTTGACAATCTGATATAAGTATGTATGTATTGTGTGTTTTGTATATATGTAAACGCGTGATTTAGCAAATTGCGGCCTGGTTTCCCGTTAGAAATGCTCCTAGGATGTCGCGTGATGCTTGACACGGTAACTTACTTATGGCGTAGTGTACATGCATTGAAATGCTCCAAGGATGTCGCATTGAGCCATCACGTCATCTCTCTTTGGCTACTCAATGTTATCACAGGCTACTCAATCTCTTCAGCTACTCAATACTATCACAGACTTGCTTAAGCGCTATACTAGTTTAAAAATAATATGATTTGATTATGGCCAGATTTTAAAATTACAGAAAACTACTGATACAGTACTAAAAAGAGTAACGATCTTTCAAAAAGATAGTAATGAAACTAATTATGTAAAATTGCAATAGATTCAAAGGAGTGTCACCAGTCACCACTAACCAATTATTTGGTAAAATTAATCTTGATCCACAAAATTTCAATTACAACACATTTTACTTATAGATTTTTTATCTTAATTTTCAGAATCAAGCAAGAAAAAAATACACTCCAATGGATAAAGGACAGGAGTTACCAGATACCAGCTACAACAAAATGAAAATGAATCACTTTCTAATTTCAAATACGTCTGCAAAACTTCCATACTTCTTGATTAGAACTCCCAAGGGTTTTCATACACATATAACCTACAACAAAAATGATACAGCAAGACAATGACAATCCCAGAAACAGCTACTTATTCCTCATCCAAATTGAAAACACCAATCCGCTGTTTCCTCTTATCAAAAACAGCTTTGAATGATTCCCGTTCTGCACGAATCTGTTCTTGAAATACACTTCGACTCTTTGGCTCAACAGCATTGCGCACGGGCTTTAAGTACTCTTCTTCTGACAAGGGGTTTGATTTCTGTAACAATCAGTAATAGGTTATTAGTTTATTTTTCAAATTTGAGCTGTTGTAATTTTACTGGGTACAAAAGGTGAATAATAGGGCAATCGCATGGTGTCATTGTAGTAACAAGAAAACGTCATCATACTTTTGGGAACATAATTATATTCACAATGTTCAGTTTTTGCCCACTTACGAAGTTGTAGCCTGAACCAGGCCCAATAACTAAGGACCGTGTGTTTGTTTTTCTTGTTGCACTTATTGAGAAGCCTACATTTCCACCCTGCAAGAAAGAATAACTCACATGCCATGTCAGGGAGATGGGTCATATTTAAGCATGGAGAGTAAAAAGATGGGACTGGTCAACACGAGTCGGTGTTTGGTACGGCCAAAACAGGATTGGTTGGGCTGACTCAAAACAATTTATGTCCAAAGTTTTTATTAACAGTTAATGTTACAAACGTATTTAAATAATAATCTAATCTTGTGATGCATCAAACTTATTTATCTGTGATGTATCAAGCGGGTATAAAAAAAGGCAGTTCGTTTGAATTGACCATGTCAAACAAGTCAAAAGTCATCCGAGGAGTACTTTTATCTCATGTAACCTTTTGAATCATTTAATTCCATATATTAGATTACAACTGCCACTATATTATCTTACACTCAATTTAGCAAACGAACTATTCATAATAAATAGTATATTTTGGACAGATTGGTTATTCAACCTTTACAAAAAAACCTTTGTTGAAGGACCTGTTTTGACCCATTTTCCAGCTCACCCAACCCGCCTATTTTGCCACCTCTTAAAAAACAGTATCATAGAAACTTGTTAAAAAAATTCGTAAACCACATACCTGGTCGCCCCATGTTACTGATTTACCTTCCTTGCTATATGCTTGAATTAAACCTGAAAGCGCACTAGTTTTTTTCTTTTCACCTGCTACAATAGTCTCCTTTCCATCCAAATCATTCGACCATTTACTTTTACTCAAATGGTTGACTTCTTCTGTTTGAGTGTCTGTAACAGAACGCTTCACATCCTTTGAAGGACTTGCATCTAATCATGGAATGCTATCAGAGAACCATTTGCTCATAAAACTTAAGCTATTTGCATTGTATAAAAGACATCTAATGCTTCTTTGGCAATTCCAAACATTTACTTGTATATGTGTTGATTTGTGTTATGTTTCAACTCTTGCGAGTCAAACGGCTAAAGTTTAAAAAATAAAGGGAAACGGGTTGATTGATCGAAAGATTAGGTAAGTACATTTTTAATGCATAAACCCTCCTAAATATATATTTTAATATAACATGTAGCGCATATGTTATAGTAATAACATATGTTATGGTAATAACATATTACATATGCACATCAGCACATGGCTTAGAAACATACCATTAGATGTAAATTCATCCACCTGATATTTGATACTTTCCTGTGGACTTTTAATGTCAGATCCATGAGAAGCATCGATGGCATCCTCATCACCCATATCCATGTCAACCTGTAAATTTCAAGGTTCGTTATTCATATGAATCAAGACCAGTAAATGCAAAACAAAACCAATAAATTTTGGTACGGGGTGGTTGGGGCTGACCCGTAAAACTTTTTTTTATCTAGAATTATTAAATGTATGACTATTAAGTGTGTCAGAATAGATTAGTCAACTACAAAAGTTATATTATTTCAAATAATCTAACTTGCTGAATAAAACTATTTTGTAGGTTTTAATTCTCGCCTTTTCACGAGCGGCTTGGCTCGTTTTCACCCATAAACCAAATGGTATTTGCGCAAAAAGTGAAAAACCATTAGTTTATTTATTGGAATTTTTAGATGGTCGTTGAAGTTTCAACTGACGATTGTCGATTTTTGTTGAAAAAGATGGTGTAAAAGATAAGAGAGAAATAGTAAAGATGGTAGTGTAAACTTTTTATGCGTTAAATATACACTTTGGACAACTATTAACCCGTTTGACCTTTTACAATTAGAATTTTTATTGAGCTTAGCCACTAGAGACAATAGTCCGTAAATCAGGACATGCTAAGCTTACCTCTTGAATGCCACTTTCATCAGAACCATCTCCATGAAGTAAAGACTACAAAATCAAGTAAAAACATAACAAAATAAGATATTAATCAAGAATCCAGCAATAATGATTAGCTTCGGGATCAATTGTAGGAACGATTGTGGTAGGGTGTATACTATCCATGAGTAATAATTAGTTTTCTTCTTAAAGTTAGCTGTTTAACGAGAACATTGAACAGAATTGCGTTTTTGACAAGTCCATGATTTTTGTTTTCTAGTCCTTGACCATCTAAAGTGTTTGTTTTGTGCGTTTTAAAAGGATAACATGACATGTTTACAGGTTAAAAATACCGAGTATCCTTTTCACTTGAACTCTTCTGTTTACTAGCTTGATCACTAGAAACATCTCGTAATTTGCTACAATGGCACTCTTTTTCTTGCAGTGTTTGATAGGAACCTCTTTAATTTTTTCCTTTTCAAGTGATAAGTAACCACTACAAGAATATCTTTTTCCAAAATTATTCCAGTTATATAATACGATCCAAGGTCATAGAGGTTATATGAAAACAAATTAATCAAAAGAGGCATGAATTTTTTACATTGTCCTGATACAGTGACATGAGTAATGTGTTCTTTTTGATGTTTTTTTGTCAACCAAAAATATGCCCCTATGACCTTGTATAATATCTAATAAAAAATATTTCCAAATCATGTAGTCGCCCTTTTATGCTTACGTAATTTTGCAAGAAAACCTACTTATTAAACCAGCAAAATGTGTCCGCCAATCAATTCCGTAAACGAAGGGTTCAGAAATAATGATAGATGATGTATGATGTATGAACATCTTTTAGTCAAGGATTGTTATATGTTTTAAGTGAGAACGTGTCATGTCAGTATGTCACCCCTCCTAAATGCAGGAACAAATAACTGGGACTATCAAGATTGAAAAAACAAAAGTCATGAAAATGCTGAAACAAATTAATGTGCAGGATTTTAGTTGCTCAACTAGAACTAAGCAGAAAACTGATCATTAGCAATGAAAAAAATAAAATTACCATGTGATAGTCCAAAATCAAAAGCATAATAAATTCAAAGAGACGTTTCATACAGATATAATGTCATCACATATATTAATCATGGAGATCCCACAGTTGCATATTTTACTAATTAAACAACAAACCTTGATATCCATCTTCATGTACAAAGATGGAGCTTCTTCCCATTGTCCAGCCATCTTTTGTATATCATCCAAGGTAAAATTGTGTAAATTCCTAGCTGCACAACCCTACACATATAACAAAGAGATGGTCAGAAAAACTCCTTTTCACAACTGTCAAACTTCAAATATAACTACTTGCTTCTAGTGTGGTAGTTAAACTCACCGCTGGATCCTTGTATGAAGCCTCCACTATGTAAACTTCATAACCCGATCTCTACAAAAGAGAAGGAATAAACAAATGAACAGCAGACAATATATTAAATGCCAATCAGCATTCTAAACTTCTAATGAGGTCGAAATTCTATTATGAAATAATATTCCGCACAACATATCAACAACACAGTATACTCTTATCATGACAATTATAAGATTAAGGGTTGTATTTCATGTCAAGCAGCATATTTAGGTTCTTTGAATCATCCAAACCTCCAACCAAAACCATTACACTATGAGAGAGTAACAAATGTAATCGGAGTGGATGAAGTAGTGATTCAGTTAACACATAATCTAACAATGAGTGAATTAGAGTAGTTTTAACCACTGGAGAACAACATTGTGTATCAGAAAATGAAAAAAGAACACTGAGCTTTGCAATTTCATACCACTTCGAAGCAAAAGAACCATTGTATTCTGCTTACTTTTTATTGAAGCAAAAGAAATTGCTTCAGTGGTCTTATTTTTCAATTTCACAAGTACATTTGTGTAAATATCTAATTCACTCATTAAACAAGTTCCGGTGGAGTAACATCCATAAAAATTAGATATATCCAGAGTGGCACATAATATACCCAAAATAATTGGCAATGATTCTTTATTAAGCATTGACCCATTGTCATGAATATTAGAAAAAGATTCCGAGTCAGCATAAATACAACGAACAAGATAAATAACTTTTTTTGGGGTAAACATGAGTTTCCAACTCGACATTGCGAGCCGACTAATCCCACGGTGACTACCCTTTTTGGATAGCCCGGAGTCGGCACAGGTGAACCTCCGTGGCCAGAAGGGGATTAATTTTCTCCCCATTGGATTCGAACCCTTGACCTCCTCTTTGGAAGGTTGGTATTCTTACCGCTGGGTCACCCCTTGTGGTTAAGATAAATAACTTTTTAAAATCACAATGACATCAAAAATATAAAATATAGTGATCAGTGTCCAAGGTTGCCCAGATCCTCTAATTTCATATAAGAGGAGTCAACTCTCATACAAAATGTAGCAATATGTATGATTGCCTAACACAGCCTCATAACCGACAATCTGCATCTGTATTTTACTGGAAGTAAATGCAACCAACATAACAGTCAACTTCCGCACGGCTAAACATAAGATTGGTCTATTAATCATAGAGAACGAAAAACGGATGGGGAAGTAACAAAATCAATACATTCCATACGGAATTTGAAAACAATGTTTTGTAGATTATAATGAATATTGTGTCATCAAAATGTTAGTTCATCTAGTAGTGAAAAAAACAGGCATGAGAAAGAAGTTTATGTTAGATAAAATCAAGGAAAAGGACAGCCTGCAGCAAAGCCTCTGTAACCTACCAGAGGGCCTTCTACTACCAGAGATTTAAAACAACTGACCCAATTATATAAACCAAAACAGAATACTAGAATTCTCAGATTGTTGTTCAAATCAAAGCTAACTGCTTGGTTTTGTGAAGAGACAAATAACAATCAGGATAGATGAAAGCACCAACATTTCATTGACACATTAGAATAACCTTTCTATAAATGTGGTAAAGTAAAATAAAAACTAAGTAAAGTAATCATTATATATAGAAATTAAAGTTTACAGATTAAACATTTTAAGACTTCTATATTGCCTGCACTTCATGGATATAAAGCCTATGAAGTGTGATTAAAATAGGAAACTACAGAATACGATAATTCCATTGAGGACAATATGTTACTGAGTTTCCTACTTTACGGCTATATAGTTCCTTTCATTACCATTGTATCCCTTATAGGTAGCAATTTGTCTCTAAATTTCACACACAATTGAAGCATGCCAATAAGGACAAAATGAATAAACAGCAAAAGTGATAAATTTGCTCCTTCGGTAATTACTCCTCAATGGTTCACATATTAGAGCACTTTCTCAATTGATTTACAACTTTGCATCTCTAAAACATACTTCCTGTATGTTATTACAGACATAGTTATTCCAATACGATATGCTATCACTAAAATCAGGAATTAAACCTAGCTTGAGTTAGTATCTCATGGCCTATTCAAAGCAAATTCACTTACAATTTGCAAGTTCGGAACTGTATAAAACGAAGTACCCATATGGTAAGAATTGATAAGATTATTTCATTAATAGAAGTATACAAATTACAAAATATTAGTACATAAATAAACGGGTGAGGTCCAAATCATCAAGTATAAAGCAACTATTTCACTAAAACACACAAAAGCTTCTAATATGTGTATTTTCTTTTTCTACTATATCATAGTTTTACAGTGTTACATCAAAAAACAGAATGTCGGTGCTTTGACAAAATGAAACACATAACATGAACCCAATATAAACGCAGCATAGATAGAAACACAACCAAAAAAATACAAGGTATCAAAAAAGCTGCTAGCAATAAAGTAAGGCCCACCAAATGAGAGAGTTAAGGGTATACCTTAGCAGTTGCCCAAAATTGAGCAAAATCAGCTACCCGCAGATTGCGGTCATCCACTAAGACGATGCACAAATACCAGCAAGAAATAAGTCATTTGGCCCAATAAAACTGCATCGTTCGTTAGCGCCACTTACTCTACATATTTGGCATGAAAAGCTACCGTTCTTTTCGATTTTTAAATCATATAGAAATTAGTCTTAAGCTTCACCACGCCATAAGTGAAACAAGGCATGGACGTGTGCATATACACACTATATTTCCACGGTGAAACCCTAAACTCTAGAAAGCTAGTAATTCAAAAAAAGAATGAGGTACGCTACTATTTAGACATAACAAATTTTGAAACACAAAGGTATAAAATATAGGCAGAATATAAACCCTTAAATACTAAAATTCTGGCATTCGTATCCCTAGACCATACCAATTATAAAGGAGTAAACGCCCTCATCAAGGGTCTTTTTGAATGCCTTCAACATGCTTGCTCGATAAGCCTATGCAAAAATACACATGGACAATGTTAAAACAATACCATATATACATTTTATAGAACAAAGGTATCAAAATGAAAAAGTGCAAAAACCAAAAATATCAAAAGAAGAATGATGTTTTAGCAACATTAAATAACTCCATCTTAATGGCCCTCATGACAGCTAAAAAATGAAAGAATAAACCTTAAAAACGAGAACTTAAGCGAAAACACTGACACGGAAAACCCACATTTGTAATATATACATTTTACAAATGTGTTACTGTTCAAGGAACAGTAATACACTTGTCTTTTGAATGGATGGCACAATGGTAGGCTTCTCTTAACACCAGTTGGCATGGTTCGGTTCGAATCCCATGCTCTAAACTTTTATCTTTTATGGTCATCTTTACCATTTAACTTAATTTACTAAATTGCCCCTAAATCTGAAAAACAATTAAACATTGCGTTTTGAGTCTATTAAGAGACAAAAATGCATATAAGTTCATTAAGCTATAAACCTAAATAACATCAAGTATCAACTATAAGATGCTATATCGAAATCATTTATTCACAAAAGTGAGATCAGTACTAAACCAAATATATTTCGTAACTTAAAATGTATGTTTAAAGCTCCGCCGCAACGCGCGGGGGACAAAACTCCTTGTTTAATATAATTGTTCGTTTTTTATGTATGAATGAGTCCTTAAATACCTCCTCCATTTCAGGTTCATAGCAATACTCCATGACCTTCTTCATCACTTGTCTCTTGCCTCTAGACTTTGACAACTCACTATCTTCAGCCTATAATATAGACACAATACTTAAAATAAGTATATCTAGTTACGTAAGTTATCGAAGTAACACATTCCAGGATTATAATGAGTTTAAGAAACCAACCACTGACCTTTTCAACTTCAGTCATGAAGTACTCATCCATGGAATGTATACGTGGTGCTTCCCCGCCATTTTCAACCTCAATATCACGCAACACCTTTGCCAGATAGCTCTTTCCACTACCTGTAAATATGAATGTATGCTGTGAATCTTAACTGCATCATGCTGACATGTCACCATACATGCACTAACTAACACAAAATACAATTATGGCAACTTAAAATAAGTGTGATATCTGCACTCCCTATTGTCCTTATGCTTACTCCATACTAAAACGCATACAGGAAAATAAACTTTTTATATTTTGTTCACATCAGTTTAAGACCATCTCCATTTCATAATGTGGGGAAGAAATTAGCATCATTTAAGAATTTCCCTCCAAAGAATAGTACTCAAGTAGAGATTGTTAATAAATATACCTGGAAGCCCTCGCAAGATTATTACCATATGATCAGGACGAGATGCTCGATGAGGATGCTTAAATATGTGTGACCCATCAATCATATTTGGCTTTTCAGGAGGTAAATGCCGCAATGGAAATGGTTGAATATCTCTGACATGTGGTTCAGATGAAGATTGTCGCGTGTGAAACTCCTAATAAGCACAATGTTGGTTATTAGTGAAAGGAAGATACGCATACAAATAAACTTTGTTACGGCTAAGATTTAGACATGCTGATGATCGTCGTGGTTATCACACTTCATCTACCAGCTTAGCATAAGTTTACAAGTACATCATTCAACATTATAAGTATAACATTGAAATATTTATCAGCTATATTTAAAAAACTAGGAACCTAGCATGCTCATACTTCTACATGCTACAATTGTACTGATTGATTACTGCTCATACAATCAACGTGATGCGGCATAAAGTTTTCAGTCTGCAAAAACACATATAGTATGAAAAACACAAAAGAATACAGAAACTTCCTAAATTATACCTCAGCAGAGGAACGACCCGAAGCATGGTAATTATTACTATAGTAACCATGTCCAGGCGAAGGCGAATGGTTCTGGGGCACTGCAGAGCCTGACGATAACGACTCTGCAGAAGAACTGCCAGCATGAAACATAGACGGCTTTACTAACGGTAACGGTGGCGGTGGGGGTGTAACATGCACCTCAAAGAAATGGTTCCGTGGTGGGTCTATGGGTAGCGGTGGCGGAGGCGACACTGGAAGAGGAGGTCGTTGACTAAAATGTGTTCCAAAAGCATCAGCTACATATTGAGCTTTCGGTTCAGACCAACTACTATAATCTAAAGACTCTCTTTGATCATCTACTGGCCTATTCATATCCGCAGGTAGACGTGAAGGTACAAAACTATTAGCACCCGGTAGCGAATAATTATTAGGTTTGTTTTCTAAACTAGTGAAACGCATAACTGGTTGATTCATATGATTACTACTATAATCTAAAGACTCTCTTTGATCATCATAATGCACATTATTATTAGTATTAATGTTCCTATACATATTCGGACTTAAAAACTCAGCCGTCTCACGTCTCCATTTCAATCCCATCTCACTATTCGATCCCGAAAACGAATTTTGACTAGTACCATGATCATGAATCATTTTCAAAACCCTGTCATTACCCAATTGCGGATACCTCGACATATCGGGGGATCCTCTAGGACCTAAATTCTTAGCATCAACTCGCATCCGCTTAATCCCCCCATTATCATAACTAAAATTGTACGGACTATTATCATAAGCAGGTGGTGGTGGTGGTCTAGTATTGTTATAATTATTATAATCGTAATTATAATTTAAAGGTGGTTGAGGTGGTTGTTGGGGGTAATGAAAGCTAGGGTTTTGGATGTAAGGAGGAGGAGGAGGGGGGATGCAAAAAGGGAAGTGGGGGGTTGAACAGAATGGGCAGGTTGTTGCGGCGTTTGGTGGTGGTGGTTGACGCCATTGATGATGATGATGATCCATTGGTTGGTTGTGAGAGTGATTGTTGGGTACCAGGACCAACGGGTGCTTCTTGTCTAACGTTTTGGGGTGTTTGTTTTGGCTTTTTGTATAGCCGGCTTATTATGGTTTTGGGCTTAGAGCATCAGGTGTAGTTTGGCACCAACTGTACCACATCACTTTCCGCGCGATGCGGGAACGGATTGTTGGGGTGAGAGGAGAGAGGTGGGTGGTGAAAAGTGGTTGTTGGGGTTGTTGTTGAGGTGATTATAAATTGTTGGGGGTGATTGTTAAGGTGGTTATAAATTGTTGGGGGTGGTTGTTAAAGTGGTTATAAATTGTTGGGGGTGATTGTTAGGGGTGGTTGTTTCCATAATTAGTAAGTAAAAGTCTGAATTTTTAAGCCTTTCTAATTACTAGAACGGTACCCGCACAATGCGGCGGCGGGTACCTGTGACTATATTTTGCGTTATTCGGTTACACATTTAGTTGTTTTTATGTTTTATAAGTAGAGATGGTTAAGTCAAATAATTTTAGTTTCAACAACCAACGTGCTTCCTGCTTCCTAACCAATTAATTTTGAAATCATTGCATAATAAGCAAGAAAAAAATCTGAATTTTAAGCCTTTCTAATTATAGAATAGTCCCAAATACATTATATAGTAGTATAGATAGAATAGTCTCAAATACATTATATAGTAGTGTAGATAAACGTATGCAACTAACTCTCTCATTAACAAATAACAACTAATCTCAACTTACTCATTTTAGGTTATCACTAACAACTTTATTTTTTTTTTTATCAAATTTTCAAATAAACTAAAGAGTTATTTGGTTAAAGTACATTTGAGAAAATTTAAGGAACTAGAAATTAAAAGGGAAAATGGCAAAAAAATATATCATACTTGTCACTTTTTTTCATTGTATGTAGCGGGTTTTTTTTTTTTTTTTTTTTTTTCACTAAACTTTTCTAAATCGTGTCATTATATGGTCTGGTGTGACCGGTTGTAACTGAATGTCCTACGTGGCGACGGTAAATGCTGAATATTTCTTTTTTTTTTTCACTCTTTTCTTCCTTTTTCATTTATTTTATACATTCCTTTATTTTTTGAAACACTTATTTAATTTTCTTTATATATTAACACATCCCAACTAACTTTCCCCTTTATCCCCACCAATAACTTTTTATCCTCACCACACAAAACCCTAGCCATGAGATCTTCCTCCTCATCAACCTCAAGATCCAAATCCACGTCAATCAGACGTTTTTACACAAAAGAAGAAGTAATTGCACGCACTGAGTGTGATTGTCATTTGCTTGTCAAAGCTCAAGTGGCATGGACCATCACAAACCCCGGGGTAGAAGATTCAAGGGTTTTCCAAAATTTGTAAAATAATTATTCGTATGTAAGTTAACTTTTTGATATAAGAAGATTGAAGTGGCTTTTCATTTGTATTTGTTGCTATGGTAGGGTAGGGAAAATCAATGTAAGTTCTATGGGTTTATGGATGATGAGCTACCTAGTGACTACTACAAAATGTTGTTCTTCAAAGAGCATGAAGAACTGAAAATGTTGAGGTGGAGAATGGATGAGTTGATGAAGGGAAAATCTGAGTTGCACATGGACAATGGTGGCTCAAAATCTGATGAAGGCAAAAGTTCCACATTTGATGAAGCAATATGTTTGCAAATGGTTGAATTGAAGGCTGAGTTGAAGGCAGAATTGAGTTTGATTAACTCAAAAGTCAATTCTCATGATAAACTTGTTGTTTTGTTTAGTTTGTTTGTCATTTTGGTGCTTTTTGTTTATGCAAGTAATGTATTTGCCTAGTGAACTTGTTAGGACTAATGTAATATGACAATGTTTTGGGTTGGTTTCTCTTTAATGCAATGCTTTGTTTTGGTTATTTTGGTATTCTAGCAAATACTGATAGTACACATACACATTTAACATACACAAAGGTTTATGTCATTACTTGTGAATGCCCATTCAGGAACAAAACTGAGCATCACATAATAGTTTAAAGTTACATGACATAAGAACCTAATACAATATGTTTCTAAGTGTACAACATATATGAACAAAAGAAGTGCACAGAAATTAAGTTATGGTTACACAACATAAGAGTTAGTTGACATAAAAAGTTAAGTTAAACAAGAAAGAATTGTTTTCATTCCAAACTGAGAGCATTAGTACTTGAACTCCCAATTCCTTGGTGTTGCTTTGCCAATTTTTTTTTTCAAGATTCTTTCACTCCTTCCTCTTTACCTTAGCTGAACAAAATTTCTCCTAACTCTTGCTTGTGCTTCATTCATTGGTACAACTTGGTTTACAAACGGAATTGGTGGAGTTTGTAAATTCTGAGTAGGTGCATTATGTGACATCTGATTTTCTGAGTCATGAGGGGCATTTTGGTTTTCAATTGGAATTTCTTCAGCATGGTCATCTTCTTGAGTAGACAAACTTTCATTTCCATCAATCCCAAACCATCTTCCCAACCTTCCTACTCTACCCAGACCTGTACTCTCTCTACCTCTACTTCTACCTCTTCCGCTGAGATTGAATACCCTAGAACCACCCATATCAGTAAACCTTACCCTTTTCTTGGTTTGCCTAGGTTCGGTTGTACTAGAACCACCCTCTTTAGTTGAACCTAAGGTGATATTTTCAACATTTGGATGAAAAGAAGGCATTGGCATAGAAGGTCCTTCTTATGGACCAACTATTTTCCTTTTTTTTTTTTTTTTTTTTTTTTTTTTTTTGTTATGTTTGTAGCATTCACAGGTGGCCTATCAATATCCCCATCAAATTCACTAGACCTAGGGGTTTCATCTGGTGTTGCTCTAAATGGTTGAACTAACTGCATGTTTGGTATAGGGAGTTGAGACCAGAAATGGAAATTGACTCATTTATATCGTTTGGTAGCATAGAGAAAAGAAAAAACGGAGAAATAAAAATTCTCGAGAAAACCAACCACTTGTAATTTTATTTCTCCCAATTCCTAACCTTTTTGAATGGAAATACAAATTCTTCGCTTTTTTCTTATATAAAATCAGGAGTATAAACAAAGTCACGTGAGTTGCACATTTGCTCAAGAATAGATTTCAAAGTTCAAACTCTATCCCTGTTATTCGTTTATGTTTCCCAAATTTTCAACCCACTCCATCATTGTTGCTTTCATTTGTTCATACTCCAACATCAATATATCATCCAGCTTGTTGTTTTTGTGGGATCTATAATTTTATCATATCCTTCTTTATTGATTTCCGATTCATGGGTTTTTTTATTTTATGAGATCTGTAAATTGTTTCATATTTTCATTTCACTAAAATTAGGGTTTTTTTTTTTTTTTTTTTTTTTATGAGATCTACAAATTGTTTCATATTTTCATCTTTGTCGGTCGCCATGGATGTCATTGATATTATGAATTTCTCATATGGACTGCCACGTTATTGATTTCATCAAAAAGTATCAAATCTGTATATGGATAATTGGTTTTGGTTTGATTATTGGAAGGATATTGCAATATTATATATTATGTTGAATGAATGAATGAGTTGTTTATAGGATAAACATTAACATGAGAGGATCCTTATCCGTTGTTTATATGATTAGGACCAACCAAACCTTTAAAATCAATGTAAAGATCTGTTCGGGGATGTACGGCATCTGGGACTTCAAATTTTGAGTTCATGGCTACTAATCGAGGCTTTTGATTTCGGGAAGAAAAAAAAAAGAAAAAGAAAAAGATAATTAGTCATACAGGTAGCAAATTTATCTCACTATTTTTTCATTTTCAATATTTGTTTTGATTATATGAACAATATGAAATTCTCAATCACTGACATACCTGATTTGCAACTGTTACCATAGATGTTTATTATGGATCTTGATTGGCTTCCTTGTACTGGTTTAACGCAACAAAGTTTTGATTTTACCAAAACAGTCATCTTTCTTTTATTTCTAGAGTCAATTTCTCAATATTACCAAACAGCGGAGTTAATCACAAAATCTCTATCATTTTAATTTCCCTCCATTTCTATTCTCTACTTCATTTCTATTCTCTAAAATTCTCTCTACCAAATGTGCCCTAACGGTTCATCTTCATCAATTAAATCTGTGGATGTGGTTTTCCTAGGTCTATCCTTCTTAACAGGTGGTTTTGGTGGTTTCACAACAGTCTCATTATTGTAACCCTTCTTATTATGACCTTCTTAACCACAATTTGAACAAGTCATTTCAATCCCAGTCCTAGGCACTTTGTTAGGATTCTTATTTTCATGACTAGCTCTAATCCTTTTTTTTCTTTGGCCTACCAGGCATTTTATGTGGCTTAGGATGCAACACTTTACCCATTTCACTATTATCATGCCAGAAAGTCATTCTACCAAAATAGGTGTTAGGTATTGATGATAGGCATCATTAAACATTTGTTTTCTAAAACAATTTAGCACATATGATTCTACCCTTCTGTTTATCTTAAAAATGACAGCTATGACATGGGTACATGGCAAACCTAATAGTTGTCACATCCTACAGCTACAAGTCCTATGATGTTCATCAACGCCAAAAGCCTCTGAACCATTTCTCACTTCAAAGATATCTCCTCCAACTGGTATCACATGCCAAAAACTTACAAAAAAAAAAAAAAAAAAAAAAAAAAAAAAAAAAAAAAAAAAATCTAATTAGTATACAGTTAAGTAAAAAGTAAAGTAAAGTAACTCCCAATACCGTCTTCCACGGGTTATGGGTCCCAATACCGTCTTCCACGGTGTATGGGGGAGGTTGCGACGTAGATAACCATACCCCTACCTAAGGTAGAGAGGCTGCTTCCGGTTCTACCAACGGTAGAAAAGGACCTCCGGCCTTGCAAGGGGTGAGGATCGAACCCTTGACCTCTGTCTCCAGAGGTAAGAGTGTTAACCACTTGATCCAACCTTGCTCTTTTTAGTATACAGTTAAGTGTTATTGTTAATTATATTCATGACATAAGTATAGTAAGTAATACCTGTGTTGATCTTTCAAGAGTTCCAACCTTTTCTGAATGTTAGGACAAATGTCCTCTGTCCATTTATCTAACATTTCCTCGTTATGTTCATTGTTTCCATAACAATTACCCTCTTATCTCTAACACTTAAAAGAACAGCATTGAAACACTCACTGAATCCATTCTCCACAACTTCACAATTGTTACCAATATGAAATAAGCGTTGGACCAGGTCTTTGGATCTTTTTTAATCAGATAATCATATGCATTTGGGTTAGCAATTTTGATCTTCTCCATAACCTTGTTAAACCTACCTGGATAACTGGCCTTTGAAGCAACCCAAAAAAAAGCCAAAACTCCAATCCACTATATATTTTCCTAAAACCCTCATAGATATGCCTTGCACATTGTCTATGTTCGGCATGTGGTATTATATCCTTGACAGCTTCTAGCAATCCCTAAGTTAACATTAAAATACATTTACATCAAAGAAAGTTACAAAACCAAGACCACTGAATCAAATAAAAATGAAATGTACCTTGTGTTGTTCTGACATAAGTGTTAAACCATTTCCAGTTGGTAACTCAAGATCCTGTCCAAGCAATTCCAGAAACCATGACCAGTTATCTTTGTTCTCCACATTCACCACAGCCCATGCTACCGGAAAGATGTGGTTGTTACTATCCCTCCCAATAGCCATAAGAATTTCACCCACATTTGGCTTTTTCAGGAAACAACCATCCAAAGCTATAACCCTTCTACACCCTTTCTTCAACCCCTCTTTCAATCCATTAAATCATACATAGAATCTATCAAAGTATGTACCATCATCTGGATTGACTGTAACCCTCACTCTAACAGTTCAACCATTATTTGAATCTAAAATAGCTTTAGTATAAGACCTAATCTAACCATAATGATCTGCCATTGTGTTGTCCCCTTCATATATTGTCCAATTTTTGGCCCTCTTACATATACTAGGACTAACAATACACTTGTATTTTTTCATGACTAAATCAGCAATTTGATGCAACTTAATGTCTGGATTCATTCTAATCTTAGGACCAAAGTGCTTAGCAATCCACTTGTAATTAATCAAAGTTCCAAACTTAAAATCTCTCACACATGTATGCTCATCATTAAGTGATATTACCTTAAAAGACTTTTCAATAAGCATCTGCTTCCCGTAACACCTCCATGGGCATTTAGACCCTTCATCCCTGCTAGTTGGATACCTGATGTACTTACTTTGTTTCCCCTTCTTTGTATCTTTGATCTTCTCAGGACGTAAACCACAACGAGCTACTACTTTCTTTGTTCCGCTTCTCTCAAACCATAAAGAAAATCCATTTGCTAATCCATAGTAAGTGAGACATTGTTTTAGTTGACCAACATCAACAAACTTTTCTCCAACCTGAAAAATAACATAAAGATGTTATTGAAAGGACTAACTATAACCTTTATACTATGAAAAGTATTTAGTATGTACTAAATAATTACCTTCGGTTTCTGCATTTTCCAGTGTGTATCTGCATCATAAACAGGATACCTCTCCACATTAGTCTCCACCATTTTGAATGGATCTGTAAGTATAATATCATCATCACAACCTTTGAGCTTCCTCATTAGATCATCCAGGAATTCCTCATGTTCTAAGACAATATCATTTTCACCTATACCATCCCATTTCTTTTTTCTTGAACTCCCCTCTCCACCTTGTGGTTCAGTAGCTTTTTTTTTTTTTTTTTTTTTTTTTTTTTTTTTTAACTTGGGTGCCCTTTTTGCCTTAAATTTTCTTCTCCTAAGTTCAATAAACTCATCCTCACCCTCTGATAGGTAGTCTACAGATCTGTCAGACATTTGACTTTCACTATCACCATACAACATTGAGTAGTCAGGAATTTCAGTCTCACTCTCACTAGAAGAATCAGCCGTAACACTTGGATTCACATTTTCAATAACAATACCCTTATTCCTAACCATTGGCTTTCTAGCATGAACTGGTCTATCTTCATAAATCATCGGAGCCTTACCCCTATCCACAAACTTCCTAGGTAAATCATCATCAACATGTTCTGATGGACCAATGTCATCATGAACATGTTCTGATGGACCAGTGTCATCATCAGCATGTTCTGATGGACCAGTGTCATCATCAACATGTTCTGATGGTGAAGCAATGTAATCATGTACAACATCAGATGATGCAACAACCTCATTCTCTAGATTAACATATCTGATCTTAGGTGGTGATACACTATCCTAATGTTTTCTGCTAACAGTTCTGGGCTTAGGTGGTGTTTTTAGCTTTTACGCTTCATCCTCAACCCATGATACTAATTCATTATAGGATATGTTCCCAGCATCCTTCCTCCTAATCCCTTGTATGCTATGTTTTGAACTTTCCTCATTAACAGATTCATCAAAGACTAAATTTGTATGATAATAATTATACAAATTTTGGGGAATGTGGGCTAAAAACATGTCTAACTTTCCAAAAGAATCACAAAATGAATATATTGACTCCAAATCTGAATTAGACTTATTTTTAGCCCAACATCTAACTCACATCCTGGTAACTTAAAAAACATGGCATAGAAGGTGGTCTCTAACTACTCTTTCAGATACTTACACAAACCCTCATAATCATACTTCTTATCCTAATTAGAAACCCTAAAATGGTAAACAATACCATTTTCATACCTTAGTGGTTCGAAATAGAAGACACCATCAAAGTGTACATCAAATAACAAGGCATCTAAACCAGAAGGAGACATACTATAAAAAAATAAAAAATAAAAAATAGTAATCAGTATAAATCCTAAATCACCATGCATATTATGGGAGACATAAATAAAATACAATTCCATAAAAATACAAACATAATAAAGTCAGATGTACCTTTTGCCCACATCAATTTCATAAAATCGCTAGAGATCGACTGTCAATTTGTAGTTTAATAATTAGGGTTTGGGGACCATTCGAATAAACAAGTGCGTGGTGGGACTGTGTGTTTTTTTAGGATAAAGTAAATAATTTATGTGTGGACAAAACAGATTTTGTATTTATTTAATCCATTATCAAACGTGACATTTTAATATCACACATGGATATTGTAAAAAGTTATAAAAGAAAAAAAAAAAGGTATTAAAAATACAGATATAACCGGCTATGCTTACAACCAGTCACACAGACCATACAATGACACGATTTAGAAAGGTTAGTTCCAAAAAAAAAAAAAAAAAAAAAAGGATGTTACATACAATTCAAAAAGTGGCAAGTATGATATATTTTTTTTTTTTTTTTTTTTTTTTTTTTTTTTTGCCATTTTCCCAAATTAAAATGCCATAAAGTTTGTGTTTTGTATGACAAGTGGGGAATTTATAATGCTTCCAAAAAGCCAGTCTTTTCTATTTGCTTGGGACACGAGACTATATTAAAACACATTTTTCCCCACAAACATTCCCAACTACTTCTTTCCCAAACATAAAAGTTAAAACACATTTTTCCCCACAAACATTTTCCAACTACTTCTTCCGTAATTCTTTCTACTTTGATCTACATCTACATTGATGTCTATATTCTCTCCAAGCCTTTTTATTACTATTCTCTATATTTAATTGGTCTACTAGTTGTATTTTGACTTTTGAAGAACAACTAGGTCTCTACCCGTCCGATGGACGGTTTTCTTAATAGCTGACTAAAATTTCTAAACTGTTTAAGATTTAATATACACAAAATTGTAGCACAATGCATATACTTCGCGGCGGGTAATATTAAAGGAGTCATAAAAGAATAACATGATCTTTCGGTTACATGTATATGAAATCATGCGTAATAAGAGTTGGAGTATATAAAAAAAAGGTTTGATTTACTACTAAGTAAGTATGTGCTAGAATTGATGCTTGTAAAGAGACGTCCATTATGATTAGTTTTCGACATTTTTCACTGCAAGTAAATACTGTAAAAACAAAACACCAGTGAATAGAATTAACTATGACATTTGATGATAGTTACTAAAATGCATACTACATAACCCAATTTGAATGGTAAAGGGTGACAAAGGAGTAGAGAAAAATTCCCTTTTCTTACTAAACAAACAATATAAGGAAAAAACTTGCATATCAGACTCTACCATCATCATTTGTAATGAATCTAACTCTATCATTTGACCACAATAACTAAGAAATTGAACATGAATGGGTTTTACAAAAAATAAATAAATAAATAAAAATAAATAAATCATAAAGTTGGGAACAATTTATGCGTTAAAAGCATACCAATCATCATATTAATATTCAAATAATCAATAGCAAAAATCATCCTCATATATGATATTATCACATCTATATAAGGCTAAGCAAAATCACCCGAAAACCTACCCAAACTGAACCAAACCGACAAACCAAACAAAACCGGGCCGAACCGACCTTATTCGGTTCAGTTTTCGGTTTAGTATAATTATTTCGGTTTTACTCGGTTCAGTTCTGGTCAAAACATACTTATTCGGTTCAGTTTCGGTTTCGATAGCTTTTACTCGGTTCTGTTCTCAGTTCGGTTCTCGGTTCACGTTTTACCCTTATTCAGTTTTTGGATCGGGTCGTGTTTGGTCTGTTCGGGTTGGGTTTGACCCATTGCTCAGCCCTACATTTGTAATCCTCTACGTACCACACTTGAATTTTCAAATCCTTACATTCCAAGTGGCATACCGTTTACAAATATGTGCATTGGACGTTGTTAACCTGCAACGGCACGTAGACATAGTGTTGGTCAAAATGATAATCATAATAGTAATTCAAGGAAATTTAGTTCCACAATATACCAATTAGTATTCTTTATACCATAAGAAATAATGAAGGTAACTTAGTTTCGCAACAGACAAATTAGCTTTCTACAATAAAAAATGAAGCTATGTTCTTTGAAAGCTACAATCATTAGCTCCTCAACCAGGTGTTTACTATGGAACTTGGGCATGACCTCAACTCAAATGCAAATTGTGTTGAGCCTATACAACATGGTAATAATTGCTGAATCTATTTTCATGTGAAGTACTTTTCCATGCGACTTTTGTACCAAATATATATTTGTAAACTAAAAATAATAGGCTAAAATTGTAAACATCTTACATTGGCTAATTACTATACTAACATGATACTAATACTTAAGAATATATGTAAATGTAGACTCTCAATAACAAAAGGAAATAATAAGAAACCTAAGCACTTTGACAAATATGATGCTGCGTCAACCAAACCTTGTCATTTTTTATCCATCTTAACCATTTACCCAACCAGCCCGTTCCAACTATATAGTGGAGATAAATAATGGAAATACAAATTCATATTTGAGTGAAAAGCAACAACCGCTCAAAAGGGATGTAATCACATTGGCATCTGCAACATAATTTTTCCTCGAGCTGAAGGATGCAGGAATGTCAAGAAGTAATATAAATGGCCAGCTAAGATACCTCATGGATTTGGGGACAACTGGTGAATCGAAGATGACATCAAATTAAGTATGGCCCATGGAACATGCTTGGGCGTCAATATGGTGTTGACGAGTTGGAGTCAAATAAAGAAGTAACAATCAATCAGATCCCATGAAAAAGGCAGAGGTGGTAACTATGGGCCATTAACTTATAAAGGGTAATCTTAAAAAGCTAAAAGAAAACAGGTTCAATATGTCAAAAGGAATAAACAACAGCAACATAAAACCTCGAACACTGTTATATTATTAAAAAAATGTATTCATGTTGAAATTATAATTTGTATTATATATTGTAATCATATCTGAGTGCTAACTATTTAGAATATATAGTGTCAAAAATATAGAAGGAACGGTGTTTTAGCGCAACCTGACCCAAACTGTACTGCATAAAAAGATACTTGAATTGATCCTAACCCAACCGACGGTCATGTATTCCAGCACAAGATACGAATAGAGACGAACAAACGTCAAAAAATAAAGACAAGCCTTAAGGTGCAGAAGACCAAAAATGCTGATATTTGTATTTGGAATTCCCTGTTCCACATGTATTATGTTTTTTTCATTTTACATTGAGGTAGATTGGTAAAAGGACTTGTAAAGTGAAGTCAACCACATAAGCATAAGTTTGTCTAATGCAAGATACCAAGAAAGAGGCACAAATGAAAGTCATAAAAGAAAGACATACCTTAAGTTGCACATGACTATAAATGTTGATATTTGCATTTGGAATTCCCAGTTCCACATGTAGAGGAGTACATAGACCAATGATAACCCCTGTCATATAGACAAGCCGAAAATCCTGAAATAATCTTGCACTCACGTGGAAATGTGAGGATGAAATCAAGCGAATCTAATCTTATCTCTTTTCAATCTTAACGAGTAACTTGAATTGAAACCCGGGACGTGTTTCTTCTAAGGCTGGGAGGCTGTGACAACTCAACAATTTGAAATTAATATATATATATTATGTCATGAACAATCATGTATAATTAAAAACTAAAACTCGGTTTGGTTTATGTGAGGTATAATTCGGAAATATTTCTTTATTTGACATGTAATATGGCCCATAGGACTTAAGGTTGAGTATAACGTGAGTCGACACAACAAAAACCTAATAATACAATAAATACTAAATTTCTACGCGTTGAACGAACATTGACGTATTTATAATTAAACTTTACGGAAAAACACTTTTAAAAATGATAGCACAACTTAGAAAATTTAACGAGTATATTTGATGAGTCAAATGAGGCCCGGGAATTTTAACGGAAAGTTTAATTCAGTAACAACTCAGGTCCGTTACTTGAAATTAGACATTAGGCCCTCCAGGATTCTAGGTTTGGCAAGAGTGGCCCAAAATAGTTATAAAAGGAGTGATAGTTATCATTTTCTCATTTTATGGTATTCCTTTTCTCTCCCAATACACAGCCGCCACCCACCTCTCCTCCACCGTCGGTAACCATCACCGCCACATACCACACCACACCACTACCACCAAAACACCCCTCGTGAACCCCTTATCTTGAACCCCACCATACGTGCCCTAAACAGCCACCTCACCATCACCACGCGCCTTCACCGCCACCCTTATCACACCTAGACGCCAGAGCTGAGTACTTCAAAGGTAGGAAACACCATCTCGTCACTTTTGGCGACTCGGTGTACCACCACTCGTGAATAACGCGTTGTATATTTTTGTTTTTAGTTTGGGTTTAAGGTTCAATCAATTAGAAAAAACATTTTATAAATAAAAACGTAAATCAAAACAAGTTTGGTATCTAGGTCATGTTTGTGTGTGTCGAGTGATTCGAACTGTGAGCATAAGCTCACGGTTGTGTTTGTTGTTGTTTGATTTTAGTAATATTCGAACCATATATTCTTGTTGATTGGATTCGGTTATGGTTTATTGTTGTCAACTTTGACCGAGACTAGGACTATTTGGATTAGAACGGTAGTGAAGTGATTTTTATTGAGATTGTTGTGGAATTTTGCAGCCGGGTAGGTTAGGATTTGGTTACTTTGTGGGTTTATTTGTAGTTGTGTTTGTTGTGGGATTTTTGGGCAAAAAAGTGGACAAGGGTCCATTTGGTTGTGGTTGCATTGAGAAGGCGAAGCCGAGACCCTAATGGTCTCGGCATAATGTTAATAGGTGTGGGATTGTTGTTGTCATTGTTGAGATTGTTGATGTTATTGTTGGTGTTGAAGCCGAGACCCTAAGGTTTCAGCATATTTAAATTGTCGAAGTTGTCATTATTGAGAGTTGATGTTGGATCAAGGATAGACTTGGTTTTGGATTTGGTCAAGTGGTTATCGAGCCGTAGGATTAGTTTTGACCGATAGTGATTATCGATATTATGAACTTATGATATACTTGTGATGTTTGAGCCACGTCGGTGTCACCGCGACTTTTTAGTCACAGCTTGACCTCGACAAGCCAATACCGAGAACTTTAGACTTTATTTCGGACATATTGACATTAAAATTGATTATTGAGCCCGAGATTTCATCACTCGGACACGTGACTCGAAACAAATAATAACTCTCGAAAATAATTATTTGGAAAATATAAATATATATACTAGACATGAAAATGAATAATAAAAGTTTATACGGTAAATATTAATTAACGAAATATCTTTTGTTATTTAATTTTTAATGGAAAAACTAATTGAAAATAAAAGAAATGTTTAAATGAATAAGGGTTATTAAATGTTTCGAGGACACGAATTTCGAGAAACATCAGTTTATTATCATTAGAGTTCTTGTTGGATTAATTGTTTGAGTGATTGGTAGGTAGTCGGTATAATATGGGATATTCGCAACACCGGACTCGATATACATTTTAACTTGAGATATTATTGTATTTTGGACATCTTCGGACTATTGGGACACGAAACAACTACAATACATTAGACTCAACATGAATTTAATGTGTTTAAGCCGTAACTGATGAACAATATGAAAATGATGTCTAACAAACAATAATATTTATAAACCCTCGATAACTAAAACGTGTTTGGAAAACAAATAAAGTTAGTATTTGGTTTGGAACGTTCCATTAGTGAACGAGACACGGCAAATTTCTATTAAATATATAAAACAAGTATATTTTTACGAAGCATAATGGAGCTATGGGATAATGCCAACGACTACCAATCCTTTCAACTACTTGCTATACTTATTAGGTGTGATATTTGTGAGTTATTTCCGTCGTCACTTGTGTTGGAGTGTGTTCACTTGAGTTAATGTTGGGTCGCCACTACACACACGATGATACCAAACGCTAATAAACGAAATTAATAAGGATATTTTGAAATTTTAAATGGAAAATGTTGGGGATAGTTAACTTTTGGAAACTTTTGTATATTTGAAAGTATACATTAAGATAAGTGTTATATTAATAGGTTGTGCCGAGTCCGTCGTGCCGTGCTCACTTAGTAGCTGTTGTGTTGTTTTATTTCTTGATTTTTGATGAGGCGAAAAATGAACCACTTTTAGGGGGTCATTTAAACCCGAAATTGAATTTATTTGATCAAATATTGCCCTAAATCATTCCTTTTGTGATTTTAGGTACTTTGGGAGAGAAATCTGGAAAAGGAAGCAATTTGGACATTTTTGGAGCATTAAAGTGAAGAAAACGCCAAAGTCTTAATTTTCCTTGCTGGGAACAGTAGGTGACGGCGTCAAGAAGGAATTCCTGACGGCGTCAAGAGCAATTTCCATGACGATCCAGTACAGATTTGACGGCGTCACGAAGTAGGGCGTCAAGAGTTAAAGTCATGACGGCCTAGAAATGCATAACACATGACGGCGTCAAAAGTAGATCAAGGCAGTCCGAGAAGAGTTTTGGCGGCGAGGTGACGGCGTCACAAGCTTTGTCTTGACGCCGTCAGACCCTATTTCCTATATATAGTTTTCTAATTTTCACATTAAAAAAGGGAGAAGTTTTGGAGAAACCCTAAGTACGAACTTGGTGCGAATTTTATAGGTTTTTCAAGGGTACTAAGCCCTTGATACCTTTCATGTGTAATTGAGATAAGTATTCTTTTAATTCAATCAATATGTCTATGTGTTGGTTGTCTATATCTTGTTCTTGTCTTAATTCCATCATGTTAGGCTAGATCTATCTTGTGTTTGCTTGGATCTAATGAAACCTAGATGTTAATTATGTGTTGATTACTTGTTTATAGTTGTTTTTGGATGAATGAATTTTAATGTTAGGCTTAAGAAAACTGGCAGATCTCCAAATGGTAACATGCTTGAACGTCTTAGGAAACATGAACCGATATGCACTAGGTCTTTATTGGTTGTATTTAATGCATGAGCCACTGTTTATAATCCCTATGGTTGTGCTGGGCATGGCATAGGAGGAGATAAGAGCTCATAGAATTGGGGAGTTAAGTGCGTCACCCCATGAATGATATTAAGGAATACAATCCGTCATCCATGCAACTAAAACAAGTAATTAACGTGTAAAAGATGTCTAGGGAGTAATGAAATCTAAGTAAACACATTTTCTCCACTTATTGCTCACAACTTTAGTATAATTTAGTTTATTTTCATTTTCAGTATTTTATTTTGATTGTATCTTTAGTATTGGGTTAGTTGACTAGCAACTAATTCCGCCCAAATCCTTCAAACACGAGACTTTTACTTGCTTTCTAAAAAATATAAAAATACAAAAAGAATCATCTCTCACCTTTAGAACTAGTATTTAGGTTTTCTAATCCTAGCGACACTATTCCTAGCTGAACGATCAATCCCCCGGTACTTGTCACTATACTATACTACAACGATCAGGTACACTGCCTGGTGGGGGTTGTAAGCTTCTCAAGATCCCTTGAGAGGTAAAGCCTGGTGCGATTCCCACGTATCAAGTTTTTGGCGCCGCTGCCGGGGAATAGTTATTGTCTAGGTTAGAATTTCTTTTTATTAGGTCTACTTGCTAAATTCCTTTCTAGTAAGATTTTATTTTTATTTTTAGGTCTTCTTTAGTCTATCTCATTTCTTTGTGTGTTTGTTCGTAACTCTTTTCACCACCCGACATCATGGACAACGGGAACATCCTTGAACCCGTCATCCCACCACAACAAAACCCACCATTAGAACCCCTTAGGCCCCGAACCTTAGGAGAGTATTCCCGACCTAGCCACCAAGGCTACCGAAACACCATTGAGCTCACCGGAGCCAATGTGACCCCCTTGCGATCCGACACCATCCGGTTGGTGCAAAGCGGATGTGCATTCCATGGACTTCGTTCCGAAGATCCAAACCAACATCTTAAGGACTTCCTCAAAATCGTAGATTCCATAGACCTAGATGTTGCAACTAGAGAGACAACCCGATTACGCCTATTCCAATTCTCTCTACGGGATCAAGCTAGTCAATGGCTTGAGCGTTTACCCGCGGGATCCATCACCACATGGGATGATCTCACCACTCGTTTCCTTGCTCAATTTTTCCCACCGGGGAGAACTACTAAGCTTAGAAATGACATCTTGATGTTCCAACAACGTCAAAATGAATCTCTTTATGAAGCATGGACTCGTTTCAAGGACTTACTCCAAAAAGTCCCTCATCATGGCATAGATCTTTGGCCCCAAGTCCAAATTTTTTATGACCATATCGATCTCTCCACGAGGCGAGCCATTGACCAATCGGCCGGTGGTAAGCTACGTGATCTAAGTGCGGAACAATCATGGGAACTTATAAAAGATCTTGCTCTCTATGACAACGAAAGTTGGAATGATCCCCGTGATTTGAACAAAACGGTCAGGGCAATATCTTTGCCTTCGAACAACTCTAGCACTCCCGACCGTAGGATCATGGAACTTGAGGACCAAGTCAAGTTTCTCATGAAATCTTACGAAGCTCCTAAACCTTCAAGCCAAGTGAACAAAATCACTTCTTTATGCGAATTATGTAGCGGTCCCCACGACACTCGTGATTGTGTGGAACTCCCCGGAACAGCTTTTGCGGACTACGCATCCACGCGTACCGACGAAGCGGGAGATAAGTGGTACACTTTCAAGCCCGAGCCAAACACTTACGGTGATTCATACAATCCCTCTTGGAAAAATCACCCAAACCTTAGGTGGAAACAAAATCAACCCAATTCTTCCAATTCGCCTAATCGTTACCAACCAAACGGCCCACCATCCAACCGTACTTTCAACAACAATCCTTCTAACAACTATGGTAGTACCAAAAATCTTGAAGGATTGATGTCAAAATTCATGGCATCTCAAGAAGCTCGCATATCTAAGTTTGAAGCCGATTTCAAACAAAAGCAAAGCGAGATGACCACCAAAATTGACGCATTGTTGAAAGTTCTCAATGACCGAGAAATGGGAGCACTCCCAAGCGACACGGTCAAGAATCCGAAACTAAACGTTAATTCCATATCTTCAGTTTCGTCACCCACTTCGTGTCCACAATACTACTCGGTTAAATCAACGAGCACGTGTTTCAAACAAAACCAAATTCTTCAAAATGACCAATCAAATAAAACACCCGATATAGAACCGGTCAAAAGTATAGTTGAAACACCTCCTACGCAAGACCTTGACGATGAATTCAAAGAACTTCACCTTGAACGCCCCGTCATTGATGTCTTAGCGCGTGCTCCTTACTATAGTGCCCTCCTAGAAAAATATGAGAAGTTTAAACTAGGTAAAAATAGGACCGCCTTTGTTCAAAACAAGTTACCTAAAAAGCTTGATGATCCGGGTATATTTGTTTTGCCTTGTAAGATAGGAAGATCCGAAGCTTTTGATACACTAGCCGATTTAGGGTCAAGCCTCAACTTGATTCCCTTATCCTTATTCACCACTCTTAAGCTATGGAAGTTAGAGGAAACAGAGGTATTGATAGGGCTAGCGGATGGGAGTATTGCCCACCCGGTTGGAATGATTAAGGATGTAGTTGTTCACGTAGGAAAGTTAACTATATTTGCGGATTTTCACGTCCTAGACATGGTTAGTGATACTACATGCCCATTATTGGTAGGAAGAGGATTTTTAGCAACCGCTAGCGCCATGATAGATTGCAAGGAGTCCAAGATAGCGGTAGGTGAAGGCGATACTTGGTCGGTGTACGATGTAAAGAAGCATAGTTATGATTGTGATGATGAACCGACACCGCATTGGGTAGAGATGAATAGGAGACCATCTAGATATGGACCTTGGATAGAAAGGAACTTCATAGGACCTCAATGCCCATTTTATCTAGAGAAAGATTTCGTTGAAAAGACACATTCGGTAGAACAACTCATAGCTAGAGATGAAGAGCTAGATCCCTTTGAGGACCCCTTAGTCTTTAGGAAGATGATTGAGTTCTTAAGCGTAATGCCTATCAATATAGAGATGAATAAGTGGAAAAGAGAGGGAGACAAGTGTAAATGGAGATGGGACAAGCCACCTAAAGAAGGTGATGGATCATGGCACATGAGGATGACTTTGTATGATCCAGATGGAGAAAAGTTTGAAAGGTCATACCATACTAAGGAAACCGATAGGAAGTTGAAACCTAAGTTTGATCCCAAAGATGTCCTCAATGAGGAACTCACCCGTGTCACGTAGTAACCCATGACCTTGAGTCTAGCTACAAGACTCGTAAATAAAGAAAAGCGCTTTTTGGGAGGCAACCCATGTTTTGTGTGATTTTATTTTTGTTTGTTTGTTATTTGCTTCCGTATGCATGCTTTATTTTTATTGTTGGTTGATCATGTTTCTAAATTAAATAGTGGAAATACTTTACTTTGTTGTTTTGGCCTAGTCTTAACTCCACCTAAAAGTATTTTTGCAAAAGATAAGTGTAAGGGGAAACCCCAAATATGTTTTTAAGAAACAAACCGATCATGATTCTCCACAATATTAAATGAACATGTATATTCTTATTTGTTAGAGTCAAATGCTTGTATTGAGTCATAATGAAGTTTTGCAGGATTTTCCAGGAAGTAGGACCAAGTTTTTCCAGAAATTTTCCGGAAACTTAACATAAGAATTTCTGCAGGTCACTTCTGACGGCGTCAAGAGTTAACTCTTGACGTCGTCAAGTGTAAAAATCTGGAAATTTTACCGGTTTTGTTTTTCTAACGGAGTCTTATGGTTTTTGTGAATTATTAAGTTTTATAATCTCCAGGAAATCTGCAAACTTCATTCCACAAGCATTATATCTTATTTTGTTTTCTAGGATTTAGTAACTTGTATAGGATGCTGCCAAGTTTACGCGAGGTTGTCTTGTTTGTTTTCTCAGGTTTTGCAGGTTATGTATGACAAGAAGATGATTTATATTCTGGAAGGGAAGCTTTGATTGTTCATTTTCTTAGAGGAAAATTTAACCTGATCACCTTATTATCCATACCGAGCAAATCAGGGGAGTATTTGATTTCATTCTTTTTACTTTTTAACTTTTACATTCTTTACTTGAACATTGGGGACAATGTTCATCTTAAGTGTAAGGGGAGGGTAAAAAGATGATACCTTACATATGCACTTTCGCTTGAGTTTGTTTTGTTTGATAGTAGATGTGTAATAAAACTATGAGAAATACTTGTTAGTGCAATTTTAGCGCCAAATTTAAATTTTTTTACAACATTTAGGAGTGAAACTTTAGCCATAGCAAGCGTCTCATGGATAGGAGATTGTACGACTAGCACATAACCGTATATTCAGAAAAATTTCCCACCCAAATATGTGAGGTTCGCCTTTAGATTTGATAGGAAAAGCATTTACTATTAGTGCTTATGAGTGTACCGGTAGCATTTAAATTCTAGAACTTGCGTTAGTGATGCATCCCGAGACCGCTAGGGAGACTACATTCGTGTGGTAGGATTTACTACATGATAAGAGGCATTAGGATCACCCTTGTGTTAAACCCATACCATAATTACTTGACCATTTAAGTCATATTACTTGGCTAGTTAAGTCAACTGATTTTTCCCACACCCTTAGCGTTGTACTCATTTTTAGTACACGAAACCCCTAGTACACCCCTCCGAGCCTATCTTTTCGTTTCTAACTTTAAGCATCTTACTTAAAGGAAGAATTTGTTACACCCCACTTAAATGTACAACCTAATCGCCTTAGCCTTCCGTGTATGCGCTCATTTTTAGTGCATTATTGTTATTTGTTAAACCCTAAGTTAACTTTCTAATTGATTACATGGTTGCTAAGTCGAGTCATATCCTTGTACATATTGTTTTGGGACGATTGGGACTCATGGGTAAAGTACTTATTTTATGGAGTAATGGGGAAGAACATCATATTATTTTAAGTACGAACTTAGTGCGAATTTTACAGGTTTTTCAAGGGTTCTAAGCCCTTGATACCTTTCATGTGTAATTGAGATAAGTATTCTTTTAATTCAATCAATATGTCTATGTGTTAGTTGTCTATATCTTGTTCTTGTCTTAATTCCATCATGTTAGGCTAGATCTATCTTGTGTTTGCTTGGATCTAATGAAACCTAGATGTTAATTATGTGTTGATTACTTGTTTATAGTTGTTTTTGGATGAATGAATTTTAATGTTAGGCTTAAGAAAACTGGCAGATCTCCAAATGGTAACATGCTTGAACGTCTTAGGAAACATGAACCGATATGCACTAGGTCTTTATTGGTTGTATTTAATGCATAAGCCACAGTTTATAATCCCTATGGTTGTGCTGGGCATGGCATAGGAGGAGATAAGAGCTCATAGAATTGGGGAGTTAAGTGCGTCACCCCATGAATGATATTAAGGAATACAATCCGTCATCCATGCAACTAAAACAAGTAATTAACGTGTAAAAGATGTCTAGGGAGTAATGAAATCTAAGTAAACACATTTTCTCCACTTATTGCTCACAACTTTAGTATAATTTAGTTTATTTTCATTTTCAGTATTTTATTTTGATTGTATCTTTAGTATTGGGTTAGTTGACTAGCAACTAATTCTGCCCAAATCCTTCAAACACGAGATTTTTACTTGCTTTATAAAAAATATAAAAATACAAAAAGAATCATCTCTCACCTTTAGAACTAGTATTTAGGTTTTCTAATCCTAGCGACACTATTCCTAGCTGAACGATCAATCCCCCGGTACTTGTCACTATACTATACTACAACGATCAGGTACACTGCCTGGTGGGGGTTGTAAGCTTCTCAAGATCCCTTGAGAGGTAAAGCCTGGTGCGATTCCCACGTATCAATTTTTGTATCTCTTTGCTTTCCGATATATTTGTAATTGTGCATAGCTGAAATCAAGGTGAGTTTCATATATAGCCCAACTTTTACTCGTAACTATGCTTTATTTAAACGTGGAATGAGAAAACATGCAAACTATTTTTCTTGGACATGCCACTACTTTTGATTTGCTATTATGTGTTGACTAGCTAAGTTTAGATATGCGGTAGATGTTGACTTAGGCTAGGGTAGCAATCCTTTGCTATAGCGTTGGTGCCTAGCTAAAAATAGATATCTACTTCCGGCCTAGACCAGGGTAGCAACGTACTATACCTCACTATATCGTCGATGTCTAGCTAGAGTCGCCTAGGGCCCTACTGAGATCTCATTCTCTCTTCGATATTGGATTGATTATTATTAGAAGGTTGTTGGAATGTTTGACATATATCTACCCTAGTCCCACATAGCAAATAACTCTATCAGGTCTACTACTAAATCTTATGATTAAACCTATAAACTCACCAGCGTAAGCTGACCTTTAGCATGTTTTCTCAGGTAACACTCGCATTTAATGATGAACTCTTAGCGTGGAGGTTTGGCAAGTGGCACGGCTCATGGATCAATTCTTACTCTGATAATTAAATTAGGGACCTACTTTATATTTGACTGGTGGGCTTACTTTAACACTTTTACGTAAATGTAAACTTTAATTATTAGGATGAAATGTTTATACAAACGATAATGTACATTCTGTTTTCTTATGCTTGTGTTGTGTACCAATCCCGTAGCACCCTGAAAGCTTGTTTAAGTCTTCCGCTGTACCAAATTTTGGGGGTGTTACAAGAAGGAGCGTAGCCAACTTTCCAAGTATACACATCTAACCTATCCTTATTTCTGGTTTCATTCATGTAATATCACAATTTGTGTACACTTTTTTATTTTTGTGTTTCACTTTATTGTAGGTGGTGGAAAGGTTTTGATGTTCCAAAGAATCTTGATGTGTTTCGAAAGTTTTAAATTTATAAGACTAGTTTCACCAATTCCTTAATACACAAAACACATGGGTAAAAGTATAACCCCCGTTAATAGTAAAGGTTTTTAGGCAAGACCAGGTCGTCCCAAGAGAGGTAATGATTTCTTATGTTAGCTGATTTCTTATGTTAGCTATTGTTAACAAAATTAGATTCCAATGATTGTCATTTATCTCTAAAACCATTTTTGTTTGATTTAAGATTTTTGTATTGTTTTGCCAAATTGATTTAAAGGTATGTTTATCCAAGGTTGAGCACATGAGAATAATAAGCATAAGTATCACAGAAGGTACATGGACAAAGCATAGAAGTAAAGCATGATGGTTGATCACGTAAACTAGTATATGTACTCTATGTAAGAGAATCTCCTTTCGGCCTTTGATTCTAGATACAAAGAGTGCATAAAGTGTGGTCCAAGTATAAAGTATTAAGTATGCATTTCCTGTAGTCAAGCCATTAGACATGAGACTAGTCTTAAACGTGTCATAGTCAAGGTCATCATTTGTGTTACTACGCAATTCTCACAAGCATAACAATGACTTGTTATAGACAGACAATTCTTAATATAACCAACATAATTGCATCTTTCGACCTTTAAGCAATTACAATGATCAATCAAGACAAATGATAATAGTCTAAACAATGACATATCAAATTCATAAATGATAGATTCAATATTCATGATATAAAACTTATATTACTCATGGCAGAAGTGCCTCAAATAAACATAAAGTTACTACTCCATATCCATAATAAAGTAAACAAAGTAAACAAGTAATTTCATGATGAGCAACGAGTTTATACCAAAGTTACAGGTGTTGCTCACGATCCAAAGTGATTCTCCAGGTATGGTTCTGCCTTCACTCCTTAGCTAGTAGTTTTTGGTGCAAAACCACTACTACTTCTTCTTAGTAATCAAGATATGATTCTTGATTGAGGTGTGTATAATACCATGAATTGAGCCTCTATTTATAGTTGCATTTCAACCCTAATACTTCCTTGGTGAGTAATGATAGGCAAGTGATTGGCCTCATCATTGATTTAGCTCATTAATGTAGAAGCATAACTGTCATTAGAAGTACGCCGCACAACTGGTGTAAAACCGGCGGGCTTCTCCTCCAAACTTGGCGCCAAAGTGTCATTATTTGTACTGAAGACCGGCACATATATATCATAACCGGCGTACTTTCTGATTGACTCGTGGTTGTATTGTTGACCAAAGGTGCCTGTAAGCGGCGTGCTTTCTCCATAAGATCGGCGTGCTTTAGTCCAAACTATGAATAATTATCTTTAGTCCTTTGTTTCATGTACTTCTCATGTCTTTCCTCCAATCTTTAATCCTGCATATTTATTCATATATTTAGTACCAAAAGTCCTAATAATAAGGTTCTATAAAATTTACATAATATCGAGGGTATAAATATGTATAATACGAGACTCATCAAATCTACAATTTATGAGAGATAGATTGGTTGAGAACTACTTTTGAATTCTAGGTGTTTACCATGAGCTTCAGTATTCTCGTGCTAGAATTTTCATGACTAAAGTGATGGCAGTTTCAACAATTTTAGATGACACTCATGATGCTTATGGTACTCATAAAGAACTTGAAATTTTCACCCAAGCAATCCAAAAGTATGGATAAATACATGACATATCTACGTAAACCACAATCTTGCTCTTATAAATAAATTAATGGCTCAAATTTTAATTGGCTTACAGGTGGTCAATGACCTCCATGGATGATCTTCCAGATTACATGAAACTGATATACAAAAGAGTCATGGTTGTTTATGTTGGTATTCAGTCGCAACCAACAATCCAAGAACTAGAAGCGGAACCCGATCGACTTCTTGAAGAATATCAACACACCAATCAACAAGTGTGACTGTAAAAATAAAGAATGATCAATGCACAAGTAAGTAACCCTAATCGACTCTTTGATTAGTATTGAAAGAATGCGTAACAAACCCCTTGATGTGCTCACGGTGTGTACAAGTTTTAAATTTATAAACACGATTACCGGATCTAGAAATAACACATACGAGCAAGTGAACTCGTCCGTTATAGCAAGATTTGGTTGGTAAGTCAGGATCGTTCGCAGGGATTTGTGAGTGAATCTAAGCGTAAGTTTAAAAAGTAAATCTCTAACACAAGCGATAATGATTATAAGATAATTCAAATGATTAAAAACTACACTTGCTTAGACTAGTTAACTACTCATAGGAAAAGCATGATTGCGATAACTTCCTTAACATGTTGGTAATAAGAATTAGTTGGTGTTCTAATCTATTGTTTCTACAAGTTAAACCTTCGTCAAGATTTTAGTTTATACAAACAAGCATTAGGTTTGGACCAATCAATTCAAGGTTCATAAAGTTGAGTTAACAACTTTAAACACAAAAATAGTTTCTTGTTTAATCAAATACTCTTAAGAAATGGTCAATATAAAAGGTAACCTAATCATAGACAACAAGGTTACAATTGGTTATAAACTACTAAAACTTTCGACCAATTAGGCGTTTACAACCAATCCAATTTGATTAACAAAAAGTATTCTTATTACAATTACACCTTAGTTCCTTTGTTTAGCCAAGAATAATTATGGTGAAAAACAATCTTTCATAGACAAAAGATTATAACTAGTTGAATGATAAAAACCCTTTCGGCCAATGATATTATAAGCAACTAGTTAAACTTGAATCAACAAATGTCACTATGAAACTTTAGTCTAATTGGGTTTTAGAATTGACTTGAAATTGAATTAAAACATGTTATCACAATCATAGACTAATCATTAAGTAATCAACATCGTCTAAGCAAATGCAAAAGGTTACTAGCCACTCATAGCAAACATGAACATAAATTCAGAATATTGAACATTAGAAATCATAATTAAAGTCTTACAAATGTTTGGAATATGATTACAAATGAGTAGGAAATGATTTCCTAAGTATTGATGTTGACTTCTTGAAAGTTTGACCTCCGGATGTTGACTTTTTGGACTTCCAATGCTTCCTGAACTTTTATGGACGAATTTGAGAACTTTGAGACTAGTAAATGATTGCTTTGTTGTTGGTGTAATGAGAGATATTGAGTTGTGTTGAATTGTGTGTTACAAAGCCTCTATTTATACTACTCCTCAAGCCTAGGCTCATCAATGCAACAACTTGGCCTCCAAGGTAAATAGAAAGACCTAGAATAGCAGAGAGAAAGGCCTAGAATCGGGTAGAATGAGATAGAAAACTTCTTGCAAAATATTAATGAGCTGACCAACCGATCGGTATCGGGCTCTGACCGATCGGTTGGTTGTGACCTCTACGACTAACCAGTCGGTTGGATTCATAACCGATCAGTTAGATGTGACAAATTCTTTTGACCGATCGGTTGGATGAATACCGATCGGTTGCTTTCGTTCTAACAACAAAAAACTTGATTATTATCTTGACTCTTCGTTCTTTGTCCAAACTTGATTTTTTTCTTGTCAACAAACTTTGGAATGATGAAAACTTGGATTCTTCTTTGTGAAATGCTTGAACGAAATAAATCTCGAGATGGGAATGACAAATCCTTCATTTACTTCACTTTTTCTTCGTTTTTCCTGTTTTTGGCTACAAATGCTTGCAAACACACTTTGATACGATTATGTGACAAAAGCATATAAAAATAACCGAAAAACATACGAATAACGCCACTAAAAACATGCACAATTAGAGCGTTATCAAATCCCCTACACTTGAACTTTGCTTGTCCTCAAGCAAATCTAGAAATAAAATATCATCCACATGGTACTTCAAAGATGTTTTGGAAAAATGTGATGCAAATCTTCCAAGTACAAGTACAAGTTAGATTCATCATTTTTGAGCTTAGGTGGTTGAAACATTGAGATGTTTGACAATACCCAAATGATTTTCTTGCTAGATAAACATTACTAATCACCTCACGAAAAAGGAATAAGATATAATTCACTCTAAACACTCATTTTTGGGTGAAGTATAAGAGAAATCGCACTCATTGCTCAGTCATGATTTAAATATTACCATAGGCTTGTACAAGAAACATAACTACACCGTTAAGGCGTAAGCACCAAGTATTCACATCAAAGAGGGATTTTATTCGGGTTTAAGGCTAAAAAAAAGGATAATAAGGACTCTCGTTCAACCATCTTATGTAAAACAAAATAGATCGCTGGCGCGAATTCTTGTATCAAAACAACAGATGGTCACTAAGGATATCCTTAGATCGCTGGCGCGTTGTTATTTCCTCAAGAAATTGGATGGTCACTATATGTCATACACTTGATAATTTTACTTGATTCAAGGGTAGGAATAAGACATGGGATAAATTTAGAGAGTGTAAATGATAAAGAATATACAAAATAGTCAAAGTCTACTAACCGAAAGTTGCTAGCTATTCTTTAACCGCTATCATGTACTCTTTAGAACTCCATTCTTGAGCGAACAATACTTAACACTATAGCTCATTGGCTATTTTATTTGATATATACCTTTTTTTTTTTTAACATAACATGAACATGAAATCACTTGTCACCATTCTACTTTGATGACTTATTCTCAACCTTGCTTTGATCGCTACTTCCGGAATTACTACTTTCTTTATACTTCATGATTTCCCACATAACATCCAACTTGTCATATAGCTAGCAACCAACTAAGACTTGACTAAGGGTAAGGCTAGGCTAAAAAGTGTAAAATCTTTTTGTATTTTTCTGGATTTAATCAAAAGAAAAGATAGGCTCAGAAGGTGTAACTTGGGGTATCTAGCATTAAAAATGAATGCTAACAAAAAGGGTTATGTTGGTAGATAACTAGTAAATGAAACTAGCTAAAAATTAAAATGGAAGGCTATTTGGTTTAGATCCTAAAGTTGCCTCTTATCACATATGCATACTTATATCACACAAGAAATGTGATCTCACAACGGTCTCGAAATGATTTACAAGCACAAGTTCTAGAATAAATAAAATCACCGGCACACTCATAACAAAAGATTCAAGCATAAAAGATGTATGCTATATAAGAATTAGGCTCAAATCCTCACAATTTAGTGGAAAGGGTTACAATATGTGCTAGCTAATGCTATCGATCCCAGAATGGATTGTAATATTAATCAGGACACATCTCAAATTTCAAAAATTACCATTTTTACAAGTGGATTGATCCAGTTATTCTAATATATTATCCTAAAAGCGTGAAAACAACTAAATCACAAGGGCAACAAAATTTAAAAATCAAGTTAAAAATTTACGGATTATTCTTATTTACCTATTCACCCCCCACACTTACGTTAAGCATTGTCCTCAATGTGATAAATAAACTTCAAAGTAAGAAAATAGGGAAATAAGAAAATGAACCGTATTTTCCTTTTTGATTCTTTGTTCGAAGTGTCCAAGCTTTCTTCATCATTTCCTGTATCAATCTTAAAACAAACAAACACAAGACTATATGTTTTATTAAAATTAGTGAAATACCCCTACACTTAAGTTCAACCAAGTGGTTTAAACTTTGGGGTATAATCACGGAATAAACTAAGAAATAAAATAGCAAACACACAGGTTGCCTCCCGAGAAGCGCTTGTTTTATTTACGAGTCCTCAGCCTGACTCAAATTTCGCAAGAACTACGTTGATGCGGTTTGGGATTTCCTCTTAGGATACTTTGGTATGAACAATACGTTTTCTATCACAATTCCTTCTCCAGGTTCATCTATATCTTCCAATACGACTTTTTCCCATGCTCTAGGAAGAGCATCATAGATAAAACCTTTTTATGTGCCCATGGTATATTTTCCATATGAGGTGCCATGAATGTGATAGCTTCGTATTCAGATTCGGGTGGATATTCAATAGAAATTTTGCTCATTTGCTCCTTATCATAATACAACTTAATGCGGTGACCATTAACAATGAAACTTCCACCATGCTTGTCGTATAGTTCGACATATCCGGATGGAAATCCATGTTTCACTATATAAGGTCCCATCCATTTGGGTTTGAGCTTAGGAGCTTTGAACTTGTATTTCATATTGAAAAGCAGAACTTTATCCCCAGCTTTGAATTCTTTTCTGATTCTAAGCTTTCGGTCATGATAAGCTTTGGTTATGGCTTTGTATAGCTTGGAGTTTTCGTAGGCTTGTAGCCTCAATTCATCGAGTTCATGCAATTGCAAAAATCTTTTCTCTCCAGCTACTTTCAGATCGGGGTTACAATTTCGTAATGCCCAGTAAGCACGATGTTCGATTTCGAACGGCAAATGACATGTTTTTCCATACAAAAGTCTGTATGGTGTTGTTCCAATTGGAGTTTTATAAGCCGTACGAAAGGCCCATAGAGCGTCATCAAGTTTCCTCGACCAAACGGAAGGATTTTCCTTAACCATTTTTTCGAGTATTCTTTTTAATGCTCTATTAGTATTTTCGACTTGTGCACTGGTTTGTGGATGATATGCTGTAGCAAAACGATGATGAACTCCATATCGTTTCATGATTTTCTCCATTTGTTTATTATAGAAATGGGTTCCTCTATCACTTATTAAAGCTTTATGGATTCCATAGCGAGCAAAAAGCTTTTTGAGAAAATTGACAACAACTCGTGCATTGTTAGTGGGTAAAGCTTAAGCTTCAGCCCATTTGGAAACGTAATCGATTGCAATGAGAATATATTCGTATTTGTGAGATTTAGGAAATGGTCCCATAAAATCGATTCCCCAAATATCGAATATTTCACAGACTTGAATGCTCTTTTGAGGCATTTCATCTCTACGAGAAAGACTACCGGATTTTTGGCACGCATCGCAGTTTTGAACAAGAGTATGAGCTTCTTTGAAAATTGTTGGCCAATAGAATCCAACATCAAAAACTTTTTTAGCTGTGGTGGTAGGACCGTAATGTCCCCCTGTTGGGACATGATGGCATTCATCAAGAATTTTTCTTGTTTCTGCTCCAGAAACACATCTTCGGATCATTCCATCAGGACACATTTTGAAAAGAAAACGTTCTTCCCAATAATAGTGTTTTAAATCCGAAAAGAATTTACTTCTTTGAGCATGAGTTAATCCTTTATTGAGAATATTTCCACCAAAATAATTTGCAAAATCTGCAAACCACGGTATTTCCTCTTTAACTTTATCGATGTTCATAAGAGTTTCATCGGGGAAATAATCATCAATCTTGTCTTCCTTTAATTCTTCCAAATTTGGGTTTTCAAGACGAGACAAATGATCGGCGGCAGGATTTTCTGCTCCTTTCTTATCTTTTATTTCGATATCGAATTCTTGGAGTAGTAAAATCCAGCGGATAAGATGCGGTTTTGCATCTTGTTTAGCAAACAGATATTTGAGCGCTGAGTGATCGGTGAAAACGACTGTTTTGGAAAGCACGAGATAAGATCTGAATTTGTCAAACGCAAAAACTACGGCTAACAATTCTTTCTCCGTAACCGTATAATTTTGTTGGGTGTTGTTAAATGTTTTGCTAGCAAAGTATATATTATGAAAATGTTTTCCTTCACGTTGTCCTAAAACTGCCCCAACAGCAAAATCGCTTGCGTCGCACATAAGTTCGAATGGTAGTGACCAATTAGGTGAAACCATAATCGGAGCACTAGTCAATTGACTCTTTAGTGTTTCAAAAGCTTTAATTCAATCTGCATTAAAATCAAAGACAGAATCTTTTTCAAGAAGTTTTGTCATAGGACGAGATATTTTGGAAAAATCCTTTATGAAATGACGGTAGAAACTGGCATGTCCTAAAAAACTTCTAACGGCTTTAACGTTAGTTGGAGGTGGAAATTTGGTGATAACATCAATTTTTTCTTTTTCAACCTCCATTCCTGAACTTGATATTTTGTGTCCTAGCACAATTCCTTCGGTTACCATGAAATGGCATTTTTCCCAATTAAGAACAAGATGTGCAGCTTCACATCTTTCGAGCATTTTGTCTAGATTTGAAAGACAAGCTTCAAAAGAATCTCCAAATACTGAAAAATCATCCATGAAAACTTCCATAGATGTTTCATGCATATCTTGGAACATAGCAGTCATACACCTTTGAAAAGTGGCAGGTGCATTACAAAGACCAAAAGGCATACACCGATAAGCATAAGTTCCAAAAGGACATGTGAATGTGGTCTTTTCTTGATCAGAAGGATCAATGGGAATTTGGAAATAACCTGAAAAACCATCGAGGAAACAAAAGTATTTGTTGCCTTCTAATCTTTCAAGCATTTGATCCATGAATGGGAGAGGAAAATGATCTTTCCTGGTGGCTTTGTTCAATTTTCTATAATCAATACATACTCGCCATCCAATGACTGTTCTAATAGGAACTAATTCATTCCGTTCGTTGGTTACTACGATCATTCCTCCTTTCTTGGGAACACAATGAACAGGACTCACCCAAGGACTATCTTCAATGGGGAATATGATTCCAGTGTCAAGAAGTTTAATGATTTCTTTCTTGACAACTTCTTTCATGTTAGGATTGAGTCGACGTTGTCTTTCATCGACAGGTTTAACACCTTCTTCGAAATTGATTTTGTGTTTACAGAAATCAGGGCTAATTGCTGGGATATCAGAAGTTTTCCATGCAAAAGCGCGTTTATGCTTCTTAAGAACTGAAATGAGTTTTTCTTTCTGATCATCCTTGAGCAACGAAGATATGACTACAGGAAGAAGTGAATTCTCCTCCAAGTAAGCATATTCAAGATTATTTGGAAGTGGTTTAAGCTCAAGATCGGTGGGTGGTTCTTGAAGAGATGTCTTGATCCTCATTTGATCATTGATTGTAATTTCTTCAAAATTCTCTTCAACTATTTCTCCTTCCTCAACTTCTTCATCATCTTCTTCAAATTTTACTTCCATAAATTCAGCGAACTCTTTATCAAGATTCGTTTCATTTATTTTCTCAGAAGTGGTTGTGAAAGGATCGGAATCATCAAGTAATGCATCCAATTGTTCCTTAGTGACTTCATCAATTACATCGATGTTGAAGCAAGTGTCATCACTGGTATATGGATATTTCATTGCTTTGTCGATTAGAAAGGTAATTCTATCTTCTCCAACTCCTAAATTGAGTTCTTTACCTTTAACTTTGATTATGGCATCAGCGGTGTTTAGGAAAGGTCTTCCTTAAATTAAAGGTACTTGTCTATCTTCCTCCATTTCTAAGGTTACAAAATCCACGGGAAAAACAAATTTACCAACTTGGACAAGCATGTTTTCAGCAACCCCAACAGGATATTGGTATGTATGGTTAGCTAATCGAATACTCATCTTTGTAGGTTTCAAACTATTGATGGAAAGTTTAGAATACAACGAATAGGGCATCTTCAAGATTCGTTTGGCACGAATCTCGACATGAGTAGCACTTACCATCCACTGACCAATGGTTAAAGCGAGAGAACCATTCAGACTTTGGAAGATATGCTACGTGCATGTGCGATTGATTTTGAGAATGGATGGGATCTCCATTTGCCTTTGATTGAGTTTTCCTACAACAACAGTTACCACGCGAGTATTAAGGCCGCACCGTTTGAAGCACTCTATGTTCGAACGTGTCGTTCCCCTATATGTTGAGATGAAGTGGGAGAAGCTCAGCTTATTGGTCCGGATTTGGTCCGTGAGACGACTGAGAAGATTGCTCAGATTAAAGACCGGTTGAAAGTTGCTCATGACCGTCAGAAGAGTTACGCGTATGTGAGACGTAAACCTCTGGAGTTTCAGGTTGGAAATAGGGTTATGTTGAAGGTATCGCATTGGAAAGGTGTGATTAGGTTTGGTAAGAGAGGAAAGTTGAATCCTCGATATATTGGACCATTCAAGATTTTGGAAAGGATTGGTCCCGTGGATTATAAGCTAGAATTGCCACCCGAGCTCAGTAGGGTTCACCCTACTTTCCACGTGTCGAATTTGAAGAAGTGTTTGACTGATGAGACCGCCGTGATTCCGCTTGAGGAGATTGAAATTGATTGAAATAATGGATCGTGGGGTTAATCGATTGAAGAAGAGTCTTATTCCTCTTGTGAAAGTTCATTGGAATTCCAAGAGAGGACCGGAGTACACTTGGGAACGCGAGGATGAATTTAAACGCAAGCACCCAAATCTTTTCAAAGCTGGGACTGGTAACTTAAACTAAATCTGGGACGGATTTCTAAATAAGATGTATGTTATGTAACACTTGGTACTTTTCCTAAAATCTATTTCTAGCGAAATATCTATTTTCATACCTGAAATACATTAAAACTTTTATTGCATGTTGTTTGGGCTTGAGAAACGTGAGATATATTTGGGAACGAGAACTTTATTCTTTGATTGACTCAGCACAACCTAGAAAACTCGAATCGTATTGCATTTGCCAAATTATTTGAATTATATTGAGTTTGAGAAAAACTTTGAAGTTTATGCTTGATTTGATGGGAAAAATTATTTCATGAACAATGGCGCAAGTTTCGTAATTTTTCGAGTCCGTTTGCTATGTCGTTTGAGCCCGGAAGTGTTTTCGTGAGATGTATAACTACGTTGACAAGAATAGTCCCTTGTGTTATTTACCTTTTACACCACACACTTTCATTTCTTACGACCTTAACCTAACCCCTTTTATATATATACATATAATAATATTTTTTTTCATTTCTTTTCATTTAACCACACACACAAACACATTTCTCTCTCTCTCTCTCTCTCTAGACACCACCGCCGGCCACCCTATCCAGCCAACTTCCGGTGTACTTTTCCGGTCACCGGAAAATATTTCGACCACCCAAAAGTTCATCTTTTGCTATTAGATCAGGACGTTTTCTTTACAGTTGTACAAGCCGATTTAATCAAAACCACCCCGAACACCCTCATCCACTATCACCGCCGCACCCCCAAACACCATCAACACCACCACGAACCACCATCATCTTCCCCATATTTTTTTTCTTTCTTTTTGCTCGGTAAACCCCCAAACACACCTTTATTATTTTTATTTTATTTATTTCGTATTTATTTATTTACCTTAAAAATATTAAAAATAATGTTTTTCGAATTAAAAGTGTTAAAAATAATGTTTTCCGAAAATAGTTTATTAAATCCGATTTTTAAATATATTTTTATATATTTTTATTATTTACCAAAAATTATTTTATAAAAATTCATTTATTAAATTTCTATTTATTTATTATTATATCGAAAGTTTTATTAAAAATAAACATATTTATAAAGTCTTATCCAAAAATATTTATATAAAATTTTTTATGTTTTATTTATTTTTATATATAAACCGAATATATATGTATATGTTTATTTTGTTTTATTTATTTATTATTCAATATAAAGGTATATATTAATGTAAATAATGTTTTATTTATTTTATGACTCGTGTGCTCCCCCCCTCTTGGTTTGACAATTGACCGGTCAACGCCTGGTCGACCCGGCGTGACTCGGTGATTTTTGGATTATTTCTTGGTTCTCGTGATTATTTGCTATTGTTATATAATTTGGGACTTGTTTCGCCTTAAGTTTAAATATATAAAATGGACTAATAACTATGAAACCATAAAACAAGTAGGATATAGTTAAGTGGTTTGTAATATCGGACTTGGATCCGTATTATGATATTGTGGCAATATATATTGTGGATTTGAATTGGACGTATTGGATTTACGTTGTTGGTTATTTGGACATTATGGACCCTTTGGTACACGAGATGGAAGGATATGTTAGACTTTGACTAATTTAACATATCTGGACCCGAACAAATACGAAATGGTCGATAAACCTAAACGACTAATTGATACGCGAATGATATATCCAATAGTATTATATAACTTGTGAAGTGTTGGCGTTAGTTAAATAATAAAGTTAAAGAGTCGATCACTCGGGAAAATGTTGTATAAATGGGCAGGTCATGCCGAAATTTTATAAAATCTTTTATAAAATTTTAACGTTTAAGATTTGTATTATATATTAAAACCTTTTCAAATTATATTATTTTCAACGTTATATTTTAGGAAAATGGGGAAATAGCCGAAACTAGTTATTAGCGTGTTATTGGTTATTTGAGTTTGTATTCATTTCTATTCAATATCTCTTCGAGCTATTCTTTCGTCTACTCTCGTCTTTCTTGAATTATCGTTCGCTTTCACCGACATGTTTCTTTCTATCTTTCTCGTCACCCACACGAGACTTTTAAAAATCTATTTTTCTTTCAAACGCCATTGTTACAAAATCTATTTTTCAAGCATTGTTTATTGAGATATTCGAGTATAGTTTCTAAGTTATGCCGTTTATATTGATTAGGTTGTGCTGAGGTTCATTTGCTGTGACGCATTAATTGATTGGTTGCTATATCTCGTTTCCTGCTGCTATTAAGGTGTGATTCATAGCCCCGCTTTTATCTTTTAAATTGTTTATAAACCCATGGGGTGAGATACATGCTTTTAAATGTTTTCTGAGCACAAGTATTTTTGGTATGCTTTTCCTGATTGGTATGCTTTCCTGATGATGTGCTAAGTAGCTTACCTTGCCAATGCAAGACCCTCAGATCATGAACCATTAATCACTTACGAGTGAGCGTGAATATAGAGATATAGGCCTATAGAAATTGACTGTCCCACTACTTTTGCCAGATAAGCAAATTGTGGCGTACTATATTCGATTTTGTTGGGTATATGGCAAGTACCCGGCCTTGGGGGCACTATTATATTATGAAATTCCGCGATTACTGTTGACTTATGATTGGTTGATTAACATTTTGCGTGTCAAGAGCTTAGCATCATCAACAATATATATGCACTGGGATGCCTCTATATATTGGTTATTACCTTGATTACTCGGTATTTGCATTTGTTTTATCATATGATTAAAACCTTGTGCTCAACTTTATTATTTATACCTATGGATTGCACTCAACCTTTGTGTTGTGATGCGTGGGATTGCACCCTCGCAAAAAGGTTTTACCTCTCAAGGGATCTTAAGAGGCTTGCAATCCCCATCAGGCAGTGTACCTGATCGATGTAGTATACTGTAGTGGCAAGTACCGGGGGATTGATCGTTCTCTCGGGGAATAGTGTCGTTAGGATCAAAACTTAATTAAACCAGGTCTAGAGGTGAGGGATGATTCTTTTTGTATTTTTATTGTTTTTTAGAAAGCAAATAAAAATCTCGGGTTTTGGAAGAGTGGGCGGAATTAGTTGCTAGTCAACTAACCCAAATATCTAATAATGCAATGAAAATAAAATAAAAAGAAAGTGAATGTGGAGAAAAATAATAGTAAGAGAAACGTGTTACTTAGATTTCACTACTCCCTAGCTATCTTTTACTAGTTGATTAGTTTGTTACAACTGCGTGGATGACGGGTTATATTCCTTAATACCATTCGTAGGGCCGTGTACGATCTTCCCTAACTTTATAAGCTTCTACCTCTTCCTATGTCGAGCCGACTACTAGCTCCTAACATGGCCTCCTTAGTAGTTACTCATGCATTAAATATAACCAATTAATCATAGTACACATCCGATTCATGTTTCTTAAGACGTTCAAGCATGTTATCAATTGGAAGTCTGCCAGTTTTCTTAAGCCTAACATCGAAATCATTCATCCATTACAATTAATAACAAACAACCAACCAATAATCTATAGCTAAGTTTCATTACATCTAAGCAAACACAAAGAAAACCTAGCCTAGCATGTTAAAGTAAAGACAAGCATAAGATAGAATCAAACAACACATAGACATATTGAATGATTATTGGAAGACTTATCTTTATTAGAACATGGATGATAAAAGGGTGAAAAACCCTACAAAATTCGACCTAGGGTTTCTCCACAAGTTCTCCAAAAAGTCTCTCTAAAATTCTCCTCTTAATACAAGAAAATTAGAAAACTATATATAGATTTTAGGGTCTGACGGCGTCACGTGTTGATTCTGACGCCATCAACTCGCCACCAAAGAAATCCTCGTATTGCCTTGATCCAGATTTGACGCCATCATGTGTTAATCTTCTCATGGTCGTCACATCTAATTTACTCTTGACGGCCTTGGTGACGTCGTCATGTGTAAAATCCCAAAAACATTATGGCGCGTCTCGTTATACTTTTTATCCACCTCTTTGCCATAATGTGACGCCGTCACATGCAATACGTAACGCCGTCAAGTAATATTTTCAGCTTGATTTGGAGACTTTGCTGTTTCCTCACTTTTCGCTCAAAAAACGTCCAAAATGCTTCCTTTTCCAGATTTCTTCTTGAAAGTACCTAAAATGACAAAAGGAACAATTTAGGGCAATATTTGATCAAATAATCTCGACTTAGGGTTTAAATGACCCACTAAAAGCGGTACACTTTTCATCTCATCAAATACCCTTCCACTTGAGATTTGCTTGTCCTCAAGCAAATGGGATTTTATTCAAATCAAAATACAAACTAGGAGTCATTTAACACTAATATAAAAGTTATTATAAAAAATAATCATTCCATTTCAACCAAAGCAAGCACAGAAATTATACACTAGCACCTCATAAATAGTGTTTAGATACTCACATCTCTTGGGTGTAATAAAAGTATATATCACAATATGAAAATGGAAAATATCTCTCACTACCTGTCATAGCACGTAGATTACCATAGGCTTGGGAAAGGATCAAACCTCCACCACTTGGCGTAAGCACCTAGGATAAACTATCAAAAAGGTCTTTTAAAGGGTTATAACGTGAGGTGTAGGGATATGATAAACACGGTTTTGTTGGATAAAGGCAATCTTTACTGGTGGCGAGTTAAGCATCTTGGTCAATTATATGTACAATGTGGCGTTGTTAAGCCAAGACTCGAGTCGACTTAAGCTAATCAAAAACTAATTAAAAACATAAAATAAACATAAAAGGAAATGGGATGGTAGTCCGTATGTTTTTTTCTCTTTTTCTTTTTCTTGATTTTTCGATTTTTTTTCATACACTCTTGCCCTACCATCCAAAATAATACATCGTAGAGAATTTGCATTCCCCTTACACTTGAACTTTTACATAATTTACAATCAACTATTCTAATGACTCGAATTAAGATAATCAAAACACTTGGAGTACATATGGGGGTAATAAATGATGTTCTTCTCAGTACTCCATAACACTAGTAATTTACCCATGAGTCCCAATCGTCTCAAAACAATATGTACAAGATATGACTCGACTTAGCAACCATGTAATCAATTAGACAATCAACTAAGGGTTTAAACATATAACAATAATGCACTAAAGATGAGTGCATACAAGGAAGGCTAAGGTGATTTGGTTGCACATTTGGGGTGGATTGTAAACAAATTCTTCCTTTAAGTAAAATGCTTAAAGTTAGAAATGAAAAAGATAGGCTCGGAGGGGTGTACTAGGGGTATCGTGTACTAAAAATGAGTACAACGCAAAGGTGTGGGAAAAATTAATTGACTTTACTAGTCAAGTAATTATGACTTCATTGGTCAAGTAATTATAATACGGGTTTAAACACAAGGGTGATCCTAATGCCTCTTATCATGTAGTAAATCCTAACTACACGAATGTAGTCTCACTAGTGGTCTCAGGATGCATCACTAACGCAAGTTCTAGAATCTAAGTACTATCGGTACACTCATAAGTACCAACAATGAATGCTTTTCCCTAAAGATCTAAAGGCGAACCTCTCATATTTGGGGTGGAAAATTTTGAGTGGTACGGTTTTTTGTGCTAGTCATACAACTCCTATCCATGAGACGCTCATTAAGACTAAAGCTTCACTCCTAAATGTTGTAAAAAAATTTAAATTTGGCGTTAATATTACCCTAACAAGTATTTCTCTTAGTTTTATTACACACCTACTTTTGAACGAACAAACTCAAGTGCAATTGCATTCTCTAAGGTATCATCATTTACCTTCCCCTTACACTTAGGCTGAACATTGTACCCAATGTTAAATAAAAAGGATGTAAAAGTAATGAAGGTAAAAGAATGAAACAAATACTCCCCTGATTCATTCGGTGTGAATAATGTGGTAACAAGGTTAGATCCTCCTCCAAGAAAATGAATGTTGAAAGCTTCCCTCCAGAAATATGAATCATCTTCTTGTCCAATATATCCTGTTAAACCTGAGAAAACAATCAAGGCAAACCTCGCGTAAAATTGGTGGCAAATTCTATATATACTAAAATCCTAGAAAGCAAATTAAGATATAATTCTTATGGAATGAATGTTTGCAGATTTCCGGAAGTTTATAAAACTAAAGAATTAACAAAAACTTTAAGACTCCGATAGAAAAACAAAACTCCCAAAAATTTTCAGAATTTTACACCTGACGCCGCCAGGTTATAATCCTGACGCCGTCAGAGTGCTCTGACAGAAATCTTATGTTGAGTTTCCGGAAAATTTCTGAAAAAACTCACGTCTTAATTCCTGGAAATCCTGCAAAACATCATTATGTCTCGATACAAGCATTTGACTCAAACAAATACTAATATGCACATAATTTAAAATTTTTGTGGTTCATGTCCAAATCCGTTCTTAGAAAAACAAATTTCGATTTCCCTTACACTTATCTTTTGCAAAATACATTTATATGAAGTTAAGACGATGTTAAACAACAAAATAAAGCATTTTCACAATTTATTTTGAAACATGAGCCACAAACAATAAAAATAAAGCATGCATACGGAAACAAATAAAATCAAATAAACAAACAAACAAATAAAGCTTGAGTTGCCTCCCAAGAAGCGCTTTTATTTATTTACGAGTCTTGTAGCTAGACTCAAAGTCATGGGCTATTACGTGACCTCGTCCCGCAATATGACGTATCCCTTGTCATTGGAGTCCTTGCTATTCGGGTGGTAATGTTTCAGTCATTCGACATTCACAGTCATCTCTCCACCCCTTTCGCTGTTCGAGAGTGCTACCCCATTGTGACCTAAGTTTTTGATTTTGAATGGTCCATACCACCATGAATTTGATTTATCGGGAGGCTCTTTTATCCCTAAATGTTTTAAGAGTACCAAGTCTCCTTCTAATAACGGGGCATGATTCATTACCGGTTGATTGCATTCAAACTCAACATGAATTTTATCCCTATTTCTACGTCTCTCAAAATTAGCTTCCTTATAGCTTATAATTCTTGTTTCCCATGCGAGGATTTTTTCTTGAACATGATTATACGGTGTTTCGGCGTTGTTTTTGAGCCTCTTTTCCATCATGCTTTCACTTACATATCATGGGGTCATAGAAAAGTGAATCTTCCTCTTTCCTGACTTAAGCTCAATTTCCCGTTTTTCATACTTAATGACAGGTCTTGCTGTGGTAAGGAATGGTGCTCCAAGGATTATTGGCATACACTCGTTTTCTATATCATCAATGATCATGAAATCAACGGGATGCATGAAACCTGCTACATTGACTAGCACATCCTCTGCAATTCCCAAAGGATACACGTAAGAGTGACTAGCAAAGGAAAGCTTAACGCGGGTAGTGGCCGGTATCTCTTTAGTGAGCTGGGTATAAATGGTTAAGGGCATTAGGTTCACTTCTGATCCTTGATGGCGAAAGCATCCAAATATTGCAATTTCCCAATGCTAGCTGGTATTTTGAAGTTCCCATAAGCCATCTGCTTCGTAGCCACTTTTTGCTTAAGTAGCTTCTCGTATACTGGTCCCCCAGGTAACGTATCATACTCATCTTCTCCTTCTTCTTCTCCTTCAGAGACCATTTTGGACGATTGGTTACTTATGTCACCCCTTATCCAGTTGGTTATGGTTTTCTCATTTATATCATGTTTTTGATAGTACCCTAATGGTTGAGATTTTGGTGGTTCCTCAATGGTCCGTGCAATAGGGGTTTCCTCCTCTTCATTGCTTTTGTAGACAATGGATATAGAGTTAACAAACTTGGTAGTGGGGGTGATGCTTTCCTTCCTTAACAACACCTTTTTCGGAGTTTTTATGTTCGAGTATTCTTCCAATAGGCTCATCATCTCTGCCATTTTCTCTTGCATCTCCTCCTTCTATGTATAGACTGCTTCCTCGAATTTTGCTAATCGCTCAAAATGGGTTGACATATATTCTCTCATTCGACTTTCGAATTCCGGACTGAGGTCTTGAGGAGGTGAATAGGGTCGAGCATATTTTTGGAAGGTTTCGGCATTTTCTCTAAGAGGTGATTCGGACAACGGTGTTGGGTTTACGTTTGAGATAGAGTTGATCGATGCTCATCTGGGACTTAAAGGTTTCTTTCGTTTTTCCATGAGATAGTCAACCTTTTTCTCAAGTTCGCAGAGTCTTTCTTCGGAAAGTTGAGTGGTCCCCCCTGGTGACGAAATTGCATTGACAACCGAATCTATAACATGGGCAACTTCCCATAATTCATTATCATCGAATTCAAGCTCATCAATGATTTCCCATGACTCCTCGTTGTCCTTGTCACGCAATCTACCTCCGACGGCTCGATCAATGGTGCGTTTAGTATGGAAGTCGACATGGTCGTAAAAGATTTGGATTTGGAGCCAAAGATCTATGCCATACTGAGGGACTTTTTGGAGTAAGTCCTTGAAACGAGTCCATGCTTCATAGAGAGTTTCACCTTGACGTTATTGGAACATCAAGATGTCATTTCTTAGCTTTGTGGTTCTCCCCGGTGAGAAAAATTGAGCAAGGAAACGAGTGGTGAGATCATCCCAAGAGGTGATGGATACCGCGGGTAAATGCTCAAGCCATTGACTAGCTTGGTCACGTAGAGAGAATTGGAAAAGACGCAATTGGGTCGTCTCTCGAGTTTCAACATCAAGATCTATAGAATCTACGATTTTGAGTAAATCCTTGAGATGTTGATTAGGATCTTCGGAACGAAGTCCGTGGAATGCACATCTACTTTGCACCAACCGGATGGTGTCGGATCGCAAGGGAGACACATCGGCTCCTTGTGTGAGCTCAATGGTGTTTCGATAGCCTTGATGGCTAGGACGGGAGTACTCTCCTAAACTGCGGGGTCTAGGAGGTTGGTTTGGTTGTGGTGGGTTTTGTTTTAGTGGGTTGATAGGTTCAAAGATATTACCACCTTCCATGATAGCGGATGGTAATGGTTACGAACAAAGGAATGACGAAATAAGATAAACTAAAGAAAACCAATAAAAAAAAATCTTTCTGGAAAGGAATCTAGCAAGTAGACCTAATAAAAAGAAATTTTAACCTAAACAATAACTATTCCCCGGCAGCGGCACCAAAAACTTGATGCGTGGGATTGCGCCCTCGCAAAAGGTTTTACCTCTCAAGGGATCTCAAGAGGCTTGCAATCCCCACCAGGCATTGTACCTAATCGATGTAGTATAAAGTAGTGGCAAGTACCGGGGGATTGATCTTTCTCTCGGGGAATAGTGTCGTTAGGATCAAAACTTAATTAAACTAGGTCTAGAGGTGAGGGATGATTCTTGTTGTATTTTTGTAGTTTTTTAGAAAGCAAGTAAAAATCTTGGGTTTTGGAAGAGTGGGCGGAATTAGTTGCTAGTCAACTAACCTAAATATCTACTAATGCAATGAAAATAAAATAACAAGAAAGTAAATGTGGAGAAAAACAATAGTAAGAGAAATGTGTTTACTTAGATTTCACTACTCCCTAGCTATCTTTTACTAGTTGATTAGTTTGTTACAATTGCGTGGATGACGGGTTATATTCCTTAATACCATTCGTAGGGCCGTGTACGGTCTTCCCTAACTATATAAGCTTCTACCTCTTCCTATGTCGAGCCGACTACTTGCTCCTAACATGGCCTCCTTAGTAGTTACTCATGCATTAAATATAACCAATTAATCATAGTACACATCCGATTCATGTTTCTTAAGACGTTCAAACATGTTACCAATTGGAAGTCTGCCAGTTTTCTTAAGCCTAACATCGAAATCATTCATCCATTACAATTAATAACAAAGAACCAACCAATAATCAATAGCTAGGTTTCATTACATCTATGCAAATACAAAGAAAACCTAGCCTAGCATGTTAAAGTAAAGACAAGCATAAGATAGAATCAAACAACACATAGACATATTGAATGATTATTGGAAGACTTATCTTTATTAGAACATGGATGATAAAAGGGTGAAAAACCCCATAAAATTCGACCTAGGGTTTCTCCTCAAGTTCTCCCAAAAGTCTCTAAAATTCTACTCTTAATACATGAAAATTAGAAAACTATAAATAGATTTTAGGGTCTGACGAAGTCACGTGTTAATTCTGACACCGTCAACTCGCCGCCAAAGAAATCCTCGTATTGCCTAGATCCAGATTTGACGCCGTCATGTGTTAATCTTCTCATAGCCGTCACATGTAATTTACTCTTGACGGCCTTGGTGACACCGTCATGTGTAAAATCCCAAAAATTTTCTGGCGTGTCTCGTTATACTTTTTATCCACCTCTTTCCCATAACGTGACGTCGTCACATGTAACACGTGACGCCGTCAAGTACTATTGCCAGCTTGATTTGGAGACTTTGCCATTTTCTTCACTTTTCGCTCCAAAAATGTCCAAAATGCTTCCATTTTCAGATTTCTTCTCCAAAGTACCTAAAATGACAAAAGGAACGATTTAGGGCAATATTTGATCAAATAATCTCGACTTAGGGCTTAAATGACCCCCTAAAAGCGGTACACTTTTCATCTCATCATGTGACTTTTAAGCATGTGTTTCAGGTACTGCTACTAATAATAATTAGCTTTGAAGCTTAATGTTTTAAGCATGGTGGAGTGGCTTGGACTGAGGAGGCTTTCTGTGAAGGCAGCTTAATCATTTTTACTATCTTTATTTTTCATGTCATTCGTAAAACCTTTATGTGTCTTTATTTCTTCTGCTGCTAAACTTTGTTATTTTTCCGCTGCAAACTCTTTTTACTTTTCCACTGCTATTTTGATAAAGAGTCTATGTACTCTAAGTGGTTTGTAATTTGAATGATGTGTTTTGACTTTTGAGACATTTATAAACGTCCCGTGTTGTGGTCGTTAACTATAAATGTGTCTGGTTTCTTTTTGTGTAATGCCCCCAGCTGTGTTAGCTGTCGTATTTGGGTTGGGGGTGTTACACATATATATGGAGAAGTATGGAGAAATAAGATGAATGTAAGTGTGAAATCAAGTAGATAGAGCATGAATCAGATAGACAATCAAAGAGAAGAATCTTAATTTTGACTCCTACTGGGGACGGTCCCTTATTGATTTGGGGGACCGCCAGTCCATTAAAGGACCGCCAGTCCATTAATGGACCGCCACCAGAAGGTGACTTGGTTGGCAGATGTGTTATGATTTTAGTAACTCCCTATTTTTAAGGTTGGAAAATTTTTAGTCCATTTTCAAGTCAACCACGACAAACATCACAACATGTTAACATAATTTAAAAACATAATCTTTCATTCATTCTATACATAAAAGGCATACAAAGGCAACCATAAACATCACATAATTAAGACATCATCAAACTACAACAATTAGCCATCAACTAATATAATAAGCTATCTCCCAAAGCATGTTTGACCCAAAACATAGCTTCCACTTGATTATTCTTAACAAGACATTTGAATATATTTAGTTAGAGGGTAGAGAGGCCGGATGAAGGTGAGGATGAAGGTGGAGTTGAAGGTGGCATGGAGGCAATAGGAGTTGGTTGCACATTTTGTTAGCGAGGCTAAAACACACTTTTCTGAATTATAACAAGGTTGTGATAACAACATGCAGATTGCAGAAAATGTGGAGTTCATCTCTTAGAGTAGAGATGAGATGAAAGTTGTGATAACAACATGTACATCCCACGGTGTGGTTGTTAACAAAGTATAAGGAATGGTATTGCCAAGGTTTGGAGATGATGGTGGAGTGGGAGGAGTGTTTTCCAAAGGCCCGTTTGGTGATGTATGGTTTGGAGGATTTGTTGGAGGAGGATGTGAGCTTCTTGGTGGAGAGCTAGAGAGCGTAGGAGATGATGGTTGATTACTCACAAATGGAGTGTAAGCACCCGAGCTAGATTGGGTGAGCAAAGGTGACAAGTTTTTGGTGAATGATGAGAAAGGTGATGTGGTTTGCTTTGAGTTAGATGATGGCTTTGATGAAGAGTAGGATATTCCATTTGTGGATGGTGTTTTAAGTGGTGCTTGAGGTGAGGTTGGTGGTGACTTTGGAGAGGGAGATGTGTCACAAAGAGTGAGATCAATGAAGTTGGTTTGTGGTGGAATGATTTTTATCTTAGGCCTTTTGTTTGGTGGTTGTGAATTGAGTGAGGTTATGAGTTCTTTCTTTTTGGGTGGTAAGGATGTGGAGGATGAGGCCATTGTAAGAGATGGATAAGAGATGAAAGATAATTGTGATGAGGTTGAAGAAGAGGAAAGGTGATTAAATAATCAAGCATGGTTATGATTTGGGCAAAGCATGCATTAGGAAATATTAAGCACTTCAAGTTGTTTATCTAAACATGGTAAGGTGGTGATAAACATGCAACAGGTTTAGGATTGCAGGAAAAAAGAAAACAATGCAGAAATCCGTGATCCCAGAGGGACGGTCCTTTAAATGCTGGACGGTCCGTTATCATTAGAGGACCGCCAGGACGCTAAGGGACCATCGACAGTGGGTTCCCAGATTTTTACCCACTTTTTCATTTTTGCAATCTGCAGGGATCTAAACATTTTCTGAATTATAACAAGACTAAAACACAAGAGGATAGTGCTTAAACAATCATGTAAGTTAGAAGCAAGTTTAAGCAAGCATTCGCAGATAATAACATTCAAGAGTTAACAAATCCAAATAGTACAGATACAAGAGAAACATAATAATACAATCTGCAAGATAATCTTTCATGGTGTTGCCTTGTCAATGGTGTTTGTGACTTGTTCTTGTTGCATGACATTCTTAACTCTAGCATGTTCCTCATTCTCGAGTGTGGGATCATCATAGATGTCATAGTAGACAGATGATGAGGAGATAAAAATGGAGGAGATATGGAGCTCATTAATGGGTTCCATGAAAGGGTCAAAGAGAGAGTATTGAGGACCACGAAGATAAGGATGAAAGTTTATGATGTAGAGATAGAGACGAGTTAGGAACATTCTGTAGGGTATCAATTTGGTTTGCTTACCCTTGAGATGTACAATTCGCTTAGCGAATTGATAGGTGTCACAACTCGTAATTTTCGGTCATTTTCCAAACTTCGCTAATTCACTATTCATAAATCACTATTCACCGATCACTATTCATCATCTTACTATTCATCATTTTTGAGGTCAATTTGACATTCCGAGAAACATTCAGAAATTTTACTATTCACTTGACACTATTCATTCCCGGAAGAAAACCACTATTCACGTGCATTACTCATTTCATCATAAATTTAGTTACGAGTATTCAATTCCGCGTAACCATATTGGTTCAGGAGCGAATTCATGCATTATTATCAGGGACATCCCATACGGACTAGAAATAGTCCACATATCATCATTATGGCACTTGCATACTATTCCACTCGTAAGATAACTAAATTAATACTTTTGGTATAATTAACGATTTACGTATGTTTACTTTAAATAAACACTAATACGCGAACTATAAATGTGACTAACATGTCCGACACTCCCGACTATTATCCCAATATATTTTTATATTCATTTTAATAATATAAAAATTATAATATTAATTTACCCGGTATTTTGGAAATTTATTTATTACGTATCGTACGTCTAATTTAATAACGACGGTTTTCACAAAAAAAAAAATAATTAAACAATAATCACCCGAACTCTCCGTACTTGTACCCGACATATTTTTACAATTTTTACGACTTTATTATGTCCCGAATAACTTCAATAAAATTTATTTCTAGCAAACCCGGTACCCGATTACACCTAAAACTAAATAATACTACACAATCTTACACTAATTCTCAAAAATAAATCACCCAACATTTTCCCCCTTTTCCCTCCTTTGTGAACCGGCCCCCCCCCCCCTCCTAAGCCATCTCATGTTCTTAACCTCACCAACCAAATTAAATGCCCAACTAACATTTGTCTCTAAGTATATATTAAACCTTTTTCATCCCATTTTATCACAAATAATTTTTCTAGCTCAAGAAAACTTTTTCTCTCATTTTCTCTCTTTGTTGAATCGACCTAGGGTGATCAAGAAGCAAGAACAACAAATTTTCCAAGATCTAGGTGTAAGCTTGTTCACTTAGTCATCCTTGTTGGAGTTTTGAAATAGAAACTCAAGGATTAGTAGGTTTTTCATCATCTAAACTCCCTAAACCTTCAAGTAAGTTAACAAACTCATTTTTATAATTTTTACAAGTTATTACTATGGTTATATACTTTTCTTACAAGAACTCATGCATATAATGATTTATACCACTCTATTTTGTACATATTTAACTTTGAGCCCTAGAAATGAAAACATGAGAAACCCTTGTTAGACCTAGTGGATTGATGATGTTTAAGGACCCATGACACCCTAATAAGGTGTATGGTAGGATTAGACTAGCTTTGTGGTGATTGAAAGTGGTTTGATTGAAGTTGGAACTAGTTTAGAGCCTTGAAAATGGTTTTTGAACAAATAGAAATACCTTCTGTTCCATTTTGGTAAACCCAGAAAAATCCGTATTTACTCAGTCCACTTTGACAATATTTTTAGAAAATACTTTCAAAAACGAAGCTTTTGGCGAAAGAACGGATTAAAACGAGTTTATAACGAAGGAGATATGATTTTTGTAAATTTAACGACGAAAACTATTTTTCTGAAAACTGCATGCTGTTTGACAGTTTTCGACGGGCAAATAGAGACGTTAGACGTAACCTAGTAGAGCCGAGCTATCGAAAATATATTAGTATATACTAAAACGAATCCGTGGATATAAAGAACGAGTAAAATGAGCTTAAAACGACCAAGTTATACCCGTTTTAACATCGTCAAACTATATATATATATATATATATATATATATATATATATATATATATATATATATATATATATATATATATATATATATATATATATATATATATATATATATATGGACACAAATAAAAATAATAACTTACGCACTAAATGGTATATTTTCTAGAAATGTTACTAAGGACTATATTCTTAACAAATGAATACGTATGACCCAAGGGAATATTTATACGACTTAACAACGTTATTTCAAGGTTTTCGATACAAGGAATTTAATGCTAACATTTTCATACGAGATAATACGACAAGTTATATACTCCTATATATGGACTTATTTTTCCTAAGTATGGAAACTATTTTACTATGACGATAACTAGTATTTCCAAATTACGAGTGGTATGGGTATCATGTGCATGTGCATTCATTTCATTACGGCTTGATCTTAATTAGATCACTATCATTCATATTAGGTTGCGGATAGTGTTCGCTCCTTGTTGTCCTTATCATTTCGCATCTTTGTATCTTCACTCCAGGTGAGTCATAGCCCCACTTTTACTCTTTATACTTGTTTTAACTCTTTGGGGGAGATACATGCTCAACTACTTGCTTACTAGTATAAATACTCAAAACATACTGTCTTGATACTTGAAACATTTATACTTGATTGTCTTATACTTGATTATACTTATACTTGATTTTATACATACGTGATTGTGTTATACTTAACTGTGTTATACTTACTTGATACTTGAAACGTTTAAACTTTTATGCTTTGGGAAACGGCACCCAGTAATCTTTCATACTTTGGGAAATGGCACCCAGTAATCTGTCAAAGGAGAGGTATTGATAGTACTATTATGGGGAAACACCCCCACCCAAGTCCAAAACAGATGCGACGTTGGGTGACATGTACTATTTGGGATGGTGGTTCCCCGCCTATGGGTCCAAAACAGATGTGACCATGGGTGAATATAATCCTGAGAAACTATAATTATTAGCAGTGGGTTGTGAACACACAGGTTACAAGTCTCTTATGGCGGGACTTGTAACTGAGTGGATTTACGATGCCTTTGCTGTGTGATCATTTTCTATATACTTTATTTGTTAAACAAACTCTATGAACTCACCAACCTCGTGTTGACACTTTAGCATGTATTTTCAGGTTTTAATCTTATGGCACGCTACTGGAGGTTTTGGCAGGGCATGGCATGGTCATAGAAGACTCTGATTATTTATATGGGGACCGTTCTAAACTATTTTAAGGGCCTATTTCCGCACTACTTTTAACGATGTAAATTCACTATTTTTGGTTAAATGATTTTATTCTAAATGATTAAATTGAAAACCATTTTTGTACTTATGTTGTGATATCAATTGAGTTACACCCTAGCTACACGTATGCTTCCGCTGGACCCGATCTTGGGGGTGTGACAATAGGCAAGATTGTATGGTTGTTGAGTGTATAGACAATACATCATGTGAGCACAACATGCCGGGAGTTGCTCACGAATCCCTTTGAGACCAAGAGTGTTCTCTTTCAGGATGACAGCCCAAGGAATTAGTTCATCACGAACCTCTATCATTCGAATTTTTGTTTGATCAAGGTAGGGAAAGTACCTATGAGTATGAAGAAGTTTAGTAATTTCACAAGGACGAGGTATGTAGAAGCAGTAGGGACTGTTTTCTTATCTATAGTTGGAAAGCGACTCGAGACACCAATCTTCAGTATAGGCACATTGCCCATGATTGGGAATACGAAGGATTTGAGCAAATTGCTCAAGAGTAAGGACAAACTTGAAGTTCCTAATCCAAAACCAAAGAGAGAAAGATTGATCCTCGTTACGTACGAGTTCAACTTATCGAAAGAATTCTAAAATAAAGCGAGGACAAATTTTCTCATTGATATGAAGCAGACAATCGAATCCTGTGGCACGAAAGGTGGTATTAATGTCTCTATGATAGGCTAAGGAGGGATCAATAATTCGTCCCTCCTGAAAGCGACAAGTCTCAACATTCACATAGGTGTTGAAACTAAGACCTTGATAGATCTTCTGAGCACTCTAGAATCGTTAGTTATGTTAATGTAATCACCAACACACTAATAGACAATCTTTATAACTTGTATTTTAAAGCGGAAACAAACATAAGTTTTAATACTAAGAACAATTGATCCTCTATGGATCTTTAATAAATATCAAAGTGTTTTTCTAAAAACATAACTCAATACATAATCGTGTGTTCCTTTTATACACAAGAAACCCTAAACCGTTTCCCAAGAAACGTATATTCTAAAACTTCTAAAAGATATGCATTATCTCTTCCTAAATAAACTCATGCATATCCTAACTATATTACATAAAACACGGAAAAACTATATCCGCAGAAACAACTTCAGCAGAAACTAAACTTCAGCAGAAACTAAACTATAAGCAGAATCTGTGTCTTCAGTAGAAACCATCAGCAGATTCTTCAGCAGAATTCTCTCTTAGCAGAATTCCCAACAATCCTCCCCTAATCTTGAATTTGACGTGGTTAAGTTCAAGATTCTTAATACAGCTTTGAAGTTACATACCAAGAGGATTGAAATCGAACATCATCAGCAAAGAATCATCATCAGCAGGATCTCTATGATTAGCACATACGTGAAAACTCCATTCTTTGCAGCAACAAATGACTAAATGTACATCAAAACAAATTAGTTTCATACTATTCTCATCACATCCAGGTGTGTTAACTCCCGTGAGAGGTGAATCATTGAAAATAATGGATTTGATGTCTCTTTACCAATAGCCATTACTACTGGAGTAGTCAAATGTTTTAAGGTACACTGATAACCACATGATTTTTAGCAAATCATCAGCTATAAATGGATTTGAGATGTCTTTACCTATAGCCGTTTGCTCAGGACTAGCCAATTATTTTGATGAAAAATCATCTTGGTTAACTGAATACCAAATATGGTTTTCCACTGCCTTTACCACAAGCCATATACATGTGGGCTAGCCAATTATTTGGAATCCATAAAGGAAAAATCCATGGTCAATTGACAACCATTTCAACTCTCAGCAATGAAGCATGGGTGAGTTGATTACCCTATGGTTTTGAGCAAACCATTACAGCTATCAACAGATTTGATGTGTCTTTACCAAAGCTGTACCCTTTGGACTAGCCAACTTTTTGATGGAATAGTCAACATCAGGTAAGTTGATAACCAAAGATAGTGTGAGTAACACCAAACCTGCATACAATATACACAATACTATACAAAAATGTTAGTTTTTTTTTTCTTTTCTTTTTTTTTAATACTAAAATAAAAATACAACAATATACTATCAATTTGAAGCTGCTCTGGAAGTCCTAATCCTGAGTTTAAACACTTTCACCAGAGATTCAGCAAACAACCTAGCATTCCCAACTGGATCAGGAGGAATCTCCAACTTGTGTTGAAGCATTTTCTCCATCAGTGACACTATCAGAGGATATGTTTTGCCAAGATCCATAATAAGCCTTAGTCCAGATGTAGTTTCCAACACATGAACATATGGCATAGGATAAAACTTCTAACTCTAAACATTCCATCTCTGATTGTTTTTCCATATGTCATAACCAGCACCAGTGGGAGTAGAAGAATCAAACAACACTCTGAGATCACCCAATAAATACAATCCAGACCCTGTAGGAGTATGATTTGCATAAAATTTGTGAACCAAATCATGGAGAGTGAGTAAATCCTGATGATCCACAAGATGTAGTATTTCTTGTAGAAATGTAAAGGATATAGAAGTTTTATCTAATCTATAAATGGTATTAATCTGTCCATTTTTAGTCAACTCCCAGTGAACCAAAACATCTCTAGTTGCCTCAGGCCAATCATCAGGGGATCCTTCTTTGATAAATGAAGCATCAGAAGCATTCACATCTATTAGTCTTTGTGTGGAATGTGAAGTTCTGACTTTTGCCATTCTCTTAGCTCTTCTTCCAGGAACATAAATGGCATCATGAGGTAAAGAAGATTCATCAGGAACTTCAGATTTAGTAGATACACCCTCTGCAGTATCAGTTTCCACTGATGGATTATCCAATTGTTCACCAGGTGAATCCTGAGAAGATTCAAGTGCAGCAGATGCATATTGTTCATCCATAGCCTTCCTCATCTGTTTGGCTCTAGCAGCTTGAAGCTCCACCTCTCTTTCCTTAATCTCATGAAATCTTGCCATTTCAGCTTGTTGTTCATAATCTAACCTTTTAGCAGCCTCTTCACCTAACCTTTCCTCCTCCATTTGCTTCCTGGTTCTCTTTCTAGATGGAAGATCTTCTGCTATCACGTGAGCTTTACCTTTATCAATACAAGATGAAGCAGCAACAGGTGGTACATCAACAGAAGTGGCAGGTAAAGATACCTTTTTAGCAACAATAGGAATATCTATATTAACAGATGAATCAGCAGCAGCAAGAGTAGCAGGAACATTCTTAGAAGCACCTATTCCATCTTTGTCACACCTAGCCTTGATTTTGTTATACATCTGAACCAATTGTTCATCTGAAAGTTCCCATACTTGTTTCCTAGTCCAAGCATTGTTATATAAAGCACTGCTTTGACTTTTCACATATGTTCTCATGTAGTCCCTTTGCTGTGCTTGAGTCATGGGTTTATCTCTTTTTGCTTTGGCTTGTTGCTCATCTACTGCTTTCTTCCTCAACTTCATCTCTTTCACAATTTCAGAAACCCAGTCCTTTTTCTCTACCTTATCACCAAGAATTTCTGCAGCTAAATCAGGATTAGCAATCACTTGTTCTCCAATATGCTGCCAATCTGACTCATCAAAATCTTGAACAGCAACATCCAATTCTTTCTGTCTTTCAATAGGCAAGGTAGAAATGTATCTCTGTGTAGCAGACTGATATTCTGAATCAAACTTGGCTTGCTCTGTCTCAGCCATATCTGAACTCTTCTTATAATCTTCCCATTATTTAAAGAGTTTTTCTTGTGCAACTCTTTCTTCAGCTGTAATAATCTCATCCTCACCCACTTCAATCCTTCAGCAAATCATCATGAGGAACATCCAAATCTTCCGTAGGATCATCATTTAACTCTTGAATACCTGAATTAAGTATATCATCAGCAAATCCTTAAGGCTTGAGGGTTTCAGTGATGTCATCAGGAGAAACTTGCTTAATCCCAGATGAATTGTGAACAGGAGAATCCTTATACTCTTTTCCTGCTACAAAGAATGTATCTACTGATGCATGAGCCCCATCAGCAGATTTATTAGCAGCAATAGCACTGGATGATTTTTTCTCCTGAAGAGTATCAGTAGCTTCTGCCATTAGAATATCATCACCACTTGAAACCTTAGAAGATTTAGCAGCTTTATTTGCCAAATATTGTCTTATACTTCTTCTGCTGAATTGAATTGTTGGCTTAGATTGAGATACTTCAGCAGATTTAGGAGGAGCAACATGTGACGGTCTAGCAACTTCAGCTAGAATTTCAAGAGAATCCAAAATTTCCTCCTGAGGCACTTCAGTAGTATCCATTCTACCCTTACTTTGCTTCTGCTGAGTTAACTGTGCCTCCAAATCCTTAACTTTACTTTTCAGCCTTTCAATTTCACTACCAAGAGTAGACTTGGTATCAGCAAGCTCCTTTTGGAGATCATCAGTCTTTCTCATATACCTACAAAGTAAATCATATACAGAAGTGAGAGTAACAGGGTCCTATGCTCCACCAGCCGATTGCTTAGTGGTAATTGGAGCTTCATTGAACCCAACAGGAGAAACAGACTCATGTACAACATTAGGATAGCCTTCATCAAATGGCTCTCTCATAGGACTAGGTGTAGGTAATCTAGTGATCTCAGGCTCAAGAGACTGAAATGTATCTTCAATCTCATGAGTTTGCTCAACTGGAGCAACCTGAGATGGTGAATTAACAGGACTAGGTGACACATGGGCAGGGGAAGGTGGTGGTAGGTCAGAAGAAACAGGTAATGGTTCAGCAGTTGTAGCTGGCTCTTCCTCAATTACCACTGAAGGATTAGCATCAGCAGCAACACCAGAAGATGATGGATTTCCATCATCAGCAGCATTTTGAGTAGGCACATTGCCAGCATCATCACCCTCAACTACATTATCATTGCCATGTGGCAACATAGCATCTAACAGAGGGCGATGTTCCCCATTATAATTTGTTTTCATTGAGGCAAACAACTTAGAACCTAGACTCTTAATAGGCACATGGGTCCTATCTTCAGTGGTTATGTCTAATATAATTTGTAAAAACCTAGGGTACATTAAGAACTTATGCTGCTGTTTATCAATATTTTCTAGCATATTTTCAAAAATAAACTTTGAAAAATTATAAGTTATACCCTTAGAGAGACAGACAATACCACAACCCAATTGTAGAGAAAATTGGTCCCATCCACCACACTTGTTGCTTATACACTGGAGCAGCAAATGCGCCAAATACCTCCACTTGGGACAAAATTGATTCTTATGCCACTTATTTGTTTCAATGCTTTGATATCCAGCTTCCCTTAGCCCAACAAGAATCTCCGCAGTGTTGGAGTGAAATACACCATTCTCATCATCCAACTGAAGCTTTGTCCTGATCAAACTTTCTGTCACCACATACTCTACACCTTCAATTATAGCAACAATCTCTGTATTAGATCTCTTTGCAGCAGATGCCCAAAATTGTGTCACCATTGATTCATATATCAGATTGGGACAATGTGTCAAAGTATAATGAATCTTTGATCGCTGTAGAAATTCCACCATTAAATCAAATTCTTCATGTCCCTTAGCCTTTTTCAGAATAGCATACTTGTTAAGATCTCTCTTCAATTCAAGTTGTGCCACTTGAATGAATTTGCGTGAGACGGTTATGAATTACTCAAAGAATTATGGGTTTAAGTGGAGTAATAAGCGAATAATTTTGTTTAGGAAGAGATATGCGAAGTAGGTTATATTTGGAAGTTCCCCAATCGTGGTCAAAATTATCGGAACTAATTGTTGACCAAGTCTGACATGTAAAGTAAAATCTTCCAAATTCAAAATTACCCTTCAGCAGTAATGATGGTCAAATCTGCTGAGGAATGGTCAACATCAGCAGAAACCATGCAAATGTAAAAATATCTTTGGTGAATATCTTGATGTTTACTGTGCCACCCAACTCGCATTAATTATCATAACTGATAACGCTCAAAATTATCACATTTTTCTAAACATACTTATGCACCATGTGGATCTATTTTACTTAATTTTTGCTTGAGGACAAGCAAACCCTTAAGTGTGGGGGAGTTTGCGCTCATTTTCGTTTATTTATCTCATTTTCGCTTGTTTGTGATATTATTAAAAAAAAAAACCCAAAAATATTTTTCAAATTTTTATAGTTTTCAAAAATTTCTTTTCATTTTTTTTCAATTAGGTATGGTTTCGATTTTTCTTTTTCTAGATTTGCTTGAGGGCAAGCAAAGTTCAAGTGTGGGGGATTTGATAACGCTCAAAATTAACATGTTTTTATGAGCATTATTGTGGATTTTATGATCACTTTTATGAACTTATGGTACTTAATTGAGCATAATTCGTGTTTTAGGTTCATGGAAGCTAAAGTACAAGAAAATGATGAAAAAGACGAAGAAATGAAAAAAAACGAAGATTTATGCATGTACGAAGAATTCCCGACAAATGAAAGTCTCTTGGAGAATGTTCGAGAAGATAAAAGTCATGAAGTTGTCACTCAAAAGACTCAAGAATAAAGTACAAGAGAGAAAACGAGAAAAGAAATGAAGAAAATAAGCTAAAACGAAGAATTATTGGAAGACTTGTTGTTCCCGACACACCTTCAACATTTTGGCCATAACTTGAGCATACGGACTCCGTTTGACCCCCCGTTCGCGGCCACGGAAAGCTAAGAGAAAGATCTACAACTTTCATGTTTATGACTTTTGCCCAACCGATCGGATGGATGACCATCCGATCGGATGGAGCCCTCGTACAGATTTTGCAAAAACTCATTCTACCTCATTCTACCCGATTCTAGGCCATTCTTTATGGTATTCTAGGTCCTTCTAAACTACTTGGAGGCCAAGTTGATGTATTAATGAGTCTAGACCTTGAGAGGAGTATAAATAGAGACCTTTACATGCTTTTCTAATCACCACTTACCATTTCTCTCTATCCCAACTTGAGAGAACACTTCTCTTACCACCATTACTCCCTCTCAATACCAAAATTCGTCCATAAAATCCCAGGAAACTTTGGAGGTCCAAGAAGTCATCATTTGGAGGCCAAAACATCAAGAAGTCATCACCAATACTTGAGGCATCATTACTACATCATTTGTTATCTTATTTCAATCATTGTAAGACTTTTAATTATGATTTCTAATGTTCAAAATTCTGAGTTTATGTTCATGTTTGCTATGAGTGGTTAGTACCTTTGTGCACTTGCTTAGATGATGTTTATTATTTAATGGTTTGCTTATGATTGTGATAACATGTTTTAATTTAATTTCAAGTCAATCCTAAGAACCAATTGTACCTTAAGTTTCATAGTGACATTTGTTCAGCCAAGGTTAACTAATTGATAATAGTTTCAAGGGTCGAAAGATTTGTTAATATTCAACTAGTTATAATCATTTGTCTATGAATGATTGTTTTTCACCATAATTATTCTTGACTAAACAAAGAAACAAGAAGTATGATTGTAATGAGAATGCTTTTATAACATCAAATCGGATTGTTTGTAAACCTTTAGTTGGACAAAAGTTTAGATGTTTATAAACAATTGTAACCTTTTTGTCTATGAATGGGTTACCTTTTGTAATGACCATTTCCTAAGAGTGTTTGATTTGTAATAAGAGTTTGTTCTTGTATTTAAGATATTCACCATACCTTATGAACCTTGGATGGATCTTGAATTGATTGGTTTACACCTAAAGCTTGTTCTTATAAACTAAGATCTTGGCCAAGTTTTAATATGTAGAAACAATAGATTAGACCACCATCTAATTATCACAACCAAGATGTTATCGAAAGTTATCACAATCATGTGTGTCATTAAGTAGTAAACTAGTCTAAGCAAGTCTAGTTTTTAATCTTATTGAATTTACATAACCATCATTTTCGTGTTACTTATTGCTTATATGGTATTTTGGATCGTGACAACCAATTACCACCCTTTTATTGCTTATTGTTACATAGATTCTTCACAATTGAAAACACCCAAATCCCTGCGAATGATCCCGACTTACCATCATATCTTGCTATAACGGACGAGTACACTTGCTCGTATGTGTTGTTTCTAGATTTGGTAATTCACCCTTATAAATTTAAAACTTGTACTAATAAAACGCACATCCAGTTTTTGGCGCCGTTGCCGGGGATTTGTTTGTCTTTTTGTTTGTTTTGTTTCTGTGCTTTAATCATTCTCTAGTTGTTTCGTTTTTGCTTTCGAAAAAAAAAAATCCTAGCTGCCCATCTGATTGGCTTACCGTCCATCCGATCGGATAACCAAGAAAAACATTTACCGAGCTATCCAACCGACCGGTTTGACATCCAACCGATCGGTTAGACCCAAAAACCCAATCCAACCAATCGGTACGAACCCGTATCCGATTCGGTTAGACCAATAACCCAATTCAACCAATCGGCTTGTCTACCAAACCGATCGGCTGAACCATTTCTTTTTACAAAACCATTTTTTTTCAAAACCCATTTTTACCTTTTCACCTTAGTTCGAAACAAACACCACCCAACCCACCCTTAGGAGTGATTTATTTTTCTTGTGTTCTTGTTATTTTCTTTTCTTATTTATTTCTTTAGTAAATTATTTTATAAAATTGTCTTTTTAGGTTTTCTTTTAATTAAAAGTAAAAAAAAAAAGTCTATTAAAAAAAAACGTTTTGTCGTAATTAGTTTATTTTTCTTAAACTTCTAGTAGTTATAATAGTAACGATTTTCTTATCTTAGTTAAGCTTATTTTTGTTTACTTCAATTTAAAAAATACAAAAAGATTTTTCTTAGTGTTCATTTTCATTATGTTTTTATTTTTACTTTTTGTGATATTTTACGAATCGCTCCGGTTTTATATAAACTCACACTCATGGGGTAAACAACTTGTTAGTCCACTTTACGAGCTTAAACGTAAAATCAAAAAGAGGATTCGTAAACCCGATAAGACACCAATCTTACCCTTAAAGATCGAATCTACCGAACTTTATCCAAAATCACCATTCATCGAGGAACTTTTTGTGGTAATCGACATATTCGAAGAGAAAGTTGAAACTCAACCCGATTCCCTACCTATAACCGTCGTTGATCCCGATGACCAATCCATGTGGTCAAGCACTAGGACGGTTGCACCAACACCTAGTTCCGCTATTATTCAACACCCTTTTCCAAACAATTTCCATATCAAGGGTACCCACATGCAAATGATTCGGGAGAATCAATTCGATGGGAGAATTCGATCCGATCCTCACCGACACATAGCTGATTTTCTTGAGATTAGTAACCTATTCCATTATGGTGAAAATCAAGAGGAAGCGGTTAAATTGAGGACTTTTCCTTTCTCATTGTCCGGAGAAGCCAAGATTTGGTTGAATGAATTAAATGAAGGAACAATTACTACGTGGGAAGAGATGAGAGAAGCTTTTGTTAGCCGATACTTTTCTCCCGCAAAGTTTAAACGTCTCCTAAATGACATTCACAACTTTCAACAACTCGATCATGAAACTCTCATTGATGCTTGGCTCCGTATGAAAGATATGCTTCGCACTTGTCATGGACATGGTCTAACCAAAGGATCGATCATTCAAACATTCTATCATGGTTTAGACGATCCAAGTCAATGAATTCTCAATGCCGGAGGAATATTCCTCTATAATACTCCCAACGAAGCTTACAAAATCCTTGAGGACAAGGTCCAACTCAAGCTCAATTTCTCGAAAAATTCTCTAATCGTGCCCAAACCAAAAACCGTTGTTTCCGCCGGTGGAAGCAACATCAATGCGGATCATTCCACATTGATTGAGAAATTAGAAGTTCTTACCAGACATATTGACGTTGAATTCAAGAAGATAAGGCAAGAGCTGAAGGAGTTACGAGATGCTCGTAGAGATGATGAAGATGACAATGCTTCAGAATACCACACGGATAATGACATGTTGATGATTGAACCTAATGAAGCAAGATATCATGACGGATATCACAACCAAAAGCTGAAAAATTCATACTCCTATTCAAGCCAAAACCCGAACCTTAACCATCCTCATTTCTGGCCACAAAATGAAACACCACTTTCATCACAATATTTTGGACAAAACAAAGAAACCAAAACCTCACCGGAGGAGATGATGAGAGAATGGATGGAGGCAAATGAGAGTATGAAAGACCCTGTGGTAGAATTGGAATGACAAATCGATCAAGGAAAAAGGAACCACCAAGCCATAATCCAAGACATGGAAAAGAAGCAAGAATTCCATCGTACCGAATCACTTCCTCAAACAACAGATTCCAATCCAAGACATGAATTTGTCTACAAAACACCCTCAATCCAAAATGAACATGATAAGGGTGATGATGAATTTATCGAGGAGGATGAAACTGAATCTATTCCAACCATGCCTAATCCGAACCAAATCATATCTAGTTCACCAACCATTTCACCTTTTCTTGAGGATTGCACCGTGCACATCCCGTACACTGAACTCTTAGTGAAAGAGAATATGTTTACACATGATGAATTGTCAAAACATGTTGGTAACAAGAAACTCAATGCAATTGGAGACGTTGGAAAGGAAGTTTTTAAGAAGCAGGAGAAAGGAGTGTCAAAGGTACCCAAGAGGAATGGAGAATTGGAAAGAAAAATAGACGAATGGTCTAAACCGCAAAATCCAGTTTCTTCAAAACAAAATGGTATGACTAACCCACCTCCTCCAGCTCACATTGAGAACGTGAATGACGTATTCACTAGGAGTGGAAAGTCTGATGACCCTTCGAAAAATCAAAAAGATTCACCACCTGTCTTCGTTTCTAATAAACTGAGAACCGTTCAAAATAACGAAAAGGGATTATCACGTAGTCAAATCCAAAGAATGTCCATCACTTGTGAAGTACATACCAGAGATCCCATACCCTCAACGGTTAAGAACTGAAATTCCCCATTTGAACCGTACCGTCAAAGTATCCTAATTTGGGGAAGAGTCTAGCTAATGACTCATAAATAAATTAAGCGCTTCTCGGGAGGCACCCGAGCTTTTAATTTTTTTTGCTTATTTAAAAAAAATTATTTTTCGTATTTTATTCTTGTGTGTTTGTGTTTAGATCGAATAAGTTTAAATGTCTTTTGGTTTTTGCAAGAGTGTCATTTCTTATAATTCTACTTAAACTCGGTTTTTCCATTTTTAATTTTTAGTACATTGTGAATAAATAAGTACGTGTTTTTAAAAATAAATTGTTTTGAACTTTGTGGGTATGTTCACTGGAAACCCTCACAAGACTTCACTCGTCCACTCGGGCCACCGAGGGGTTTAAAAGGCTTGTTGCATATGCTAAGTGCAATCGTGATGCCTACGAAAGTGAGTTTTAGGATTTTACGTGTTTTTGTAGTTTAGTTTGTTTTTGCAGATTTAATAAACTCTTGGAGATTGGATTATTGGTGACATTGTACTTGGTGTGTTGATGTTTTGTTGGAAGCGAAATCGATTGATCTTACATGCTTAGCACCTTATCATTTGGAGTTCGATCGCGATTTCTACGGCCTGGGAAGTTTCGTTTCTCTTGGACTATTTATTTACTTATTTATTTTTCCCATTTTACATTCTTTGAAGTTTATCTTTCATGAGTATAATGCTTAACTTAAGTGTGGGGGGAAGTAAATAGTGAAAAACGAAACTCATTTTTAACTTCCGAATTTTTTTGGGCCAATTTGAAAATAAATTTTTGTATACTTGTTTGCCCTTGTAATCTAGTTGTTTTCACGCTTTTAGGATAACAAATTAGAATAACTTGATAATCCACTGGTGAAATCTGTAATTTTTGAAAAATTTGAGATGTGTCCCGATTAATATTGCAATCCATTCTGGGATCGATAACAGTTGCTAGCGCATATTATAGCCATTACCACTAAATTGTGAGGATTTGAGCCTATTTCATATATAGCATACATCTTTTATGCTTGAATCTTTTACTATGAGTGTGCCGGTGATTTTATTTATTCTAGAACTTGTACTTGTAAATCATTACCAGACCTCTGTAAGATCGCATTCGTGTGATATAAGTGTATTCGTCTGATAAAGAGGCACCTTTGGAATGAAACCAAATGGCCATCCGTTTACAAAATAATTTTTGCTAACCAAATCGGTTAGTTACCCTCGTATTTGGAACCCATTTGTTAGTGTTTATCTTTAACGCTAGATACCCCTAGTTACACCCTTTGAGCCATCCTTTTCATTTTGTTACATCCAGAAAAAAAAAAAAAAAAAGGTTTTACACTTTAAACCTTAGCCTAAACCCTTTGTCAAAGTCTAAACGGTGGGTTGCTAGTTGCTTGGTATGATGGATTGTTTTTGATGATTTATAGTTAGCCACACTTTGTCATGTGTGTGCCATTCCGACAAAGACGGAGACTGCAGCTTTTTATTTGTATTTTTGTGGTGATGCTTATGCGAAGTGTGGGGGAGATGTGATGTATCAAGAAAAAGAAAAGAATAAGTCATCGAAAAAAAAAAAAAGAGAAAGAAAAGGAAAATATATATGTGATGACAATTATAGCAAATGTGCTATATGTATGAAAATGAAGGAAGAGAAAGTATGTTTGAGATATCGAGTAGTCAATGTGCTAAGATGTGATATATATATATATATATATATATATATATATATATATATATATATATATATATATATATATATATATATATATATATATATATATATATATATATATATATATATATATATACTAGTTTTCAAAGCCCGCCCATGACTTATAATTTTTCTTTTGATGACGTTACTTAACGGAATTTCATTTTTTAAGGACGGGAGGAATTTTTTTTAATTGTATTAGTTTACGTTAATTTTTTTTTATTAAAGGTAAGATTGACGTACATAGAGAGAGTGTAAGTTGCAATCTGTTGAAGGTCACCAGAAGTTAGAGCTTGAATGGTATGCTTAGTTTCCTGCAACTATACCTTCATGAAGATGTAAATTTCTATCAGATGTTATGTTTCCATTAGTGACATCTCATTTCATATATAGAGTGATGGAGGCAATGTATTTTCATGTACCAACACAATGACCTGAGGCTGTTGTTCCTACAACTGTTATCTCAGATGTAGAATCAATCAAAGATGCAATTTATCAAAAATAGATCATGGGCCCCTCCTTTATTACCAACTTCACATTTAGGAAACAAAAAGTAGGTGGTTAACAAATTTCATGCCTAACGAAGTTTACGACCAGATATTTGGTATAGTTATTCCTAGAAAGATTGCACTTGATATTTGGTATAGAGCTCGAGCTAAAGAATTTAGAACATCAACGTTCATTCCTGGACCACCGCCAAGCTTTGACAATGACCTCTCATATGGTAGCATGTGTTGTCTAGTGGTTATTACTATGACTCCAACATCCTTCACGCATTTCTTGCAAGGGTTCTTGGCCTTCTCGATCAGGTTATTTAACAAAGCCTCAAATTTGGACCTTGTCAAAGTGATGTTCTAATGCTTAGCACCAGAAGCGCAATTTTAGCTTTCTCAGTAGCTTCCGTAAGTCTCTAAAGGGCAAGCCTGTCCTTTGTCAAGTCTATTCCCTCTGTTCTCTTAAACTCGCTAACAAAAAAGTCCAAAATAGAATTATCAAAGTCCTCTCCTCCAAGGGAAGTATCACCATTTGTGGCTTTCACCTATGAAAACAAAAGAATTACCGCATATCCACTTTAACAGAAACAAAAAAACAAAGATGATCACCAAACCAAAGCCACATACCTCAAAAACACCATTAGATATCTCCAAGATGGAAACATCAAAAGTACCACCACCAAGATCGAAAACAGCAATAAGATCCTCTTTAATTCAAACCATAAGAAAGTGCAGCAGCAGTTGGATTGTTGATGATCCTTTGCACATCTAGACCAACAATTCACCCGGCATCCTTAGTGGCTTGCCTTTGTGCATCATTGAAATAAGCTGGTACAGTAATAACTGCCTTGTTAATAGTCTTTCCAAGATATGCTTCAGTAGTTTCCTTCATCTTGATAAGAACAAATGAACCGATCTGGCTAGGTGAATACTTCTGTCTATAAGCCTCGACCCAAGCGTCTCCATTAGGAACCTTGACAAACTTATATAGAACCATTCCCATTTTTTTGCGTATGAGAATTGTCAAAACGTCTCCCAATCATACGTTTTATCCCAAAAACGGTGTTTGTTGGGTTAGTGACCGCTTGACGTTTAGCAGGAGTTCCCACAATTAACTATCCTTTTTGGTTGAAGGCCACAACTAATGGAGTTGTAGGTGCTCCTTCAGCGTTCTCAATAACTTTTGTGGACAGCATATGACAACACAATACTTAAACTTTAACAAATATCCAAAATAAAAACATGTACAACATTTCAAAAAGATGAAATACAGATGTTACCTTGCCCTCCATGACTGAAACACAAGAATTTGTGGTTACTAAATCAATGCCAATACATTTCCTAAAGGCCTCGTCGCCTCAAACTGTACCGTAGAGGTCAATTAGCCAGAGACAAGAAGATAAAAGCATACAGTTGAAAGATATTGAACATATAATACCTGAAAGGGCTGGCAAGTACACCCAATTTGTGACTTAGATATGACGACTCCTGTGCAGCTCAAAAGGCTTATGATGCTTTCAAGTCTGAAAAAAGGACAAATATGCATGATACACTTTGACGTCTTATACTAAATAAATCTTTGACGTCGGATACACTTTTGATTTAATATAAAATATGGGCCAATGTAAACCTAAATCTTGACATCGTCCTCAGTTCTCTTTGCTTCCAGTAGTGGGTCATCGACACTTTTTGTGAGCTAGAAATCATACTCAAATAAAATAAAAACTGAATTGCATAATTTAATTCTGTTATGGGGTCATTTGGCACAACATTTTTGATGAGTGCTCAAACACTCATCATTTTTGGTCTAATATGAACTGCAAAACATACAAAAACACTCAGTAATGCATCAAAATACTGAAAATATTCCAAAATTGTGTTTTATATGTTTTAGATGCAAAATGAGCAAAAACAAATGAAAAACGCACAAAGTTTGCAAAATTGGCAGTTTCAGTCCCCCAACTTTCATAAAATTACAAAACTAGTCCCTGGATATTCAAAATATAGAAAATTATCACCAAAGGTCATTTTGAAATCATAAAATGTCATATTTAGTCCTTTGGTGAAAAATTGGAAAGTTTTGGAAATTTACAAAATTGGTCCCTGGAGTTTCAAACTTTGACAGATTCAGTCCCTGGTGGGATAATTTTGAAAGGAAAATCAATTTTTATCCCTGGAAAATCAAAACGTGTCAAAAATAATCCTTGGAATAAAAGATTGGTGAAAATTGCAAGTTCAGTCCCCGGATTTTGAAAATTGACATATTTAGTCCCCGGGAAATATTTGAAAAATGAAAATAGCAAAAATAGTTTTGGAAATATTGGTGATTGGCAATTTTGGTACTTATGAGAACTTTGGGAAAATTCCATTTTCAGTCCTTAACTTTTGCTAAATTACAAAAATAGTCCTTGTGATTTATCATGCTTAAAACCAAATGGACCTAAATAAACAAACTAACAAACCAAATAACCCACCCATTAGCCCCAGCCTGATCCAGTTACCACCAAAAGCCCAAAATCAAGCCCACACCCTTTTAAACTAATCCCCTGGTTGTTGACCAGTCAACCCCCCACACCCCAGTTACTGTTCATCGTCCCCTAAACACCCCTAATCTCCAGGCTTCTGCTCCCCCCTCCTCTCCAATCACTCACCTTTTCCACCAACTCTCATTAATACCTCACCTTCCCCCTCCTACCCTCAATAAATGCTCCACCAAACCCACCAATTGCCCAATCTCAGTTTCCCACCAAAACACAATTTGAAGGCTGAGATCATCTCAAGGCCATCCAACGGCCATAATTGAAGTGGGAAAGTCAAGGCATCACTCCAGGGTGTATAAAAGAAAAGAAAAATGAAGAATGAAGTGTTAGATAGTTAGTTTAGTTTTTATCTATGTCGTATTAGTGTAGCTTTTATCATTTGTAGTTGTAAGCTTTGTTTCTTTTATGTAATTTTAAGTATCTCTGTAATCTAAACCTATTCCAATGTTTTAATTTAAGTTTGCTTTTGAAAATTCATTTTGGCAATTTTAAGTGAATTTGACACATTTGCTTAAATTTTGTTTAATGTTGTTGAACTTGTTCCATTAAGCTTCAGTAAGCTCATTTGTGAGCACCTTTAAGTTTCCACAGCTTTTTACTCAGTCTCATTTATAGTTTACTAAAAAAAAAAAAATAAAAAAAAAAATATACAAATAAATAGTCATAAAATAAAAATCAGTTGAAGAAAAGATAGAAGCAAGGTTGCATGGTGGATTTGTGATTTCCCTGGTTTAGTACTCATGGTGAGTGAATAGGTTTGTGGTTTGGTGCTATTGATCTTTACCTCAGTCCACTGCTACTGTAAGCTATTTTCAAATTTTTGGTATTTAATAATTGTATACTTTACTTGTGCTTGATTTAGTTAACTTAGGTTTAATTAATGTCAGTATATGCTAATTGTTCAAGTTCTAATGTTTAGAATGTGAGATTGCTTCTTTAATTCCCATTTTCAGCTTCAAAAGTAGTGTTTGGATCAGCAACTTTGCTGAGTGTTTGTTGTTGATTCCTTGATTTCTTTGTGCAAATAAGTTTCTTAGGGTATAGCTGAGCTGTGCAAACCACAAAACTTGCATCTTATCAGGCCAAAGTCAAAATCACAACCCCATTACCCCTCACAGTCCACTGTGGGTCAGTGGACAACCCAAACTCACCCACTTTGTTCAAAACTTGTAGTTTTATCCATATTTAGTTTTCATTTAACCTAATATATCCATTCAAGTCAGATTTGATCACCCAAAGCTCAAGAAAGTCAAAGTAATTAGTTTTTAGAAAAAGTTAAATTTACCTAGTCTCAGATTTTTCCTAAACTTCAAGTAATTTTAATTATTTTTGTGTTTGCTCTCTGAGCTTAAAACTTGTTTCTATTGGTTCTCTACCATCTCAACTTTAGATTTCCACAGTTTTTGTATTTTTAAGAATTTTCTTTTTGGACAAAATTGCCCTTGGAAAACACTTGCAGGGGGCATCACTCCCCTGCATCAGCAGCTCATCACCACCACCACCACTTTGGTGGTGGTTTCCACCCATTTCAGGGAGTCCCATGGCCCCACCTTGGTTCCTAGCAACCCCCCTCCTAGTAGGGATCATCTTTTGACCTTGGGTTTGATCTTGAACCCCCTGGGCCCCACCTAATTCAGACCACCAAAGTTGTCCCATATTCTGAGTTACATCAAATTCCAAGTGCTTATTTTGCTGTCTTATTGCTTATTCTGAGGTACCATTGTACTTTTTCTAGCTTATTATTGTCTTATTATCTTATTGGAACCAGATTTAGCTATTGTGGGTCCCACTTGTGGTCATTTAGCTTATTTTGCCATTTGGGTCAACAAAAGTCAACTGTCTTGACTTATAAGCTTGTTCCAGCTTATTTTTAAGTTTCCAAAATTTTTGTTTTTACAAAAAGTGTTTATTTTTAAGTATTTAATAAGTTTGTAAAAGAAAAATCAAGAAAAACAAATTTAAAATTAAGTGATAGTTTCTATTTAATGTAATTTAATTTTAATTTTCATTTTTAAATTTTAATTAAGTACTTAGCTTTTTTATATTTTTATTAAATTCCTCATATATTAAAGTATTTGTAATAAATTTTTCAGATTTTTATTTTGTTATTTAGTATTTATTAGAATTAATTTTAGTTTTATTAATTATTAATTAATATTAAGTTTAAAATAGCATTATTAGTTTTTATTAAGTAAAATCAAGTTTTTATATTTTTTATAGCCTTTATATGTTGTAAAGTAATTTTAGAAATTTTCTTAGAATTTTTACTGTTCATTTAGTAATTTTCTTAATTTAAAATAGTTTAATTAGTTAATTAGTAATTAATTAGTAATTAATTAATATAAAATTCACAAAAAGACAAAAATATTTATTTTTATTTTTTATACTTTCTTCAAGTTCTTTTTAAGGTTTAGAAAATATTTTTATAAATTCTTAGTTTATTTTGTAACCTTTATTAATTTTAGTTTATTTTAAATTAGATTTAAAATAGTTTTAAGTAATTAAATAGAATTTAAATATTAAAATAATCATTTTAATAACTTTATTTTCATTTTAAATTTTCTTTTATCTTTTAATTTGTAAAAAGTTCATTTTCACCCCCTGGGTGTTTTCAGATTTCCGTTTTTACGTTTTATCTCGTACGTTTACGTTTTATTTAAACGTAACGTACACGTTTTTAAGTTTTAAACGTTTCTAGTTTTTGTAACTTCCCCGTCTTATTCATATAGCTTATTTAAGCTATTTCTTCGTATATTCTTTAGCTTAATCACACACAAACCCCTTTTCATCCAGATTCACCCGATCAAATAACCGTTTGTTTACAATTCACACCTCGTCGGGACTTAAACGACCCGGGAAAACACTGTATTCCTTGGAGCATTGACTCTAGGCCTTTGACTTTGTTGACCATCACCTGGTCAATATAAGTTAGGTGGTTTAGGCTCAATCAAAATTTGGCGCCGTTGCCGGGGAGGTCGTGCGCGTATTTTAAACGGTTTTTCTGATTAGTGATTTTGGAATTCATTCCATTGTACATTTACCCATTTTTGTTCATATTCTCTTCTTATTTTCTTATAAAAACAAAACTGTTCCCGAAAACATTTTAAACTCAGTTTTCAACGAACAAAAAAAAAAAAAAAAAGGATTTTCTTTATCATTTGTATAAAATGTTTTCCAAAAACCACAAAAATATCCATCTTTACCCTCCTACCTTTTTGATTCTTCATCCCTACCCCTCTATACACATTTGATTCTTTCTATGTCTCATCCGCACTTTCTTATTTGCCAATGGTGTGGTAATCATCACAATGGTGGTAATTGCCCCGGTTGTGGCATGGTAGAGTCAGGAAACGGGTCTGTCTATAACCAAGATCCATATTCCTATCATGACACCACTGATTCATTCCACCAGCTACCACACCATCAGTCTCAGCAGTTTTACTGTTGTGAGTATTGTGGTGGTTCACACTACAGTTCTGATTGTCAATCGGGAAACACGCTTGTCTATGAGCAGTTTCCTGATAACGATTATGGCTCTAGCACATACAACCCACAACCACATCAGTATTACTGTTGTGATTACTATGGAGTTCCACATTTCAGCTCCGATTGTCAAACAAGGAATCCATTTCCTTGTAACAATTGTGACACATCGTATTATGACGAACCTCCATCTCCACCAATTCCTCAAAGTCTTCTCCTTGATCTTTTGGATTTAGTGAAAGATTTGAGAGGAATCACACATACCCCAGATAATCCAAAACAAAAATCGATGGAAGAATTGTTAGCTGACGAACAGGCTGCTAAAATAAATTCCCAAGATGCTTATGAAAGATCTATTAGGGAATCAATTGCAAAAGAAAAAGCAGCCAGATCTAGCTCTCGATTTCGTTTCATTCCTGATGACAGTGATGACGAGGATATCCTTGATATTCTTCAATTCTATAAAGATTCATCAGATGAGATACCATCAGTTGAGATTCCATCTCAATCCACTCTTATCACACCCGAGGTTCCCACTCACTCTTTGATCATGGGGGACGAGCATCTTGACACTGTTCCTGATAAGGAATCGGACGAATTCATAAAGTCTGGTGTTGAGGACCTTGTCCCAATCCCAAGAGAGTCACAGGGAACTCTTGATCATATGTGTGATATCCCTCCTCCTCTTGTCTTCCCGACTAATCATGTTGAGATGTTCTCTGATTCTACTAATGACGATTCGTTATCTTGTGGAGACATCGTTTTTATGGAAGAATTACCTTCTGAGCTAGTTAGCTTGGAAGAAGAAAATAATGAGATTGACACTGAAATCAAGGATGAAGCACTACGTGCAACATTATTGAATGTCAATCTTCTCATTTCTAAAATCGAGGCTTTCAAAGAGAAACCTATTTCATCTCCTATCCCCACAAAGGATAGTGACATTTTCTCCGATGATCCTATTCCGGAGTTTGAAGCCTTTACTTTTGATCATATGGGAGAGAAGATTAGTGGCAGTACCACTTCTCATTCTCAAATTTCTCTCCCCGAGTATGATTCATTCACCTTCGAGGAGTTCTCTGGTGAACTCACTCATATCGTATCTCCACCGGAGTATGATAACTTTTACTTTGATCTAGATAAAGACGATCTTTGTGTTCCGGAGGGAAATATTCTCAACCTTGAGAATTTGCTTGATATCAAAATCCCAACCCTCCCTCCCATTATATGTCTAGATCATATGAGCTTTACTGATGAGATTCATGATATACCAATTATGAATTCTATTTCTGATGATGATGACTCTATCTTGATTGTCATCAAGATCTTTCTACCTTTCTTCACCTACATGGTGACTTCTCCTGTTCTTCACTCCTTCGGGAGTGAGGACACTATATTTGATCCCGGCATTTTCATGTATCATTATCTTGAGCCGGTTACTTATCTCATCGGTGTGGAACTTTCACGTGCTTCAAATGTTTGTCCAAACATCTTGAATGAAAGTCCGATTGAGATTGTTTCTTCCACATCATGCTTCCCCAAGGACAAATGAATTCGGGGTCGAGTCAAGCTAGCGACTCGGTAAACAAAAACAATAGCACGCTTATAGGGTTTTCACCCTAAGTGTGGGGGAGTCCCCCATGCTATGGTTACAAGAGTGAAAAACACAAAATGGTGTTTTCCACGCTTAGCTTGTAATGTTGCCCTTTTACGTTCAAAATGTCGGCATAATAGACGGGATTTTGAATATTGAGGACAATATTCACGCTTAGTGTGGGGGGGTATTCGCTATTCTAGCGAATTTTATCACATTTTACTATATAATACCCCCGTTTTTGCCAAAATTTTAAAAATTTTCAAAAATTTTTCACTGGTGCTTAAAAATTTTTGTGGTAATCAGTCCGCCTTGTCTAAGCGACAAAAGGGATTGGCTAGTCCAGGAGCAAACGGCTCTTGGTAAAGACATATCAAATCCGTTGACGGCTGGCAATTTGCCCAAAATTGTGTGGGTCATCAACTCTCCGAAAACAAATGAGTTGGCTAGCCCGCAAGATTATGGCTTGTGGTAAAGGCCGTGGAAAATCCATAATTGGTAATCAGCTCACCAAGATGTTGACTATTCCATCAAGAGCTGGCTAGTCCAGAAGCAAACGGCTTTTGGTAAAGACTACTCAAATCCGTTGACAGCTGGTGGTTTGCTCAAAATCACACGGTTATCAGGTGTGCCACAGTTCTTACACCTGGCTACTCCAGAAGTGATGGCTTTTGGTAAAGAGTTTTTCAAATCCATCAAGTTTTCAAAACAGTATTGCTAGGGACTAGCAATAGTTTAGTGTGGGGGATTGATGAGTGCTCAAACACTCATCATTTTTGGTCTAATATGAACTGCAAAACATACAAAAACACTCAGTAATGCATCAAAATACTGAAAATATTCCAAAATTGTGTTTTATATGTTTTAGATGCAAAATGAGCAAAAACAAATGAAAAACGCACAAAGTTTGCAAAATTGGCAGTTTCAGTCCCCCAACTTTCATAAAATTACAAAACTAGTCCCTGGATATTCAAAATATAGAAAATTATCACCAAAAGTCATTTTGAAATCATAAAATGTCATATTTAGTCCTTTGGTGAAAAATTGGAAAGTTTTGGAAATTTACAAAATTGGTCCCTGGAGTTTCAAACTTTGACAGATTCAGTCCCTGGTGGGATAATTTTGAAAGGAAAATCAATTTTTATCCCTGGAAAATCAAAACGTGTCAAAAATAATCCTTGGAATAAAAGATTGGTGAAAATTGCAAGTTCAGTCCCCGGATTTTGAAAATTGACATATTTAGTCCCCGGGAAATATTTGAAAAATGAAAATAGCAAAAATAGTTTTGGAAATATTGGTGATTGGCAATTTTGGTACTTATGAGAACTTTGGGAAAATTCCATTTTCAGTCCTTAACTTTTGCTAAATTACAAAAATAGTCCTTGTGATTTATCATGCTTAAAACCAAATGGACCTAAATAAACAAACTAACTAACCAAATAACCCACCCATTAGCCCCAGCCTGATCCAGTTACCACCAAAAGCCCAAAATCAAGCCCACACCCTTTTAAACTAATCCCCTGGTTGTTGACCAGTCAACCCCCCACACCCCAGTTACTGTTCATCGTCCCCTAAACACCCCTAATCTCCAGGCTTCTGCTCCCCCCTCCTCTCCAATCACTCACCTTTTCCACCAACTCTCATTAATACCTCACCTTCCCCCTCATACCCTCAATAAATGCTCCACCAAACCCACCAATTGCCCAATCTCAGTTTCCCGCCAAAACACAATTTGAAGGCTGAGATCATCTCAAGGCCATCCAACGGCCATAATTGAAGTGGGAAAGTCAAGGCATCACTCCAGGGTGTATAAAAGAAAAGAAAAATGAAGAATGAAGTGTTAGATAGTTAGTTTAGTTTTTATCTATGTCGTATTAGTGTAGCTTTTATCATTTGTAGTTGTAAGCTTTGTTTCTTTTATGTAATTTTAAGTATCTCTGTAATCTAAACCTATTCCAATGTTTTAATTTAAGTTTGCTTTTGAAAATTCATTTTGGCAATTTTAAGTGAATTTGACACATTTGCTTAAATTTTGTTTAATGTTGTTGAACTTGTTCCATTAAGCTTCAGTAAGCTCATTTGTGAGCACCTTTAAGTTTCCACAGCTTTTTACTCAGTCTCATTTATAGTTTACTAAAAAAAAAAAAATAAAAAAAAAATATACAAATAAATAGTCATAAAATAAAAATCAGTTGAAGAAAAGATAGAAGCAAGGTTGCATGGTGGATTTGTGATTTCCCTGGTTTAGTACTCATGGTGAGTGAATAGGTTTGTGGTTTGGTGCTATTGATCTTTACCTCAGTCCACTGCTACTGTAAGCTATTTTCAAATTTTTGGTATTTAATAATTGTATACTTTACTTGTGCTTGATTTAGTTAACTTAGGTTTAATTAATGTCAGTATATGCTAATTGTTCAAGTTCTAATGTTTAGAATGTGAGATTGCTTCTTTAATTCCCATTTTCAGCTTCAAAAGTAGTGTTTGGATCAGCAACTTTGCTGAGTGTTTGTTGTTGATTCCTTGATTTCTTTGTGCAAATAAGTTTCTTAGGGTATAGCTGAGCTGTGCAAACCACAAAACTTGCATCTTATCAGGCCAAAGTCAAAATCACAACCCCATTACCCCTCACAGTCCACTGTGGGTCAGTGGACAACCCAAACTCACCCACTTTGTTCAAAACTTGTAGTTTTATCCATATTTAGTTTTCATTTAACCTAATATATCCATTCAAGTCAGATTTGATCACCCAAAGCTCAAGAAAGTCAAAGTAATTAGTTTTTAGAAAAAGTCAAATTTACCTAGTCTCAGATTTTTCCTAAACTTCAAGTAATTTTAATTATTTTTGTGTTTGCTCTCTGAGCTTAAAACTTGTTTCTATTGGTTCTCTACCATCTCAACTTTAGATTTCCACAGTTTTTGTATTTTTAAGAATTTTCTTTTTGGACAAAATTGCCCTTGGAAAACACTTGCAGGGGGCATCACTCCCCTGCATCAGCAGCTCATCACCACCACCACCACTTTGGTGGTGGTTTCCACCCATTTCAGGGAGTCCCATGGCCCCACCTTGGTTCCTAGCAACCCCCCTCCTAGTAGGGATCATCTTTTGACCTTGGGTTTGATCTTGAACCCCCTGGGCCCCACCTAATTCAGACCACCAAAGTTGTCCCATATTCTGAGTTACATCAAATTCCAAGTGCTTATTTTGCTGTCTTATTGCTTATTCTGAGGTACCATTGTACTTTTTCTAGCTTATTATTGTCTTATTATCTTATTGGAACCAGATTTAGCTATTGTGGGTCCCACTTGTGGTCATTTAGCTTATTTTGCCATTTGGGTCAACAAAAGTCAACTGTCTTGACTTATAAGCTTGTTCCAGCTTATTTTTAAGTTTCCAAAATTTTTGTTTTTACAAAAAGTGTTTATTTTTAAGTATTTAATAAGTTTGTAAAAGAAAAATCAAGAAAAACAAATTTAAAATTAAGTGATAGTTTCTATTTAATGTAATTTAATTTTAATTTTCATTTTTAAATTTTAATTAAGTACTTAGCTTTTTTATATTTTTATTAAATTCCTCATATATTAAAGTATTTGTAATAAATTTTTCAGATTTTTATTTTGTTATTTAGTATTTATTAGAATTAATTTTAGTTTTATTAATTATTAATTAATATTAAGTTTAAAATAGCATTATTAGTTTTTATTAAGTAAAATCAAGTTTTTATATTTTTTATAGCCTTTATATGTTGTAAAGTAATTTTAGAAATTTTCTTAGAATTTTTACTGTTCATTTAGTAATTTTCTTAATTTAAAATAGTTTAATTAGTTAATTAGTAATTAATTAGTAATTAATTAATATAAAAATCACAAAAAGACAAAAATATTTATTTTTATTTTTTATACTTTCTTCAAGTTCTTTTTAAGGTTTAGAAAATATTTTTATAAATTCTTAGTTTATTTTGTAACCTTTATTAATTTTAGTTTATTTTAAATTAGATTTAAAATAGTTTTAAGTAATTAAATAGAATTTAAATATTAAAATAATCATTTTAATAACTTTATTTTCATTTTAAATTTTCTTTTATCTTTTAATTTGTAAAAAGTTCATTTTCACCCCCTGGGTGTTTTCAGATTTCCGTTTTTACGTTTTATCTCGTACGTTTACGTTTTATTTAAACGTAACGTACACGTTTTTAAGTTTTAAACGTTTCTAGTTTTTGTAACTTCCCCGTCTTATTCATATAGCTTATTTAAGCTATTTCTTCGTATATTCTTTAGCTTAATCACACACAAACCCCTTTTCATCCAGATTCACCCGATCAAATAACCGTTTGTTTACAATTCACACCTCGTCGGGACTTAAACGACCCGGGAAAACACTGTATTCCTTGGAGCATTGACTCTAGGCCTTTGACTTTGTTGACCATCACCTGGTCAATATAAGTTAGGTGGTTTAGGCTCAATCAATTTTACTATCATGTTAGGTGTCTAAATCTTGATTTGCTTGTTTCACCAGCAACAAAGGTAATCTTTGTCTCCACTGACTTTTGGTCGTCTCCTGATTCTATACTACATTCCACTTTTGAATACAATCTTCTCTTGTTTCTTTCATATGTGTGTGCATCTATCTAATGCTACATGCCTACATGTATTTCTACACAATTCAAAGTGGCAAACTGGGAGGGTCTAGGACTTTTAACCAACAATTTCACAAGTAACCTAAGGCATTATTTATATCTATAAAAAACTGTCAACTTACAGTTTCGTAAGAAATCTTAGGGCACTATTTTGCAGTCAGGAAAACCTTACTTACACAGATGAGCATATTTCATAACGGCATAATCAATTAACCTACATTAGATAAATAAATAAACATACTTGAGCCATGAAGCCTTTGATAATCTGATGAAATCCAACATAAACAGTCTATCCTAACTTATCAGACGACTCATTCTCGTATTGATCCATTGAGGTTTTTTTAGCAATTATCTCATCAATTTTTTCAATCTCAGTCGTATCACCTTCCTTATTAGTTGCTAATGCTAGGAGCACATTAACATCTGAATTCATGGTTTAAGGAGCTTGAATCTCATTAAAGTTATATACATATTCCCATCAATGATCTTTGGATTATTATGCGTCTGGAATTATCTGTACAAAACCAATTTTATAATCATTGATTAGTAGTTCCCTATATTTCACAATGGAAGTGTTTGTGGGTAAATCCATCCCGTGCTCAAATCCACTATGACCTGTTGCCCGACTCGCACCCTCTTGCCAATGTTGATATATAATCAGTGCAATTCAACAGAGTTCCATTTGCACATAGCTAGGCAAATACCTGCATGGCATTCATAACACCAGGACAGAAACCAAAAATGAAGAGAAAATGCCTTATACGCAACAGCTAAACCTAAAAATTAAGAAAAATGCAATAACAGACAGCTTGTAAGAACTGTTAATGTACTGGTTTTCAGTCCAGTTTAAAAGTTAGCTTTTAACTCAGGAAAATAGAAAATATAGTACCCTTGTTAGGAGTTACAGGCCTATGGAACTGCTACTCAAGAAGTGGAGCGTATGAAAAGGGAATCTGTCGGTTCTACTTGCAGCACTTTCCCGTAAAGGCGTAGATCATTCACTGTTGTTGTAACCTATAGTATGTTCAAATAATTTCAGAAGAGATAAGCTTACAATTTTCTAATTATGTAGTATATTGTTCATACCAGTTCTTTCTTCCTAGCATTTGAGCCTGCAAGCAGTTCTGCAACTTTCTATAGTAATTGAGTTAGTACATATCCTCCTCTCATTGCTGATATAATCACAAAAATATGTTGAAAATTAAACTTTCCATGATATAATGTCCAATATGTGTAGTACAATTTCCAGTTGGAAGAATCCATCGTTTACAGAAACAAAGGACCACAGCATTTGACCCTAAATTGTTATATCAGAGAAAAGTACCTTGTGAACAACCACATTTTTCAGAAACATATTAACAACACTATATACATACCACTTCATCTCGATATTAATATTAGAAATATCCATCTTAAGAGCAAAGGATACACTGACAGGTTAAGATCGCTTAGAATAGTGCGTCATATACGTTGGAGGTACTATCTCAAACAATGGGACAATTGACCCACTGGTTTCATAATACAATACCTAAAGTCATGAACTTCAAAGAGGTAAGAGGTTCGCCAAAAGACACCTTTAACAGGTGACAGATCCGGGTGGATTCGAACCACCAACTTCCCGAGAAATATCCCAGGCGCTCTTACCAACTCAGAGCTCACGGATCTAGATCGATTGTGTTGGTCAAGGTATGGTAGCAAAAGTTGAGAATGAGAAGGAGAAGAGATGTGTTGAACCATTTAAAACACGTTAGTTTTGATGATTGATCTCTACTTGAGGCGTCATAGACTTTTATTGAAATTGAAGCTGACGCTATAGATTAAGAGGCTTAGCCAACTGCAAATTTCATTACACTCTCTAGACATAAATGTGTGATGTCCAACCGGTTAAAAACACAACTAAGTTCAGATTTTTATAATAACTTATTCTTCACTATTCAACGTCATTTGCTGCAAATATGTAACAAAATAGAACATCTAATAAATTATAGAAAAATTGTTATACTTCTTTTTTGGCAAAATAAGTGAAAAAAATTATAATTGCCAAATTACAAAAGTTGTTTACCCTCCATTCTATAACCCACTTAATACACAGCAGTGTTTAAGAATGACAATTACATATGCAACATAACTATACCTCTTCAGAATTATATGACAGAAAACCAATCACCCAATTCACCATTATTAGTTTTACAACAATTGTTTAATGTGACTTACGAATTGTGTCGATTCTAGAAAAATAGTAAACCAAAAATGTATTATCAGAAGACGAGTCTTTTAAATACCCAGTTACCTATCATCAATACACCTGGTGTTCCAAGCTCTTTAAGTAATTTCTGCACATCAAAGCAGATATACAACAGAGTAAAACGCTATAAAGTAAAAAAAAAATGACGACATGTGATTTAAATAAAGCATTCCATACCATCTAATAACTCGTAGATCAAAACGAAGTTGTTGCGAGGCATCCTCATCAAAAGCACCACCAAAATATGATATAAATAAATTAACCACCTGCATAAGAGGACATGTACATTTAACAAACTTATGAGCATATACTAATCCAATAAACCCTTGAAAATCAGAAGATTTCAACAAAAATGAACTTGAAGGCACATGCTACATTGGCTTTGCGAATTCTCATATAGAATAAATATGAAAGCAAATGTTAGTCATCTAAAGTTTAAAAATTATAGGGATCTAATTTTTTTAAATGTGAAAGTGGGAAGTAGACCTTGGAACACTCCAACCCTTTGTATGGTGGAAGTGTGAGTGAAAGGAGCGTATGCTATATCCAAAAGGTTGTCAAGAAGCAGTCCATGAACCACAGGCAGTTACATCACAATCTATTGGTGCAATTAGTATAATGACATGATAATGAATATATATCATATGTTAAATACTTTTTGTCGATTAACATGATTTAATATCTTTTATAATTTGCAGTATCATACCTCATCATGTATCTGGAATCCTGGAGGTGGTAGTGGTGAAGGGATAATGGGTGAATATGGTTCATCGTCGGGCTAGATCCATATCATTTGCTCATTGTTGACAAATTTTGTTGAAGGCATTTTCTCACGTGTCATTACCTATGTCAATGACACCAATAATAACAACTGATTTTATATTGGGTTGGGATATCTTTACCTTAAGTAGTATAGAGAAACTAAAGAAAAGTGTTGCCCGTCCACAATATTTGACCTACCTTAAAATGTAGAAGTAAGCGAGGTACAATATGATTAGTTGGGTCTTCAGTACTGTCCACAACAAATAGGAACTAAGGGGACACCATATATGTATGTTAACTGCATGTATTAAATCATATTATTGACCCAAAGATAATTAGTACTAACAAACAACCATGAAAAATTTGCATTCCATCTAGTAGAACAATTACATGGGTTACTGAGTACCAAAGTTAAAGAAGCCGCTGGAAAAGCAAGTTAAGTTAGAAGATCGAGTGCCAAGCTTACTGAAGCCATTGGGAATCAACATATATAGTTTTTCGTTTTTAAAAATAAGAGAATACCTGACACGTTTGTTTGATATCCTTGGCTTTTCAATATACGATGAACCTGCAGCACCATATGTATGAGCACACCGTTATTAGGGTTATGGGAAAAAAATATTGTGTGTTTTAGGGTTCCAGTTGAATGATATTAGGGTTCTAGAAATATAATGAATGAATCGGGTAATATTCAGATTATATATTTTCCATAATTATCAAGTACATAATTGGTTTCTTATTGTATATAGAAATTTGGCTAGAGGATATACCCAAAACAATAAGGTGGTTTAGTGGGTAACATACATCGTAATATACAACAGGTCTTGAGTTTGAATCCATGCCAGGGTCTTTTTTTTTTAAAAAATTTATGCAGCCGAATTTTAATAAATTTTGTAATGATGTGGACTAAATGTGATGACATGGAAAATGAAAATAAAATAAATTTAAACAATTGCTTACATGGCTGATAACATGGCAGAAAATGAATTACATGGCAATGACTGGGCAATGAGGTGGCAATACGCGTGTAACGCCTCCTGTTATATATATATATATATATATATATATATATATATATATATATATATATATATATATATATATATATATATATATATATATATATATATGGTGATCGATATGTGAAGAAGAGGAGATTGCAACTATAATCATTTTTGGGTTTGTGGATTGTTTTGTGACTAGCAACAATGGGACTTAGACTTGACTTGATTTTTCTTTTAAAACTAATTTCATAAATATTCCCATGCCTTATCCCTACCCTTACCAAATTACTTTATCTCTACGGATATAGTAATGGCTTTGTGAGTATATCAAGTGCAAGAATATGGTAGTGACCATCCGGTTTTTGAGTAATCAAGAATTCGCACCAGTAATCTATTATGTTTTTGTATGAGATGTTTGAACATAAGCCTGGTACAACCCGAAACCTAAACATTACAACCCGAATAAAAGACCTCTTTAGATGTTTACACTTGGTGCTTACACCATGTCAGTGAAGTTTTGTTTCTTGTACAAGCCTATGGTAATAAACAAATCATGACTGAGCAATGAGTGTGATTTCTCTTTTATATACTCCACCACCACAAATAAATGAGTGTTGAGTGAATTATACTTCATTCCTTTTTTGTGAGGTGTTTAGAAATGTTAATCAAGCAAGAAAATCATTGGGTATTGTCAAACATCTCGGTTTTTCACCACTAAAGCTTAAAACGATGAATCATATCTTGTACTTGTGCTTGGTAGATTTGCATCACATTTTTCTAAACATACTTATGCACCATGTGGATCTATTTTACTTAATTTTTGCTTGAGGACAAGCAAACCCTTAAGTGTGGGGGAGTTTGTGCTCATTTTCGTTTATTTATCTCATTTTCGCTTGTTTGTGTTATTATTTAAAAAAAAAAAAACCCAAAAATATTTTTCAAATTTTTATACTTTTCAAAAATTTCTTTTCGTTTTTTTTCAATTAGGTATGGTTTCGATTTTTCTTTTTCTAGATTTGCTTGAGGGCAAGCAAAGTTCAAGTGTGGGAGATTTGATAACGCTCAAAATTAACATGTTTTTATGAGCGTTATTGTGGATTTTATGATCACTTTTATGAACTTATGGTACTTAATTGAGCATAATTCGTGTTTTAGGTTCATGGAAGCTAAAGTACAAGAAAATGATAAAAAAGATGAAGAAATGAACAAAAACGAAGATTTATGCATGTACGAAGAATTCCCGACAAATGAAAGTCTCTTGGAGTATGTTCGAGAAGATAAAAGTCATGAAGTTGTTACTCAAAAGACTCAAGAATAAAGTACAAGAGAGAAAACGAGTAAAGAAATGAAGAAAATAAGCTAAAACGAAGAATTATTGGAAGACTCGTTGTTCCCGATACACCTTCACCATTTTAGCCATAACTTGAGCATACGGACTCCGTTTGACCCCCCGTTCGCGGCCACAGAAAGCTAAGAGAAAGATCTACAACTTTCATGTTTATGATTTTTGCTCAACCGATGGATGGATGACCATCCAATCGGATGGAGCCCTCGTACAGATTTTGCAAAAACTCATTCTACCTCATTCTACCAGATTCTAGGCCATTCTTTTTGGTATTCTAGGTCCTTCTAAACTACTTGGAGGCCAAGTTGATGTATTAATGAGTCTAGACCTTGAGAGGAGTATAAATAGAGACCTTTACATGCTTTTCTAATCACCACTTACCATTTCTCTCTATCCCAACTTGAGAGAATACTTCTCTTACCACCATTACTCCCTCTCAATACCAAAATTCGTCCATAAAATCCCAGGAAACTTTGGAGGTCCAAGAAGTCATCTTTTGGAGGCCAAAACATCAAGAAGTCATCACCAATACTTGAGGCATCATTACTACATCATTTGTTATCTTATTTCAATCATTGTAAGACTTTTAATTATGATTTCTAATGTTCAAAATTCTGAGTTTATGTTCATGTTTGCTATGAGTGGTTAGTACCTTTGTGCACTTGCTTAGATGATGTTTATTATTTAATGGTTTGCTTATGATTGTGATAACATGTTTTAATTTAATTTCAAGTCAATCCTAAGAACCAATTGTACCTTAAGTTTCATAGTGACATTTGTTCAGCCAAGGTTAACTAATTGATAATAGTTTCAAGGGTCGAAAGATTTGTTAATATTCAACTAGTTATAATCATTTTTCTATGAATGATTGTTTTTCACCATAATTATTCTTGACTAAACAAAGAAACAAGAAGTATGATTGTAATGAGAATGCTTTTATAACATCAAATCGGATTGTTTGTAAACCTTTAGTTGGACGAAAGTTTAGATGTTTATAAACAATTGTAACCTTTTTGTCTATGAATGGGTTACCTTTTGTAATGACCATTTCCTAAGAGTGTTTGATTTGTAATAAGAGTTTGTTCTTGTGTTTAAGATATTCACCATACCTTATGAACCTTGGATGGATCTTGAATTGATTGGTTTACACCTAAAGCTTGTTTTTATAAACTAAGATCTTGGCCAAGTTTTAATATGTAGAAACAATAGATTAGACCACCATCTAATTATCACAACCAACATGTTATCAAAAGTTATCACAATCATGTATGTCATTAAGTAGTAAACTAGTCTAAGCAAGTGTAGTTTTTAATCTTATTGAATTTACATAACCATCATTTTCGTGTTACTTATTGCTTATATGGTATTTTGGATCGTGACAACCAATTACCACCCTTTTATTGCTTATTGTTACATAGATTCTTCACAATTGAGAACACCCAAATCCCTGCGAACGATCCCGACTTACCATCATATCTTGCTATAACGGACGAGTACACTTGCTCGTATGTGTTGTTTCTAGATTTGGTAATTCACCCTTATAAATTTAAAACTTGTTATAATAAAACGCACATCTAGTTTTTGGCGTCGTTACCGGGGATTTGTTTGTCTTTTTGTTTGTTTTGTTTCTGTGCTTTAATCATTCTCTAGTTGTTTCGTTTTTGCTTTCGAAAAAAAAAAATCCTAGCTGCCCATCTGATCGGCTTACCGTCCATCCGATCGGATAACCAAGAAAAACATTTACCGAGCTATCCAACCGACCGGTTTGACATCCAACCGATTGGTTAGACCCAAAAACCCAATCCAACCGATCGGTACGAACCCGTATCCGATTCGGTTAGACCAATAACCCAATTCAACCAATCGGCTTGTCTACCAAACCGATTGGCTGAACCATTTCTTTTTACAAAAACCATTTTTTTTCAAAACCCATTTTTACCTTTTCACCTTAGTTCGAAACAAACACCACCCAACCCACCCTTAGGAGTGATTTATTTTTCTTGTGTTCTTGTTATTTTCTTTTCTTATTTATTTCTTTAGTAAATTATTTTATAAAATTGTCTTTTTAGGTTTTCTTTTAATTAAAAGTAAAAAAAAAAGTCTATTAAAAAAAACGTTTTGTCGTAATTAGTTTATTTTTCTTAAACTTCTAGTAGTTATAATAGTAACGATTTTCTTATCTTAGTTAAGCTTATTTTTGTTTACTTCAATTTAAAAAATACAAAAAGATTTTTCTTAGTGTTCATTTTCATTATGTTTTTATTTTTACTTTTTGTGATATTTTACGAATCGCTCCGGTTTTATATAAACTCACACTCATGGGGTAAACAAGTTGTTAGTCCACTTTACGAGCTTAAACGTAAAACCAAAAAGAGGATTCGTAAACCCGATAAGACACCAATCTTACCCTTAAAGATCGAATCAACCGAACTTTATCCAAAATCACCATTCATCGAGGAACTTTTTGTGGTAATCGACATATTCGAAGAGAAAGTTGAAACTCAACCCGATTCCCTACCTATAACCGTCGTTGATCCCGATGACCAATCCATGTGGTCAAGCACTAGGACGGTTGCACCAACACCTAGTTCCGCTATTATTCAACACCCTTTTCCAAACAATTTCCATATCAAGGGTACCCACATGCAAATGATTCGGGAGAATCAATTCGATGGGAGAATTCGATCCGATCCTCACCGACACATAGCTGATTTTCTTGAGATTAGTAACCTATTCCATTATGGTGAAAATTAAGAGGAAGCGGTTAAATTGAGGACTTTTCCTTTCTCATTGTCCGGAGAAGCCAAGATTTGGTTGAATGAATTAAATGAAGGAACAATTACTACGTGGGAAGAGATGAGAGAAGCTTTTGTCAGCCGATACTTTTCTCCCGCAAAGTTTAAACGTCTCCTAAATGACAATCACAACTTTCAACAACTCGATCATGAAACTCTCATTGATGCTTGGCTCCGTATGAAAGATATGCTTCGCACTTGTCATGGACATGGTCTAACCAAAGGATCGATCATTCAAACATTCTATCATGGTTTAGACGATCCAAGTCAAGGAATTCTCGATGCCGGAGGAATATTCCTCTATAATACTCCCACCGAAGCTTACAAAATCCTTGAGGACAAGGTCCAACTCAAGCTCGATTTCTCGAAAAATTCTCTAATCGTGCCCAAACCAAAAACCGTTGTTTCCGCCGGTGGAAGCAACATCAATGCCGATCATTCCACATTGATTGAGAAATTAGAAGCTCTTACCAGACATATTGACGTTGAATTCAAGAAGATAAGGCAAGAGCTGAAGGAGTTACGAGATGCTCATAGAGATGATGAAGATGACAATGCTTCAGAATACCACACGGATAATGACATGCTGATGATTGAACCTAATGAAGCAAGATATCATGACGGATATCACAACTAAAAGCTGAAAAATTCATACTCCTGTTCAAGCCAAAACCCGAACCTTAACCATCCTCATTTCTGGCCTCAAAATGAAACACCACTTTCATCACAATATTTTGGACAAAACAAAGAAACCAAAACCTCACCGGAGGAGATGATGAGAGAATGGATGGAAGCAAATGAGAGTATGAAAGACCCTGTGGTAGAATTGGAACGACAAATCGATCAAGGAAAAAGGAACCACCAAGCCATAATCCAAGACATGGAAAAGAAGCAAGAATTCCATCGTACCGAATCACTTCCTCAAACAACAGATTCCAATCCAAGACATGAATTTGTCTACAAAACACCCTCAATCCAAAATGAACATGATAAGGGTGATGATGAATTTATCGAGGAGGATGAAACTGAATCTATTCCAACCATGCCTAATCCGAACCAAATCATATCTAGTTCACCAAACATTTCACCTTTTCTTGAGGATTGCACCGTGCACATCCCGTACATTGAACTCTTAGTGAAAGAGAATATGTTTACACATGATGAATTGTCAAAACATGTTGGTAACAAGAAACTCAATGCAATTGGAGACGTTGGAAAGGAAGTTTTTAAGAAGCAGGAGAAAGGAGTGTCAAAGGTACCCAAGAAGAATGGAGAATTGGAAAGAAAAATAGACGAATGGTCTAAACCGCAAAATCCAGTTTCTTCAAAACAAAATGGTATGACTAACCCACCTCCTCCAGCTCACATTGAGAACGTGAATGACGTATTCACTAGGAGTGGAAAGTCTAATGACCCTTCGAAAAATCAAAAAGATACACCACTTGTCTTCGTTTATAATAAACTCGATGAACCGTTCAAAATAACGAAAAGGGATTATCACGTAGTCAAATCCAAAGAATGTCCATCACTTGTGAAGTACATACCAGAGATCCCATACCCTCAATGGTTAGGAACTGAAATTCCCCATTTGAACCGTACCGTCAAAGTATCCTAATCTGGGGAAGAGTCTAGCTAATGACTCAGAAATAAATTAAGCAAAAGTTATCACAATCATGTGTGTCATTAAGTAGTAAACTAGTCTAAGCAAGTGTAGTTTTTAATCTTATTGAATTTACATAACCATCATTTTCGTGTTACTTATTGCTTATATGGTATTTTGGATCGTGACAACCAATTACCATCCTTTTGATTGCTTATTGTTACATAGATTCTTCACAGTTGAAAACACCCAAATCCCTGCGAACGATCCTGACTTACCATCATATCTTGCTATAACGGACAAGTACACTTGCTCGTATGTGTTGTTTCTAGATTTGGTAATTCACCCTTATAAATTTAAAACTTGTACTAATAAAACGCACATCAATAACGCCTAAACTTTGCTTATTTAATAACCCCAAATTACACTTCTCAGACATCAAATTATCCCCAAATCATCTCAAAACCCTAATTTTCCAATTAATCTCAATTTTCCCTCAAATAATGTCTTCCAAGCCTGAAATCATAGACATATCCTCCTCCTCTTCCTCCTCATCCGATGATCGTCCACCATATCCCTCAGAGATCGATGATTCTGATTATGCACGTGAGTTGGAAAGGCGATGGAATGGCTTGGAGAAGGGGGAAGCAACTAATGTTCCCATTCCTGCTGAGAGGCAATATGTCTCTCCCTTTATTTTCACATCTGATGAAGACTCTTCAGAGGATGAAGACGAAGATCCCTCATTTCTTCCTCCTTCCACACCAGAGAGACCCCAAACAAGGCCTAGGAAGAGAAATCCATCTCTTCCAACATCACGGGGTGTGGTGTTAGGTCTTCCTGCTCCAGAACCTGGTTCTTCATACCCTGGAAGCAAGGGAAAGGGCAAGAGGACAGATATCGTGGGTAAGGGGAAAGGGAAAATGGTGTGATGATGGTGATGAGGTTCTTGAGCATCTTCATCGTTGTTTTCATCATTCTTCCCCCTCTTCTTTTTCCATTTTCATCTTCAGCTTCAGCTTCTTCATCATACTGGTTATGCACCAGCTTTTGTAATAGATGATAGGAGCTTGACTGATTTAGACTAGTATAGGATTTCATCTTGTAATTTCATTTGAAGTTGTTTGTAAACTGCAATATGTTCTCAGAATGAATGAAAAACTCATTTGCTAAATTTTGATCTCTGTATATTTTGAATCAGTAGAAATCAATCTTAGCCTCATTTTAACTTCAGAAGAAACACATCTCATCAACAACTTGCAATGGCATTCTGCAAAACAGACACAAACTAGCAAACAGACCAAGCAAACTTACAACACATTAGTTGGTTAGTGTTAAAAACTCAAAAATTATACAAATTGTACAAATTATAAATTGTACAAATTATACAAAGTTTACAATCACAATCCTCCCCTGAGGCATATGCCTCCCCTGAGGCTTATGCCTCCCCTTAAACTTTGCAGTTAAGGGTTAAGCATACCAATATGGACCACCAAATATTGAAACCTTGGTCCATCAAATGCTTTGGTTAACAAATCTGCCACATTTTCATCTGTGTGAATTTTTACCACTTTAACTAAATGTTTCTCATAAGCATCCCTGATAAACTGGTGCCTGATTTCAATATGTTTGGTTCTATTATAAAAAACTGGATTTTTAACAATGCAAATGGTACTTTGATTGTCAATGAAAATGGTAGTATTCATGAAATTATACCCATAATCCAGCAATTGATTCTGAATCCATAGAACCTGTCCACAACAATTGGCAGCAGCAACATATTCTGCTTCAGTAGTAGAGGTAGCAACAATTGTCTGTTTCTTGCATTGCCAAGAAATCAGTCTTCTTCCAAGGAATTGGCAACCTCCAGTTGTGGATCTCCTATCCAAATTGGCACCAGCATAGTCACTGTCACTATAAGCTGCTAGCTGAAATGGAGATTCTTTTGGGTATCAAAGACCTAATTTGGGTTGGCCTTTCAGGTACATAAAGATCTTTTTGACAGCATTCAAGTGAGAGGTAAGTGGAGTGACTTGGTGCCTTGAACAAGCACTCACAGAAAATGTAATATCCGGTCTAGAAGTAGTCAAATACATTAAAGAACCAATCATTGACCTGTATAAATGAACATTCACAGGAAGATCAGGTCAAGATTGTTCTTTGATTTGGGAGCTTCATAGGGAGTAGTGGCAGTCCTGACATTCTCCAAATCAAAGTTTGTCAACATATCTTTTACATACTTCTCTTGATGAATAAAAATACCATCAGGTTTCTGCTGAACCTGTAAACCCAAAAAGAAAGTGAGCTCCCCCATGGCACTCATTTGAAATTCTCCCTTCATCAAATCCTCAAACTCTCTACACCATGCTTCTTTGGTGGAACCAAATATAATGTCATCCATATAAACCTGCACAAGAATAATATCCCTGGAATCTTTCTTTAGGAATAGAGTCTTGTCAATGGCACCTCTTCTGTAGCCATGCTTCAGCAGAAATTTGGAAAGTCTAGCATACCAAGCTCTGGGAGCCTGATGAAGTCCATAAAGAGCTTTGACAACCTTATACACATACTCAGGATTATCAGGGTCTTCAAATCCCTTGGGTTGAGTCACATAAACCTCCTCTTCAATCTCACCATACAAGAAAGCACCTTTGACATCCATCTGATAAACCATAAAGCCCATATATGATGCATAGGCCAAAAATATCCTAATTGCTTCAACTCTGGCCACTGGTGCAAAGACCTCATCATAGTCAATGCCTTCCTCTTGCCTAAACCCTTGAGCCACTAATCTTGCTTTGTTTTTCACCACAATACCCCGTGCATCTCTTTTATTCTTCAAGATCCATTTTGTCCCAATGGCATATTTACCATCAGGGAGAGGAACCAATATCCAAACCTGCTGATTCTTAAATTGCAGCATCTTTTCTTGCATTGCTTCAAGCCAACTTGAATCAACCAGTGCTTGAGGAACACTAGTTGGCTCTATATGAGAAAGAAAGCATGCAAACAGACAATGTTTGAAGTCTGTGTGATTGTCCCTCTTTTGATTGTAGAAATAAGAGATGAAAGCAACTTCACCATATTTAGTGTGTTTGACAGTGCTTCTAGTTCTAACAGGTGCTTTAGGATCTCCAATAATCTCTGATAGGGGATGAGCATTATGAATCCTCTTTGTTGCTGTAGGGTTGACAACAATTGTGGCATCAAGGTTGTTGACAGTAGGCCCAAACTCAGTATCATAAGAAGCTGAGTGAAACAGACCAGGCTTGGGTTGATTATTGCCAAGATCAGAAGGACTTGGAAATCTTGTAAAGGGCTTCTCAAAGTCTGTAGAAGCTTCAGTAGAAATGGGAGATTGTATAGCAGGAGTATCAGCAGCTTTGAGCTCATCAGTGGGAATAGGAGTGCCTTCAGTAGAACTGTCAGTAGCATCCTTGTTTCCACTGACTGCTTGTGCTGATTGTTGAAGGATGGCATCAGTCTCTTGTGCAACCTTTTCACTGAGTCTCTGAGCTTCCTGAGTAGCAGCATGTTCTTGCTTCTTAAGTCTAGCAAGATCCTCTGCATAATGTGACTCATCATCTTGTTCAGCAGCAGAATGATTTCCTACAAAATGGTTAGGTGGAAAAGAAGGTACAAAAATGGTATGTTCATCTGGCTCAGAGTCACTCTCTGAGTCATCATCCATGGAACCTGCAGGGTTAGAAATTGGATCTTTGGTACCTGCATTAGGATTAGAAGCATGTCTAGTGTACCCCAAATAATCAGTCAAATAATCTAGGTCAAAATACCAAGAATGGCCCTGTCCCTGAGTATTAGGCTGATCTTCAAGAAATCTTAGGTTAAGGGTCTCCTCTATCCTTTTGGCATTCAAATTATAAACCCTATAGGCCTTGCTATGAGCTGAATAACCCACAATGTATCCCTCATCAGCTTTCCCATCAAAGTTACCCAGTGAATCAGCAGTATTCAAAATGGTCACTTTGCAACCAAAAGGCTTAAGGTAATGAATGTCTGGAACTTTCCCAGTGAGAAGTTCATAAGGTGTCTTGACATGATGTCTAGTGATGGATACCCTGTTCAAGACATAGCAAGCAGTACTTACTGCTTTAGTCCAAAACATAGTGGGTAATTTAGAGTCTGCAAGCATGGTCTTGCTGCCTCAATTAAGGTCCTATTTTTCCTTTCAGTAACCCCATTTTGTTGTGGGGTTCTTGGAGTACTATAGTCCCTTCTAATCCCCTTAGACTTACAGAATTCTATTCAAACAACATTTTTGAACTCTGTCCCATTGTCACACCTAATGCCTTTAACCTTTTTATTTAGCGGGTTTTCAATTAAAGTGATGAATTCTTTCAAAATAGGAGTTTTTTCATCTTTAGTTTTCAAGAAGAATACCCAGCAAAACCTGCTAAAATCATCAGTGATAACCAGGCAAAAGTACTTATGATCAATACTTCTGATAGGAGTTGGACCAAAGAGATCCATGTGCAGCAACTGAAGAGGTTCTGAGATGGTGCTCACAGCAGTTATGGCTTTGTAAGAGGCTCTGTGTTGCTTTCCCTTGTTGCAAGCAATACAATTGTGTTCATTGGTGAAGAGTTTTGAAGGAAGGCCCTGAACAAGACCAAGTTTAGACAACTTGTTGATAGTCTTGTAGTTTACATGAGCCATTCTCATGTGCCACTTTGTAGATTCATCCGGGGAAGCTTTGGCCACCAAACATGTTAGATCTCCTTCAGGTTTAACATCATTCAGATTGAATGTGTACAAGTTGAAGGTTCTAGGAACTCTCAGCAAAACAGTTGTATCTTCTAGAAGTTTGAAGTCCTTGGAGAGCACAAGACATTCATCCTCAGAGAAGAAAACCTTATTCTTAGTGTCACAAATTTGTGATACAGAGAACAGATTAAAGTGCTCAAGTTCCTTCACATAATAAACATTTTCAAAATCTAACAAAGGTGTTTTAATAGTTCCTTTCCCAGTAATTTTTCCATATCCACCACCAAAGGTTACACTGCCTCCTCCTTCTATAGGCACAAAGTCATGCATCTTGTCCTTGTTTCCTGACATACTTCTGGAACAACCACTATCAACTATACCTACTTCAGTACTTTTCAAAGGATGATCCTACAACAACAACAAAAATATACAAAAGTTAGTACACATTGGAGACTCAAGTCAGTGCTGACTTGAGCTTGCCTTGTGGATCATTAGAGGTAGGCAATGTAGATGTTTTAGATCCACAATTGTTCTTGGGCCTGTAATGCAAATTAGGTCCCTTCTTTGTCCAAGAACAACCTGCTGAGGGCTTCACAGCAGTATCCCAATACCCTCCACCAAAATACATTGAGTCAAAGTGACTAGGCCAATAACCATTAGATAAGAAAGAACTAGTGGGTCGAACATAAGGTCTAGTACTGGTTCTTCTCCATGAAGAATGTTTTTCAGCAGAATTGGATTTCTGCTGATGTGGAATAAAAGAAGGTATTTCATTAACATTCTTCCACATTTTCCTAGGTTTTCCTTGACTAAAACTGATGAGGCGAAAAATGAACCACTTTTAGGGGGTCATTTAAGCCCGAATCCGAATTTATTTGATCAAATATTGCCCTAAATCGTTCCTTTTGTGATTTTAGGTACTTTGGGAGTGAAATCTGGAAAAGGAAGCAATTCGGACGTTTTTGGAGCATAAAAGTGAAGAAAACGCCAAAGTCTTAATTTTCCAAGCTGGGAACAGTAGGTGACGGCGTCAAGAGCAAATTTCATAAATTTCCATGACGACCCAGAAGAGTTTTGACGGCGTCACGTAGGAAGGGCGTCAAGAGTAAAAGAGTCATGACGGCCTGGAAGTGCTTAAGTCTTGACGACGTCAGAAGTGGATCTAGGCAGTCCGAGGAGAGTTTTGGCGGCGAGGTGACGGCGTCACAAGTTTACTCTTGACGCCGTCAAACCTATTTTTCTATATATAGTTTTCTAATTTTTCACGTTTAAGGAGAGAAGTTTTGGGAGAAACCCTAAGTACGATTTTGGTGTAACTTTACAGGTTTTTCAAGGGTTCCAACCCCTTGATACCTTGCCTGATTAATTAAGATAAGTGTTCTTCTAATTCAGTCAATATGTCTATGTGTTGATTGTCTATATCATGTTCTTGTCTTAATTCTATCATGCTAGGCTAGATCTCTTTTGTGTTTGCTTAGATCTAATGAAACCTAGATATTGATTATGTGTTGATTACTTGTTTATTCTTGTCTTGGATGAATGATTTATATGTTAGGCTTAAGAAAACTGGCAGATCTCCAAATGGTAACATGCTTGAATGTCTTAAGAAACATGAACCGAGGCGCACTAGGTCTTTATTGGTTGTATTTAATGCATGAGCCACTGTTTACAATCCCTATAGTTGTGCTGGGCATGGTGTAGGAGGAGATAAGAGCTCATAGAATTGGGGAGTTATGTGTGCCACCCCATGAATGGTATTAAGGAATACGATCCGTCATCCATGCAATTATAACAAGTAATTAACGTGTAAAAGATATCTAGGGAGTAGTGAAATCTAAGTAAACACATTTTCTCCAATTACTGCTCACAACTTTAGTTTAATTAGTTTATTTTCATTTTTATTATTTTATTTTGATTGTATTTTAGTATTGGGTTAGTTGAATAGCAACTAATTCCGCCCACTCTTCCAAAACCCGAGATTTTACTTGCTTTCATAAAAATATAAAAACACAAAAATAATCATCCCTCACCTTTAGAACTAGTATTTAGGCTTTCTAATCCTAGCGACACTATTCCTAAGCTGAACGATCAATCCCCCGGTACTTGTCACTATACTATACTACAACTATCAGGTACACTGCCTGGTGGGGGTTGTAAGCTTCTCGAGATCCCTCGAGAGGTAAAGCCTGTTGCGATTCCCACGCATCAAGTTTTTGGCGCCGCTGCCGGGGAATAGTTATTATCTAGGTTAGAATTTCTTTTTATTAGGTCTACTTGCTAGATTCCTTTCTAGTAAGATTTTATTTTTATTTTTAAGTTTTCTTTAGTCTATCTACTTCTTTGTGCCTTTGTTCGTAACCGCCCGACACCATGGACAACGGGAACATCTTTGAACCCATCATCCCACCACAAGAAAACCCGCCACTAGAACCCCTTAGGCCCCGAACCTTAGGAGAGTATTCCCGACCTAGCCACCAAGGCTACCGAAACACCATTGAGCTCACCGGAGCCAATGTGACCCCCTTGCGATCCGACACCATCCGGTTGGTGCAAAGCGGATGTGCATTCCATGGACTTCGTTCCGAAGATCCAAACCAACATCTTAAGGACTTCCTCAAAATCGTAGATTCCATAGACCTAGGTGTTGAAACTAGAGAGACTACCCGTTTACGTCTATTCCAATTCTCTCTACGGGATCAAGCTAGTCAATGGCTTGAGCGTTTACCCGCGGGATCCATCACCAAATGGGATGATCTCACCACTCGTTTCCTTGCTCAATTTTTCCCACCGGGGAGAACTACTAAGCTTAGGAATGACATCTTGATGTTCCAACAACGTCAAAATGAAACCTTTTATGAAGCATGGATTCGATATAAAGACCTACTCCGAAAAGTCCCTCATCATGGCATCGAACCATGGCTCCAGATCCAAATCTTTTACGATAAGGTTGACTATCAAACAAGGAAAGCCATTGATTACAGAGCCAAGGGTAGGCTAGATAGACTTAGCGTTGACGAGTGCTGGAAAGTTCTTGAGGAGTTGGCACAATACGAAGAGGAAGGATGGGAGGACCCGATGTTCCCAAGCAAGGTAAAACTTGACTACGCATGTGCCACCCAAGAATAGTTGTTAGGAAGCATCGAGAAGCAGGTAAATGAATTAATAAGTATTGAGAAACTTGCTGCTGAACCCGTGTGGAATCATAATCTACGCAGGAATACGGTTATCAACCAGAATTTTCCTGAACGTTCACGACAAGAGGAATTCGAAGGGATAATGGTAACCTTCATGGATAATCAGGAAAAACAAATCCAGCACCTAGAAGCACGCATGGAGGGTACTCATAAAGCGTTTATGAATTTCGCAGACCAATTCATGTCAAGGGTCAAAGAAAGGATCAAGGAAAATTCCGTACCTAAAAAAATCGAAAAGGTCTTCGAGGTCTCAACCCCTTTGATGTTTAACCAAGAGGATAATGAGAAGCTTTACCCAAGTGCTTCACCGTCAATCACCCCCCACTCTTGTGAGCATCCTCAGAAAGAAAAGAATTCGCAATTCCATAACATTTTCGTTGGATGCCTGCTAACCACATTCCCAAACCTATCTAAGAAACGTTCTTTTGGTTTTAAACCCGGTATAAAGAGGTTGCACCTCAAATACACCACTGATTTGAAACCCCCTATGGAACAACATCTTTCTTCTCACACCAATGACCCGTGCATAGGGATCAACTTAGCCAAAACGTTACCCGACCCCTTCTACAACCTTACCTCTTTCCGTGACAGTAATGAGACGTTTGACCCTGGTGGACCTCGTCAACGGAATAGCTACTCATGGGTTTTACTAATGTTTAGCTATTCACGCAAAGTGCAGGGACTGAACATGGAACTACTCCAAACCTCACCTTACACGGGCATCTGACGGCGTCAGATTTAACTCTTGACGCCGTCAGCTCGATGAATCTGCAATATTAACCCAAAACCAATCACTTTCAACCCATACCCCACAAATCTCACCCAAAGTGCTGCTGCTACTCCGATTCTCCAACCTCCAATCCGACGTCTTCCGCATCCAATCTTCACTTGGTAAGTGATTTTTCTTCATCCTTTTTCGATCAATTGTCCCTAGGACCCATCAATTTGAAAAACCCCTTTCGCCCGAAACCCCACTCTTGACCCATTATTAACAAATCGTAATGCCATCCATTTGGTGATTTGTAACATGGGGGTTACCCGTTGATTATGTTATCTTACTCGAATTATGCATTAGATTAGGGAAAGCACTCATGCCACGGATTCTTTGACCCCCCACCCATGTTTTCTGATTAAAGGAGCGTTTGGGTAACGGGTTAAGAGTTTGAAAATTGATTTTTCCCTCGCATTTGCATGATTTGGATTCTGATCCATCTGACGGCGTCAGGATTATTCTTGACGGTGTCAGATGTGTCTGACTGCATAAAGTTCATAAAAGTTCCCGTTCTAATCATTTTCGTTCACTCCACCTTTTTCCAGGAAAATGAGCAAAAGATCTCGTCAACATAAGGGCAGCTCCTCTAGATCTCAAAGGGTCAATTATGGAGAATTAGTCCATAGTTGGAGCGAGTTTGACAATGTTGGTGCTAACACCAAGTATGCGGAGTTGTGTAACCACCATATTGATGCTGGGGCTGTGGTTGACTGGGATTTTCTAAGAGCCAATGGGTTGGAGGCTGCGTTTTTAGGGAGGATCCACACAGATGGGTTTGCGGGTCCACAGTGGGAGAGGTTGTTTAGGATTAGGGAGACAGTATATAGTGAGTTAGTGAGGGAGTTCTTTGCAACCTTCCATTTTGATCAGGCTGAGGCTAGGACAGATATGGGGGGCACCACTGTGTATTTTAGGCTAGGGGGAGAGTTGCGGTCATGTTCAGTGGCTGAGTTTGGTTGGAGGATTGGGTTGTTTACTAGAGAGGAGGTTGATGGGACTTTTATGCAGAGGCTGTTGCATGGGGAGACTCAGAGGAGTGAGATGAGGTGTATCACTTTTTGGCCGACCATAGGGAACGGGGTTTACACCTCGACTACCGGGGCTGCATCCATCAGGGACCCCGTAGCTAGGCTAGTCCACAGGTGCATCACATACAGCCTGTCAGGACGTCATGGCACCACTCACCGTGTCACAGCTTCAGACCTGTTCTACTTGTACACCATCTTTTCTGCGGATGTCTACTGCAACATCCCATTTTGGGTTGCCAGTTATTTGAGGACCAGTGTGGGTGAGAGGGATATTGACAAGGTGTATGGGGGGATGTTCGTGACCCGGTTGGCTCGTTCCTATGGTCTTCTTACTCCTCAGATCATAGGGTACTTGAGCGACTGCGGGAACTGTAGGGTAGTGAGGGCTAAATCCCTCAGGCAGATGAGCATTGTGATGCCTGAGAGGAATGGGACCTATCGTTGGTACGAGGAAGGGGGGCCAGATGTTGAGGAGGATGCTGATGATGAGGTAGATCCCCAACAGCATCAGTTCCAGGGTTATGAGGAGGGGACGGCTGACTACTACCGACACATGAGTCGGGGAGACTGGCAGGCACACCAGGGTGCCTGGATGGGTCAGATGGACACATGGCGAACCACCACTGACCAGCGCTTTGATTGGATGTACGATCACACCATCCGCTAGATGCAGCACCTCTCCACCCGAGATCAGCTTGAGCCTCACCTTCAGATTGATCCCTTCCCAGGCCGTGAGACTGACTACCCTCCCTACGGGTACACCAGGAACCTCCCTCCTGGCTATGACTACCGCTTTGGTCCTCCTCCCCAGTGACTCCTCTTGATCTCCGTTGTCTTTGAACTATTTATTCATGGTTGTGTAATTTGAAACATTTGGTACTGTAATAGCTTAGGATGCGGCCTTTGTTGGCCTTGAACAATTTACTTGCATGGTTACGTTTGTTTTGAAATAATTAATGGTGCTCATGGTGACATTATTCATTTCGTGTGTTCTTATTTGTGTGATTTTATTTGTTTGTTTGTTATTTGCTTCCGTATGCATGCTTTATTTTTATTGTTGGTTGATCATGTTTCTAAATTAAAATATGGAAATACTTTACTTTGTTGTTTTGGCCTAGTCTTAACTCCACCTAGAAGTATTTTTGCAAAAGATAAGTGTAAGGGGAAACCCCAAATATGTTTTTAAGTAACAACAGATCATGATTCTCCACAATATTAAATGAACATGTGTATTCGTATTTGTTAGAGTCAAATGCTTGTATTGAGTCATAATGAAGTTTTGCAGGATTTTCCAGGTAGTAGGACCAAGTTTTTCCAGAAATTTTCCGGAAACTTAACATAAGGATTTCTGCAGGTCAATTCTGACGGCGTCAGGGGTTTACTCTTGACGGCGTCAGGAGTTAAAAATCTGGAAATTTTACCGGTTTTGTTTTTCTAACGGAGTCTTATGGTTTTTGTGAATTATTAAGTTTTATAATCTCCAGGAGATCTGCAAACTTCATTCCAAAAGCATTATATCTTATCTTGTTTTCTAGGATTTAGAAACTTATATAGGATGCCGCCGATTTTACGCGAGGTTGTCTTGTCTATTTCGTCAGGTTTTACAGGTTATGTTTGACAAGAAGATGATTTATATTCTGGAAGAGAAGCTTTGATTGTTCATTTTCTTGGAGGAAGATTTAACCAGGCCATCCTATTATCCATACCGAACGAATCAGGGGAGTATTTGATTTCATTCTCTTTACTTTTTCACTTTTACATTCTTTACTTGAACATTGGGGACAATGTTCATCTTAAGTGTAAGGGGAGGGTAAAAAGATGATACCTTACATATGCTCTTTCGCTTGAGTTTGTTTTGTTTAATAGTAGATGTGTAATAAAACTATGAGAAATACTTGTTAGTGCAATTTTAGCGCCAAATTTAAAATTTTTTACAACATTTAGGAGTGAAACTTTAGCCATAGCAAGCGTCTCATGGATAGGAGATTGTATGACTAGCACATAACCGTATATTCAGAAAAATTTTCCACCCAAATATGTGAGGTTCGCCTTTAGATTTGATAGGAAAAGCATTCATTATTAGTGCTTATGAGTGTACCGGTAGCATTTAGATTCTAGAACTTGCGTTAGTGATGCATCCCGAGACCGCTAGTGAGACTACATTCGCGTGTTAGGATTTACTACATGATAAGAGGCATTAGGATCACCCTTGTGTTAAACCCGTATTATAATTACTTGACCATTTAAGTCATATTACTTGGCTAGTTAAGTCAACTAATTTTTCCCACACCCTTAGCGTTGTACTCATTTTTAGTACACGAAACCCCTAGTACACCCCTCCGAGCCTATCTTTTCGTTTCTAACTTTAAGCATCTTACTTAAAGGAAGAATTTGTTACACCCCACTTAAATGTACAACCAAATCGCCTTAGCCTTCCGTGTATGTGCTCATTTTTAGTGCATTATTGTTATTTGTTAAACCCTAAGTTAACTTTCTAATTGATTACATGGTTGCTAAGTCGAGTCATATCCTTGTACATATTGTTTTGGGACGATTGGGACTCATGGGTAAGTACTTATTTTATGGAGTAATGGGGAAGAACATCATTTATTACCCCCATATGTACGTTAATTTTAAAAGTGCTCCAAGTGTTTTGATTTTCTTAATTCGAGTCATTAGATTAGTTTAAATGTAAAGTATGTAAAGATTCAAGTGTAAGGGGAATTTTCATTCCCTATGATGTATTATTTTGGATGGTAGGGTAAGAGTGTATGCAAAAAAAAAAAAAAAAAAAAAAAAAAAAAAAAAAAAAAATCGAAAAATCAAGAAAAAGAAAAAAAAAATAGAAAAAGGAAAAAGAGAAAAAACATACGGACTACCATCCCGTTTCATTTTATGTTTATTTTATGTTTTTGTTATTTTTCATTTATTAGCTTAAGTCGAGTCTAGTCTTGGCTTAGCAACGCCATCTTGTACATGTAATTAACCAAGATTGTTAACTCGCCACCAGTAAAAACTTCCTTTATCCAACAAAACCGTGTATTTCATATCCCTATTAAAAGACCTCTTTGATAGTTTATCCTAGGTGCTTACGCCATGTGGTGGAGGTTTGATCCTTTCCCAAGCCTATGGTAATCTATTTTGCTATGACAGGTAGTGAGAGATATCTTCCGTTTCCATATTGTAATTTATACTTCATTACACCCGAGAGATGTGAGTATCTAAACACTATTTGTGAGGTGCTTGTGTATGACCTCCGTGCTTGTCTATTGGTCTTTAGTGGAACGATTATTTGTTGTAATTACTTTTATATTAGTGTTAAATGACCCCTAACTTGTCTTTTGAGTAGAATAAAAGCGCATTTGCTTGAGGACAAGCAAATCTCAAGTGTAAGGGTATATGATGAGGCGAAAAATGAACCACTTTTAGAGGGTCATTTAAGCCCGAATCCGAATTTATTTGATCAAATATTGCCCTAAATCGTTCCTTTTGTGATTTTAGGTACTTTGGGAGTGAAATCTGGAAAAGGAAGCAATTCGGACGTTTTTGGAGCATAAAAGTGAAGAAAACGCCAAAGTCTTAATTTTCCAAGCTGGGAACAGTAGGTGATGGCGTCAAGAGCAAATCCTTGACGGCGTCAAGAGCAAATTTCATAAATTTCCATGACGACCCAGAAGAGTTTTGACGGCGTCACGTAGGAAGGGCGTCAAGAGTAAAAGAGTCATGACGGCCTGGAAGTGCTTAAGTCTTGACGGCGTCAGAAGTGGATCTAGGCAGTCCGAGGAGAGTTTTGGCGGCAAGGTGACGGCGTCACAAGTTTACTCTTGACGCCGTCAAACCTATTTTTCTATATATAGTTTTCTAATTTTTCACATTTAAGGAGAGAAGTTTTGGGAGAAACCCTAAGTACGATTTTGGTGTAACTTTACAGGTTTTTCAAGGGTTCCAACCCCTTGATACCTTGCATGATTAATTAAGATAAGTGTTCTTCTAATTCAATCAATATGTCTATGTGTTGGTTGTCTATATCATGTTCTTGTCTTAATTCTATCATGCTAGGCTAGATCTCTTTTGTGTTTGCTTAGATCTAATGAAACCTAGATATTGATTATGTGTTGATTACTTGTTTATTCTTGTCTTGGATGAATGATTTATATGTTAGGCTTAAGAAAACTGGCAGATCTCCAAATGGTAACATGCTTGAACGTCTTAAGAAACATGAACCGAGGCGCACTAGGTCTTTATTGGTTGTATTTAATGCATGAGCCACTGTTTACAATCCCTATAGTTGTGCTGGGCATGGTGTAGGAGGAGATAAGAGCTCATAGAATTGGGGAGTTATGTGTGTCACCCCATGAATGGTATTAAGGAATACGATCCGTCATGCATGCAATTATAACAAGTAATTAACGTGTAAAAGATATCTAGGGAGTAGTGAAATCTAAGTAAACACATTTTCTCCAATTACTGCTCACAACTTTAATTTAATTAGTTTATTTTCATTTTTATTATTTTATTTTGATTGCGTTTTAGTATTGGGTTAGTTGAATAGCAACTAATTCCGCCCACTCTTCCAAAACCCGAGATTTTACTTGCTTTCATAAAAATATAAAAACACAAAAATAATCATCCCTCACCTTTATAACTAGTATTTAGGCTTTCTAATCCTAGCGACACTATTCCTAAGCTGAACGATCAATCCCCCGGTACTTGTCACTATACTATACTACAACGATCAGGTACACTGCCTGGTGGGGGTTGTAAGCTTCTGGAGATCCCTCGAGAGGTAAAGCCTATTGCGATTCCCACGCATCAAAAACATACACCCATTCTTTGCTCATGAAAAGTACAATCCTTAATCAAATGAAGTTTACTTCCACACACAAAACATTTCTTCTTTTTAGAAGATTTATTCAAACTGAAGGAAGTTCCATAACATGAAAAAGCATTCAAACCACAATGATTAACAGAATTGTTTTTAACAGAACTAGAAATATTGTTTTGCAAAGAATTAGAAAACAAGTCTTCAGAAGAAACTTTCTTGTAATCAGCAGTAACTCCAGCAGGCTTGTGGGGAGTCTTGGGTGATGTCTTGTGTATGGTCTTGGAAGTGGTCTTGGGAGTGGTCTTAGGAAGGTCTGACTTCTCACTTGAATCACAACTGGCATAAGAAGTAGACCCTTTATCAGAAGAATTGTCACTGTCACAACAAGAGACAAAGTCAGTAGATTTAATAATTGGGTCTGGCAAGTCACTTGACTTTTTGCCATAGAGATGGTGTGATCCATCAAAGTCAATAGGTATGGACATGTCTATAGGCATATGTTCCCCTCTTATAGGTCCAGGGACAACATTCATTCCCCTTTCCTTAACAAATTTTACAGGTGTTTGATATGCTAAGGCTGGTTCAGGGTCAAAAACACTAGACATATCAGGATAAGTTAACTCTTCAGGATCTATATATTTCTCATATCCTAATGCTTTTCTAGACCTAACAGATTGGCGACCATCAATTAATTTATTCAAATTAGATGCTCCTTCTTGCCACTTCATACGACCAGCCACCTCTTTATCTAACTTAACTTGTAAATCTTGTTTTTCCTTTTCTACATCAGATTTTTCTTTTTCAGTACGTCTTAAATCTATCTTTGCACATTCTAAATCACTTTCTAGAACTCTTATCTTTTCATCATATTTAACTTGATTCTTTTGAAACCAGACTTTTTGTTTTTCTAAAGTTTTTAAAGCCTTTTTATAGGCCCCAACTTCTATATAACACTCATTGTACTTAGGTTTCAATTCATCATATTCTTGTTTGAGTTCATTGTATCTTACACTACATCCAAAAACACAATTGTGTACCTGAGAGATGCCCATCAATGAGACTTGTTCCTTCTTATCCTCTGAAGATGAGTATGCCAGCAAATTCACTTGTTCAGAAGTAGTTCCTCTTCAGCAGGTTCATGTTCAACCCAATCACTCTGGTGATCCAGAGTCACCAAAGCTTTGGAAGGTGTAGCCTTAGAAGTCCCTGATTCTAATAGATATGAGCCATATCTAACTTCATCACCAGACTTTCTTTCCTTGCATTCTCTTGAAAAATGGCCCATTTGACCACAAGTGTAGCATTTAACCTTCCTTCTGTCAAACCTTGCTGCATCTCTTCCATTAAAACCAAACTTTCTCCCAGACTTAGTCTCAAACCTTTTGATGTTCATAGAAATCATTGCTAGCTGCCATTTCAAATGCATCTCCTCCATCTCCAATGGATCCACCTGTTCAAAATCCTCGTAAGCAAGAAACTGCTGATGTTCATATTCAGCCACAAATGAATGAACAATATCGTCCATTACACTACTGGATTTTGATTTAGGAGCTGATTTTGTTTGGGTTTGAGAAGATGCTCCTGAGGTGTAAGAACTTGAGGCATGGTGCACAGGTTTTGTAGTGGTGCTAACAAAGGATGAGTGAGTGGATGGACGAATGGGACTTCTAACATCAGGCTCAAGAGATTTAAGCTTGTTGTAGAGGTCATCATATGAGATCATGTCCAATCCACCCTTTGTTTTGAGAGCAATGCTGACTTGCAACCAAGATGGTGGCAAAGATCTCAGAAACTTAGCATTGCAGTCCTCATTATCTGGCCTAGCCTTCAGCTGATTAAGTTGACTTAAGATCCGGTGGAACCTGTCATAGCCTTTGTGGATTCCTTCTTCTTCAGATATCTGAAACTCTTGAAACTGCTGCTTCAACATTGACTTCTTCAACCTTCTTGATTCATCATTCCCGCCAAATCTAGCCTTGATTGCCATCCAAATGTCCTTGGCATCCTCCATGAAGTGGAAGTCACCCATGTGGTCATCTGGTATAGCTTGGAGCAGAATTGTTCTTACTTTATTCTCCCTTTGCACGGCTAGAACCTCTTCAGCAGTTTTGGGACCTACAATTGTAACTATCCCATCAGCATCTTTAACATGTTTCTTCAGGCTGTTCCCCTTACGGACAACCTCCCAAAGATTCCAGTCAATGTTTGTGATCCAGTTTTGCATCTTCATGGACCACAAATCATAGTCTTCAGCATTCTTCAAGTATGGGAATTTAGCATTACTGTTGGAGAGGTTGAGTTGTTGGAGAGAAGTGGTGTTTAGGTTCTGGGTTGTATCAGCTTCATCGTCTGATCCAGGCATTTTCCTTGATTGTTTTGGATTGTGATGGTGTAAGATTTGTGTTTATCAGTATCACAGAGACTCTCTCGAGGCTCTGATACCACTTGTTGAAACTAACGCTCCGTTCTCGAGTTATTTTTTAAAAAGAAAGGAAAGGAAATGATAGGAAATTGAAATTTTATTGTGTTCTCGAGTTTTTTTTGGACAGAAAGGAAAGGAAACAGGAAGGAAATGATAGGAAAATTCTAGTGATTTTCCTATAAGAATTTTCTGCCCAAATATGGGCGGATTTGGACGGAAAGTATTTTACACTCGCACTATTTAGTATATAATGACCAATATAACTTTCAATATTTACTCATATTCGACTCTTATGATAAAATGAACATATCTAAAAGTGCATAAATGTAATTATGTCTCTTTTTCTTTCTTTTCTTCCCAACTCGAGAACACAACATTATTTCATTTCCTTTCCTTTCATTTCAACTCAAGAACACGAAATATAAAATCAACTTTCTTTCCTTTCCTTTTCATTTCTTTTCTCTTCTTTTCACATCATTTCTATTCCCACCTAGAAAAACTCGAGAACGCAGCGTAAGACCTTGATAGATCTTCTGAGTACTCTAGAATCGTTAGTTATGTTAATGTAATCACCAACACACTAATAGACAATCTCTGTAACTTGTATTTTAAAGCGGAAACAAACACAAATTTTAATACTAAGAACAATTGATCCTCTATGGATCTTTAATAAATATCAAAGTGTTTTTCTAAAAAAACATAACTCAATACATAATCGTGTGTTCCTTTTATACACAAGAAACCCTAAACCGTTTCCCAAGAAACGTATATTCTAAAACTTCTAAAAGATATGCATTATCTCTTCTTAAATAAACTCATGCATATCCTAACTATATTACATAAAACACAGAAAAACTATATCCGCAGAAACAACTAATGCTGAAACTAAACTTCAACAGAAACTAAACTATAAGAAGAATATGTGTCTTCAGTAGAAACCATCAGCAGATTCTTCAGTAGAATTCTCTCTTAGCAGAATTCCCAACAATAGGGACGAATGTGATTTCTCGGAGTGGTTGGCTCAAGAGAAATTCTAGGAGTATAAGAGTCGGTGTTGAGATGATCAAAATCATATATTTGTGACATTTAGTTCCCTATAAGAAGAAGAATGATAACACTCAAAATTAACATATTTTTAGTCGCGTTATTGTCTGGAAATTGGTCATATTTATATATATTTGTTACTTAATCGTGGAAAAGTGCTTATACATGCAAATATAGCCAAAAGCAGGTAAAAATGATTAAAAGATGAAGAAATGAAGTGGACATGCATTTTTGGAGAGTTTCAAGAGGATCAAGGAAGAAAGAAACGTTGCATGGACAAAAGGATTTGATAAAGACAAGTTTACTACACGAAATTATCAAGGAAATATCAAGTTCTAATGGACAAAGTCATGCTACGAAGAAAAATATTGCATGCAACGTAAAACAATGAAGAAAAGACATAGAAACATGTTCAGACAAAATCCAACCGATCGGTTGCAACCCGCAACCGGATCGGCTGGAAACGTGCCAAGATTGACCATCCGATCGGATGGCGAGAAACCGATCGGATGGGGTTAACTGAAGTTACAAGTTTTGCATTTATTGGCGAATTTACTCCCCATAATCATGTGTGGCTGATCATTTTTGCTTATTAACTGAGGATGGACGTTTTTACTTGAAGGATAAGTGTCATTAAGCTATATAATGAGCACTTAGGGCCTAGAGTTACTTGTACCACCATTATCTAACTTAGTATTACACCAAATCTTGTTAGTTTATCTTATATTGCCTGAAAGTTTACTAAGTGTTGTAAAAACGTCCAGAACGTGTTGAGTTAGAGTCTCAAGCATTGGTTCGAGTGTGGAGTTGTTTACTTACGTTAGTGAGGCAATTGGAGGAGTGTGGTTGCTATAGTTCCACAAGTTTACTCATTGTAATTCTCAAGGCTAGGTACACCTTGATACTTATAATGAACAATTGTTACTTTAAGTTTTATGAAAGTTTTCTTATTTACTTGTGTTTTAATATGATTGCTATGGAGTAATTTGTGATATACTTGTATATATGATGTGATTGGTTAATGGAGTATTATTTTATGAAAAAGGTGATGCATGAAAACATATCTATTTTATGAGTTTGTTGATATAACATCTTTTCTTGCTTAATTTGTCGGTAAAAACAATTTCTTGAAAAATAGGTCCGAAAGGATTTTCAACTTGTTTTTATTCCAAAATATTAATGCACCAAATTAGTATGGAATAGGATGCTTGACAACCATCTTACTTACTTATTAAAATAGATTTGAGACGATTTCATCACGAAAAAGGACCGAAAGGATTCGTAGGAATTCATAAGAAAAGAATTGATTTTCTAAACAACCATGTGTTTATAGGATTGTCATACTAATTTTATATGTCCGAAATGAGTCATTTAGGTAATAGAATTCTTATTAGTAGTGAAAACATGACATACACCATAGATTGTATAACTACTCATTTTTAGTTGCGCATCATAACAAGTTTTACACCAAACTTCGTACTCAAATTGTTACGATACTCCTAATTACTAATCAAGGAATTATACACAAGTATATGTTTAGTTTTTATTGAGTTTCTTTTAAGATTTTACACAAATTTGGATTGACAACCTTTATTTAACAAAAGTTTTTCTTATTACTAAAACCACCAAATCCCTTGGGACGATCTCGACTTACCCACCTTTATTACACCGGACGAGTATATTTGCTCGTATGTGCTAGATAATAATCGGATAATTCGTGTTTATAAATTTTAAAACTTGTACTAATAAAAATGCACATCAAGTTTTTGGCGCCGTTGCCGGGGATTTGATTAATTTTCTTAGTTTTTAGTACTAGTAATAAATTTGTTTGTAATTCGTGAAATTTTAAAGTTTTTAGAGTAAAAAAAAAAAAAAAAAAAAAAAAAAAAAAAAATTGGTTTTGACCAACCGAATCGGATGGATACCCATCCGATCGGTTGGTGGTCTCGGTAAATTTTATAGGATTATGTTTTTAGTAACTAATTTTTATTTTTCTGTTTTTAGTTAATTAGTTTTAATAATTATATAATTAATGTTAGTTTTTAATAGTTTTAAGTTGCAATTATTAGTCATTTTAATATTTTAGTAGTTTTAATTTTAATTAATGATCTAGTAATTTTTAAAGACACCTTAGTTAATGCTTTCATTGTTTTTAATTTTATAATTAAAGTTTTAATAAATATTAGTTTTATAAATTTTTTTTTACTGTAAAAAACTCCAACCGATTCGGTTGCGGGTTCCAACCGATCGGTTGGAGGTGGTCATTTGTGCCAACTGATTTGAATGGGTTTCAAACCGATCGGTTGGGCGTCTCGGTAAAATTTTAGACATTTTAAATTTTTAGTTTATTTTATATTCTTAGTGTTTTATTTAGCTAATTTACTTGTTCTTATTTCATATTAAGAGTTATTTGATTATAACTAACCCTCATGCTAATGATTTGGATTTTTTTATGGTTATGTTATAGTTAGTAAGTGCTTAAGTTGAAATGGAGAGTTTGAATCTGATTTCTGCGTATTTGAAAGACTTGGAAGATATGTTCAAGGATTCCGGTGATTCCTTGAAAAAGTTGGAGAGTATGTTGGAAAAAGCTAAGTTGGATTTAGAAGGAGAAGAGGTTGTTGGTGACAATGTTTCTTATTTGCCACATGAAATGTGTTACCCAAAGAAGGAGAAGGAGAGAAAAGTTGTTGTTTTCACTAGAGCACCACCTAAGAAATATGATGCTCCACACATGAGGTATTCTACACCTTGTGCGGTGGAAGGAGTTAAAGCGTGGGATGCGGAATTGAATATGGAATATGGAGACAATTACATTTCGGAAGAAATGCTTGACAAACTTGGTTTTGTTAGGCTTGATTATGGAAGTTATGGTAAGAAGGAAGAGAAAGGAGTTAGAGTGAATATTCATGGTCACATCTTTAAAGTTGATTTTGTCGTTTTGGAGTATACTAATGAAGATGAACCGGAAGTGATTTTTGGTAGAGATTTTTTAGTGAATACCAAGTGTAGTTTGGATTTTGCACTTGGGGAGTTAAGAATTAACATAAGTGATTTGAAAGAAGGGAAGAGTGTGAATGATATGCTTGTTGATGTTTGTGAAGGAATGGAAATGATGAAGGAAGGAAGGGATGAAGTTTGTAAGATGGGGAAAGCTAACCGAAACAAAACACCATTGAACAAATTAACCCAACCCTCCACCCAAAAAGAAAACAAATCATCATCATCATCCAAAACACCACCTAATTCACCAAAAAGTACCAAACCTTTAACCAAAGATCAAAAACAAGCTATCTTGAAGAATCTTGAAGCAAAAATTAGTGAATTGATGGAAAACAAACCGGTCATTGAGGTATTGAGCAATTATATAGAGTATAGGAAGAAGTTAGATGGAGTTATGTTGGCAAAGTCTAAGTTGGAGGATAATAGTTTTGATGAAGTAGAGGAGAGAAGGATAATTGAGAATGGGCTTCCAAAGAAAATGAATGATCCCGAGAATTTTGTTTTACCGGTTAAAATTAATGGGACAACTCCTTTATATGCATTAGCCGATACGGGTTCTAGTGTGAGTATTATGCCTTATCCATTGTATCATAAGTTAGGATTAAGAGACCCTACACCTAACAATTCTAAACTCACTATGGCGGATAATTCTAAGGCAAAAGCAATGGGAGAAGTAAGAAATGTGAGAGCTCAAATTGGTTATCAAGCATTCTTGGCGGATTTTCTTGTGTTGGATGTTGCGGTTGATAAGGAACTACCTTTGTTGTTAGGTAGAACATTTTTAAGAACTTGTGGAGCTATAATAGATATGGGAAGAGGTACCATGACAATTGATGATGGAGTTCTTAAGAATACTTACTATCCAAAGCCTAGAGGGGGTAGTAATGGAGATGATAATGATGAGGACCAAGAGGAGGATTACATTGGTTGCTTTGAAGTAGGAAGGGATGAAGATGGTAAGCCTAAGTTTGGTCCATGCACACCTAGTTTTTTTGATATTGAAGATGGAATGGAAAGAGCTCTAGCAATGGCGGCTTTCTTTAATCCATTTAAAAATATTTTTGTGTTTAACAAGTTGACAGATTTTCTTGGATCTTTACCGGTCCAATTGAAGAACTTGGAATGGGGTTCCGAAGGTCATAGCATTTACAAAAGAGAAGAAGGAGATGGTGATTGGCATTGCAAATTTGATATCACATGTCCTAGCGGAAGGAACTTTGCATGAACTTTCAAAACTCAAAAGACTACTAGGAAGTTGGAAAACAAGTATCGTGGAGAAGACATTATTAGGAATGAATATTTCTATGGATGAAGAAGAATGATCACAAGAATAAAGCACATCTTGTGCTAGTTTGTTTCTTTCGGAAGTGTTGCAAGATTGGGACGAAATCCGATTGTTAACAAGTATTTGAAAAGGAACGAGAGGAAGAGGATTACTTTCAGTTTGAAACCGGAGTCTAATGAAAATGTCAAGTTTTCTCATGTGCAAAACAAAGATGAAAAGAATGCATATAGGGAACGTCTTTCAAAACTTCAAGAGAGGAAGATTGCTAAGCCTAGGTTGATTGATTTGGAATTGCTTGAGGAGTATGAATGTGAGGATCAATTGAGGAGCATGATGACTATGATTTATGTGTATCCTGGTGATGGAGATAGGTTTGAAGATTATTCTTGGGAAAGAGCTTTTAGTATTCGTGAGAATGTTTACAAGGAATGGTGTTTGGAGTTCTTTTCTACGTTTTACTTTGATAGAATGGTAAATGATGTTCTTGGGGATGTTTGTGTTTGGTTTAGATTGTGTGGTCGCGAACATGCTTTTTCTTTGCCAAAATTTGCAGTTGCACTTGGTGTGTATGAGGAGAGTGAGATTCAACATAGGTTGTTTGGACCACATTTTGTGAGTTTAGCTAGAGGTAATGATCAATACACGGGTATTGATGAATATTGGAATAGAATTGGTGATCCAACTTGTCTTAGGAGAAATTCTTCTAGGATTAGGAATCCATTGTTGAAGGTTTTACAAAAGTTGATTTCTTGGGGATTGATACATAGGAGCGGTGGACAAGACAAATGTAGTCAACCTGACCTATGGGTAATGAAGTTGTTGGAGGAAGACAAGAATGGGAATGTGGCATGGATTATTGCCAAGTATCTTTCTAAGAGAGCACCGGGGATTTAGAAATAAAGTGATGTTTGTGGAGGTCATTATGTGACCATGTTGGCTAAAAATCTTGGGTATTTTAATGATGATGAGTTGAGGAAGTGTAGAGTGAGATTGGAAAGTGAGATATGGGATGCTTTTAGTTTTGGGAAAGCATTGGATAGGATTAACAAGACTTTGGGACCTTGGATCGAACCAAGTGTGGGGGCACAATCCGGAGCTTATGGGGTAACACCCAAAGTGGTTTTGATTCAGGATGGGGTGATTGGAACCGTGAATTAAATGCTATTGAGTGTAGGAAAGTTTGGAGAGATTCAATGCAAATGAGGAATAATTACAACTATGATTATTCCATGCCTATGATCCAACATTTGGCACAAGATGCCAATTATGAGGTACCTCCCTACAACCCACCAAATGTTCCACCATACCCTTTACCATATTCTCCATATCCTGTACCATACCCCTACCCTTATCCTGGTTATTCACCATTTCCTGAGCCATATCCTCCATATGGTAGACTTCCCGAGTATGGTAGTTCAGGTGTTAATGTGGGTGGACCAAGTTTTAATCCTGGATGATCGAGTTATGATGTTGGAGGTTCATCGTCAAGATCTGGAAAGAAGAAGAGACGAGTGGTGGACGAGGACGATGAAGAAGATGTTGATGAGGATGAAGAGGAAAGCGAGGACGAGTTCATTCGTTCCGATGTAAGTTATTGATGGTGACGTTTGATCACATGGATTATGGTTGGTTTTAAAAACAATTATGTGTCGAACAATTTCTATTTCTATTATCTTTAACTATTTCTAGTAGGATTTATAACGTAACTTAATTTTCTACTTATTTGGTTTAGATATGTTTTTGTTTGTGTTTGTTTGGTTGTTTCGAATATTTTGCAGTTTTCTTGCAGGAGTTTTATTACGGAAGCATATAGTTGATCAACGTTTGGAGTCGGTAAACTCATTTGCTTATTATGATTAAATATGCATGTTGCGTATTTAACTCCGGTATTTTCTAAATTTTTCCATTTCCTTTACTTTGAATTTATTTTTTTTATTACATTGAGGACAATGCAAAACTTAAGTGTGGGGGAAGGAAGAAAATAGAAAAATTGCATAATTATTTAAATTTTCGTTTTAGAGTCGTGAACTTTAGTAACTAGTAGTAGTTCACCCTTCATATTTTAGTTAAAATAAAGTTGATTTCATGGTAAATAATAATGATATTTTTGGAGAATAAATTCAAGTTTTAAAGAGCAATTTGTCTCGGAATTGATAACATTTGCTAGCACAATTTTATACCCTTATTACTTTAAATAGTGGGGATTAGTTTTTTTTTCTTTTTTTTTTTTTTTTTTTTTTTTTTTTTTTTTTTTTTTTATGAGAATTGTATTTCTTATACTATTTACATATTTCATGATGAGTGTGCCGGTGGTTGTGTTAATTCTAGAACTTGTACTTGTTATGCATTACGGTTAAAATCATTTTCGAATGATAAGGATATATTCATATGATAAGAGGCAAACTTAGGAATAAAACCAAATGGCCATCCGTTTACAAAATAATTTTTGCTAACCACATTGGTTAGTTACCATCATATTTGGAACCCATTTGTTAGCGTTTATCTTTAGCGCTAGATACCCTTAGTTAAACCCTTTGAGCCATCCTTTTCATCTTGTTAAATCCAGGAAAAATACAAAAAGATTTTACACTTTAAACCTTAGCCTAACCCTTGTCAAAGTCTAAATGGTGGATTGCTAGTTGCTTGGTTAGTTTTTGATGATTATTAGTTAGCCACACTTCACAATTCATGTGTGTGCCATTCCAATAAAGATGAAGGTGCGCAACTTCGTGTTTTGTATTTTTTGTGGTGTATGCTTATGCGAAGTGTGGGGGAGGTGATATATATATATATATATATATATATATATATATATATATATATATATATATATATATATATATATATATATATATATATATATATATATATATATATATATATATATATATATATATATATATATATATATAATAAGTCATCGCAACTATAAGGTGACAAATATAGCCAATGTGTTATATTATTATGAGATATGTTGTTAGCAGATGTGCTAAGTTTGAAGAATATTTTTATGGTGAATCGATGTATCAATATGAAAAGTTCGAAGAGGAAAAAGATTGTAACTATTATCATTTTTGGGTTTGTGGATTATTTGAGATTAGCAACTATGGGACTTAGACTTTGATTTTATTTTTCTTTTAAAACCAATTTCATAAATATTCCCATTCCTTATTCTTACCTTTTCGACTTAGTGTAATTATTTTGCACGAATGTTTATAAAACCCTTAGCCTAAACATTACAACCCGAATAAAAGACCTCTTTGATGAATTATTCTATTGTTTTGATACTTGTACAAGCCTATGGTAAGAAACATAAATCATGACTGTGCAATGAGTGATCTATTAATCGTTACACATATTGAGTGATGAGTGAATTTCAATTTATCTTCGTGAGGTGCTTAGAATTGTTATCAAGCTCTTTATTTACTTGATTGAGTTCAAATAAGATATTTGCACTATTGCCATTGAATTCAATTTTCGTTTGATTAAGACTTGCTTGAGGGTGAGCAAAGCTCAAGTGTGGGGGATTTGATAACGCTCAACATTAACATATTTTTAGTCGCGTTATTGTTTGGAAATTGGTCATATTTGTATATATTTGTTACTTAATCGTAGAAAAGTGTTTATACATGCAAATATAGCCAAAAGCAGGTAAAAATGATTAAAAGATGAAGAAATGAAGTGGACATGCATTTTTGGAGAGTTTCAAGAGGATCAAGGAAGAAAGAAACGTTGCATGGACAAAAGGATTTGATAAAGACAAGTTTACTACACGAAATTATCAAGGAAATATCAAGTTCTAATGGACAAATTCATGCTACGAAGAAAAATATTGCATGCAACGTAAAACGACGAAGAAAAGACATAGAAACATGCTCAGACAAATTCCAACCGATCGGTTGCAACCCGCAACCGGATCGGCTGGAAACGTGCCAAGATTGACCATCCGATCGGATGGCGAGAAACTGATCGGATGGGGTTAACTGAAGTTACAAGTTTTGCATTTATTGGCGAATTTACTCCCCATAATTATGTGTGGCTGATCATTTCTACTTATTAACTGAGGATGGACGTTTTTACTTGAAGGATAAATGTCATTAAGCTATATAATGAGCACTTAGGGCCTAGAGTTACTTGTACCACCATTATCTAACTTAGTATTACACCAAATCTTGTTAGTTTATCTTATATTGCCTGAAAGTTTACTAAGTGTTGTAAAAACGTCCAGAACGTGTTGAGTTAGAGTCTCAAGCATTGGTTCGAGTGTGGAGTTATTTACTTACGTTAGTGAGCAATTGGAGGAGTGTGGTTGCTATAGTTCCACAAGTTTACTCATTGTAATTCTCAAGACTAGGTACACCTTGATACTTATAATGAACAATTGTTACTTTAAGTTTTCTGAAAGTTTTCTTATTTACTTGTGTTTTAATATGATTGCTATGGAGTAATTTGTGATATACTTGTGTATATGATGTGATTGGTTAATGGAGTATTATTTTATGAAAAAAGGTGATGTATTAAAACATATCTATTTTATGAGTTTGTTGATATAACATCTTTTCTTGCTTAATTTTTCGGTAAAAACAATTTCTTGAAAAATAGGTCCGAAAGGATTTTCAACTTGTTTTTATTCCAAAATATTAATGCACCAAATTAGTATGGAATAGGATGCTTGACAACCATCTTATTTACTTATTAAAATAGATTTGAGACGATTTCATCACGAAAAAGGACCGAAAGGATTCATAGGAATTCATAAGAAAAGAATTGATTTTCTAAACAACCATGTGTTTATAGGATTGTCATACTAATTTGATATGTCCGAAAGGAGTCATTTAGGTGATAGAATTCTTAGTAGTAGTGAAAACATGACATACATCATAGATTGTATAACTACTCATTTTTAGTTGCGCATCTTAACAAGTTTTACACCAAACTTCGTACTCAAATTGTTACGATACTCCTAATTACCAATCAAGGAATTATACACAAGTATATGTTTAGTTTTTATTGAGTTTCTTTTAAGATTTTACACAAATTTGGATTGACAACCCTTATTTAACAAACGTTTTTCTTATTACTAAAACCACCAAATCCCTTGGGACGATCTCGACTTACCCACCTTTATTACACCGGACGAGTATACTTGCTCGTATGTGCTAGATAATAATTGGATAATTTGTGTTTATAAATTTTAAAACTTGTACTAATAAAAACGCACATCAAAGAATCACAAGGTTATTATTAGAGTTTTACCTTTCTTAAATTTTGTTTTGATTATCAATTAGAGTGCATATTTTTGACATGTAATTAACAATGAGAAATTCAAGGTTATGTTTTAGCATTTTGGTAATGATATCTTCCTACTTTGAAGATTATCATGTTTATGATTACATAAATGAGAGCATTTCTTATAACAAATGAATGTAATAGGAATCCTACTATTAATCTATTATTGAGCTTAGATGTTAATTGTACATAATTTCATAAGAGATTTAAGATCCCCAAATCCAATTTTACAATAAACCCTAATTATGTAATTCAAATAAATATTGGATGAGCTTGACTTACAATTGATGATTAGTATGTAGGAGTGTTTTGTGATTTAAAGCTTGAGACCTTGGATTTAACTCTTAATGTAGTAGATGATGATTTAACTTTGATTTTCAGCAACCCAGTTGTCACACTAAGTGTTTGATTTGTTTTACTGATAAATGTAGAGTGAAAACATGTTATAGCTCAAAAGTCCAGACGGTCCCTTATCGCAATGGGACCACCGATGGGACCGCCAAGAGGTCAGGGATCATCAGCAAGAGGAGGTTCAGGGAGTTGGTTTTTTACTGATTATTGAAAAACACTAAAGTTTTATTTTTCCACTTGAGTATTTCGGTTAGTGCCTGTTGAACACATTTAATAAACAACCTAAAGTTCTAAACACTAATGAGACTCAATACGCACGAGTAGGTCAAGGAATGGGTGTTGTATAGAATCGAGACAGGAGAGGTAGAATGACTCGAGACACGCTGAATTGGAATAGAGGTAGAGTCGAGACAAAAGAAAAAGAAAAGGTGTGTGAGATGAGGTTTAAGAATGAGACATGCCGAGGAGGCTAGAAGTCAATCATGTAAATCCTAAGAAGAGTCATAGACGAGAACTAGAGAAAGTATAAAGAGTGAAACGAGTGTGCATCATCTATAGTGATTGATTGACGCAAAATTTCGATATTAATAATGGTTGTGGTAAGACCATTATTTTTCCAAATAGTTTGCTTGAATCCAAAGAAGGATAAGCAATTAGACATAGCATCTAAATAACACAAAGCATCTAGCACATATTAGCACACAAATACTATCTAGAATGCAGGCGAGTAATCAATTAATCACATAGTCACGTAAGCATATAACAATTACTCAAATGACAAGAATAATAGTTGAGGTTGTAAGAAAACTTAACTTGGCCTCTAGCTATCCTTAATAACACATTACCATAACATGTGTTGTATGGGATGTAAGACTTGATGACACTCACTTTAGTTCCACATACAAGACGCACATTATCTTGTCCGCTAGGTATTCTCCTTGCACATTAAAAGCCGCATAATGTCTTCTTCATCGGCATCACTTCAAGACTTGAAGACTAGTGCATCAACTAGATTGCTTGTGTGATCCTTTTCGGCGACATTATCTACAACAAAAGCATTCGAACTAGTAGCACATGAATCTACTTAAACTAAGTGTTTTTCTAATAACATATTTTCATCATCTTTGGCTTGAACATTTCCTTAATGCAAGTTTAAACTAATTTACCATATGTCACTTGCCACCTGACATAAAATTGTTTCATCAAAATCAATTTTTGGGAAAGATTCATAAACCAAAATTTTTGCTTCAATGTTTTGCAAAAGTTTCTTATCAAGTTTTGATTTTTGAAATTTTCTTTCATTTAAAAAAAATATCACCAATTGAAATGACATGCCAAAGATTATGATCTATTGATTTCATAGAACTTTCAAATTCATTTTTCCAAATGACAAAATTTTTATTTTTGAAAAATGGTGGCTCATTCAAATAACGCCCTTCTAGATTTCTTTTTGATTCCATAGATCGATTCAAGTTTTAGAGTACAATATACTCTAAAGATCTTTATAAACGAAGCTCTGATACCAATTGTAGAAACTAGAAGGGGGGTTGAATAGTTTCATCGTTACTTCTTACTTGCTAAAACGTTTCGCCGTTTTTAGGTCCAGTTAATATTCTTTTTTCAAACATGTTGAATTATACTAGTTATGTGATATCAATTTAGCTACTAACAAATATAAACAAATAAGTAATGTAAAGAGTAAGGAAAGAACACAACCAAAGAGATGCGACGATTTATAGTGGTTTGGCACGAAGCTCACTCCTTCGTCCTACTCCACTCCCTGAGTACCACACTTGAGAGTTATCATATACTCCTTCAGGCGGAGCAATCCGTACACAAGCTTACACAAGGTTTAATGACACTAAGCGGAATGTCGAGTTCTAATCCTAGCTAGAACCAATCTACACCAAGGCCCACGTGGCCACACGAACAAGCACTCTTGTCCCACTTAAATCGACATACGATTTAAGCTTTTCACACGAACGAGCACTCCTGTTCACTTGAACCTTCACCCGATTCAAGCCTACAAACTAAGACACACTTGGATCTTCACCTAATCCAAGCCTTCACACAAGACACACTTGAATCCTTTCCCAATCCAAGCCTTCATACAAGACACACTAAGTCCTAACCTACATCCTAGGACAACACTCTCCTCACAACAAATACATGAACTAATCTAGTTACAAGACTTCTTTGATCTTCATCTTCTTCCAAGTTCACACACATAACTCCATCCTCGACTCACACACAAGTCGGAAGTATTTACAATATTTACAATACCTATAACCGTAACACTTGTTATGTTTGTGTGTGGACACCTATAACATCTCGAATCTTCATCTACGTCGAGAGTTCTTCTCTTGCACTTTGCAGAAGAGGGAACACACTTCAACATCTTGAATCTTCATCTACGTCGAGAGTTCTTCTCTTGAATTTTGCGGAAGAGGAAATTACTTATAAACATATACCGACATGTTATAGTGACCAAAGAACAAAGAAAAATAAAACAAAAAGTTTTTGTGTATGTAAGACTCTTTTTTTCTGAAGAGGAACAGTTCACTATTTATACACGACAGGAGGGAGGTGGAGGTCCCTTAAGTGGGCGACGATCCTTTATCACTAAAGGACTGCTGGCCACTTTAAGGGACCGTCCCGACAAACGCTCCCATTTTTGTCCTGACGTGGTGAAAACTTATCTGGTTAAGACTCAACTGTTTTGGGGGGAAATATAGCTGTTATACATTTGAATTTTGAATATATTCTCTTAATAAAACATTTGTTTAAAAACACAAAAATACTTTTGTCAAATGTTTTGTCAAACTTAAAAATGTAAGTTTAGGAGAAAATAAAATTCTTTGATCACTTTACTAATGACGGTATAAAGTTTGTTCATACCTGAAGTGACATTGTAGTAGCTACATAGAAGAAATGAGTTTCCTCGATTAAAAACTTATTAACCGTAACTTTACGTAATGTGTCTTTCTATTTTGTGATTATCAAAACACAAGAAGACCGAATAATGCAAATAACGTTTTTGACATTATTTGTATTAACAGTTTATATTCTCAGGTTCAAACACGAGGCATTTGGAAAGTTCAAAGAGTGGAAGCAGTTAGTAGAGAATCAGATTGGGAGGACAGTTAAGAAGCTGAGGACAAATAATGGTCTTGAGTTCTGTTACCGGATATTTGAGCAGCTATGCACTGAGAGTGGGATTTCTGGACATTTGACAGTTGTCGGGACGCCACAGCAGAATAGATTAGCAGAATGGATGAATAGAACTCTCATGGATAAGGTACATTGTTTATTAATTCAGTCTGGATTGCCCAAGACCTTCTGGGCAGAAGCGACATGTACAACCACATATATTATAAATAGGTCACCATCGACAGCGATTGAGAAAAAGACACCTATGGAGATGTGGTCGGGACATTCAAGTGGTTATGGGATGTTGAGGATTTTCGGTTGTGTCACATATTCACACATTAAACAAGGTAAGCTCGAGCCGAGAGCGGTAGTACGCTCTTTTGGGGTATCTTGAGGGTGTGAAGGGGTACAGACTATATAGGCTATATGATGAATCACCTAAAATAGTCACTAGCAGGAACGCGGTCTTCAATGAAAGTTTCATGTACAAAGACACATTGAAGGATTCTGGTGCAGGTACTGATAAGTCTGTTGAGGAATTACAGGTTGAGGTAGAACTGAAAAGGTTAAATAATCATTCGCTTGAGGAAGATCAGACAGATGATCAGGAAGATGGCAATGATGAATATGCAGAGGATCAAGAAACCGATCAGACACAGGATCTCACAAATTATCAGTTGGTTCGAAATAGAGAGCCAAGGACGAGAATGAAACCTTTGAGGTTTTGAGATAAGAGTAATATGGCTTCTTACGCATTTTTTGCAGCAGAGGAAGAAGATACTCATGAACCATTGACATACCAGGAGGCAGTTGCTTGTGAAGATAGTTCTAAGTGGAAAGCTGCTATGGATGAAGAGATGGAATCTCTGAAGAAGAATAAGACCTATGAGTTAGTAGATCATCCAGCTGGGCAAAAGCTGGTGAGCTACAAATGGCTGTTCAAGATAAAGGAAGGGATTGAAGGTGTTAAAAATCCTAAGCACAAGGCGAGGTTAGTGGCTCGTGGATTTACTCAAAGGGCAGGTATTGACTATAATGAAGTATTTTCGCCGGTAGTTCGATACACATCTGTTCGGGTTATACTTGCATTGACTACGTGTAGAGATTATGAGCTAGAGCAGCTTAATGTAAAGACGGCATTTTTACATGGAAATCTTGAAGAGGTTATATATATGAGGCAACCACTGGGTTATGAACAAGATAACAAGGTATGTTTGTTAAAGAAATCCCTTTATGGTTTGAAGCAGTCACCTAGGCAATGCTATAGGAGGTTTGATGAGTACATGCTGAGCAACAGGTTCAAGCGTAGTAGTTACGACAACTACGTATATTACAGGAGTTATGCACCAGGTGAGTATATCTATCTATTGTTATATGTAGATGATATGCTGATTGCTTGTAAAAGCAAGGCTGAGATTGGTTCTATCAAGTCTTTGCTTAAAAGGGAGTTTGACGTGAAAGAGCTCAGGGAAGCAAAGAAGATTCTTGGTATGGAGATCATCAGGGATCAGAGTCGCAAGATTCTGAGGGAGTCACAATCAAGGTACGTTTCTACGATTTTAAATAATTTTAGAATAGACAATGGGAAATCGATTAAGATGCGATTGGGTGGGCACTTCAAGATGTCATTGAAGGATTGCCCAGTTAGGGATTTTGATGCTGAAAGAATGAGTAAGGTGCCGTACAAATGCGGTTTTTTTTGGTAAAAGGGTTAATTCACCCCGGTAAAATATATTACACCAAAAACATTGAAGTACAAAGGATGAGGGTGACTTCCCTCATCTCAGTCCCTTAGGACACTTACAGACTCTCATATAAGAATGACACGCCATTCTTATAACTTACATAAAACAACTTACCACCTACAATGACTATACAAGTGAATAAAAATAGGAATTAAACATGATTCACTAAGGTAACACCATAGCCATCGTAGAACTTCCATCAATCTTCCATGTGATCCCATACACATAGAACCTGAACTTGCATGGTGTACGAGACCCCACACTTCCCCACTTCTACATGCCATAACGATTCCAGTAGCAATAAGCATCAAAGTCAAAGAACCCATCAGCTTTACCATGTAGAAACGATCATAGGGTTTAATGAACCCTAACTTCCAATATAATCACCATGTCAAGTGACAACGACTTACAATCATCATTAATAGGTCCAAGATCAATAGCCTAGGATGATAAATTAAAACTAGCTGCAAAAGACCTAATTAACAAATGAATAAACATAGGGTTGTAGAAAACCCTAACAACCATGTTGTGAACAATGAACTTGCAACGTACATGCCATGATCACCCCATCAAAACAGCCATGTAGGAATCAATACCAGAATGATTAAGGCCACCATGCAACTAACCAAGGGTGGTAAAACCCCAACAAGTAGATCGAATGTGCAAGAACAAGGACCAGATCCAACAACATGATAAACATGTACGCGTATAGGATCAAATCACAACCAAACGATCTAAGGAGTTTTTGAATAAGAACCCTCAAACTTAACTTCCAAGTGAATAGCAGAACTCAAAACATCTACCCACATAGAACTACTAATCCCAGGTCGCAATAACCAAATAGGGTTGTTAAGACCCTAATTTTATTGTATTAGAAACAAAAGGATCAAGTAAGAACCACCAATTCTGATAAATACGAAGGAAAACAGCAGATAATTACCATTCAAGCAAAAGTCTAACGAAGCCTTAATCAGCGTTGAATCAAGGAGAGACAACGCGGGCGTGTATGTACCAATGATAAGAAACCAATGCGAATGGTAACAAATAATGCATCGAATGTGCAACTTGCAGCCATGATCACCCCTACCAAGAACACCACGAAAATCAATCGCCACAAGTAAAGGGCACCACGCAACATGCCTAAGGCTAAGAAACCCTACCTATCAACTGTCTTGTCCACAGTACCCAGCGAACAAACCAGACTTTCATCACAAACTAGGGTTCATAACAGAACCCTAGAAACCATGAACATGCATCTCTCATCACCCACAAACCATAGACTTCAATCAAAATCTGAACATGCAATACCAAAACCCTAACGAGGGTTACCTTCAAATGATCAAAAACAAAACCCCAAGAAAGGGTTTCGTAGAATTAAGTACCAGATCAGCGCATACATAAACGATAATAGACAAACCCTTAATCGCATAAAATCGATTAAAAGGATTCGTGGCATTCAAAGGGTTTCAAATCGTTAAGAACCAATAGGGATATATATATAATCAATTTAGGGAACCTAAACCGACACTAGAGAATACAATCGACCCATAGCAGATTGCAAACCCTAAATATAACGATTACACAAAAGCAATCAATATTGGAAATTAGTGATGTTAGGGTTTCAGCAAATCTCCAAACCACCAGCCGCCACCTCTGAAATATGAAACACAATCAAAAAAACGTATTGCGGATGATTGTTGATTGGTTTTTGGCCGGAAGTTGAAAAGAAAGTGGCGGCCGGATTTCACCAGAGAGAGAGAGAGAGAGAGAGAGTATTCAAATGCGGTTGGGAGCTTAGTGTACTTGATGGTGTGCACGAGGCCAGACATAGCATATGCGGTAAGTGTTATGTGTTGTAAGCTTGAAGGCAAAACTAAAAAATGTGGTGGCTCTTTCAACTACAGAGGCTGAGTATATGGCCCTTACGGAGGCTGTAAAGGAAGCTATATGGCTGAGAGGACTCTTGGAAGAGTTGGGCATGGAGCTTAACACTGTGGCAGTTAATTGTGATAATCATGGCGCAATTCACTAATCGCGGAATCATGTTTTTCATGAAAGGACTAAGCACATCAATGTGTTTTATCACTTTATCAGAGATGTCTTGGAAGCAAAGATGGTTGAAGTTCTGAAGGTGCGTACTGAACACAATGCTGCAGCCGCCTTGACGAAGGTGGTACATGGACTTAAATTTCAACATTGCTTGGATTTGCTGAGTGTCGGTGTAGGCTAATATAAAGCCTAAGGTGGAAATTGTTATGAGTTTAGTCTCTATATTAGCTTATTGTTAAGTCCACGGGTCTTAGTGTTAATGTTTAGTCATTAGTCAAATAGGAATAGCTTAATAAAGGGTCGTTTGGTTGGCTTGTTTCCCAAGCCCAACCCGTTTTTCTTTATTGCCTGTTTTCACAGCCAACTTAGAGTCTTTGTACAAGTCGATTTTCCTCCACCCTCATCTCTATAAAAGGAGGTGAGTGGGGAGGGGTGATAACACTGAAATTGTGCATGTTTCTAGTGGCATTATTCGTATGTTTTTCGCCTACTTTTATATGCTTTTGTCACATAATCGTATCAAAGTGTGTTTGCAAGCATTTGTAGCCAGAAACAGGAAAAAGGAAGAAAAGTGAAGTAAATGAAGGATTTGTCATTCCCATCTCGAGATTCATTTCGTTCAAGCATTTCACAAAGAAGAATCCAAGTTTTCATCATTCCAAAGTTTGTTGACAAGAAAAATATCAAGTTTGGACAAAGAACGAAGAGCCAAGATAACAATCAAGTTTGTTGCTGTTAGAACGAAAGCAACCGATCGATATTCATCCAACTGATCGGTCAGAAGAATTTGTCACATCTAACCGATCGGTTATGAATCCAACCGACCGGTTAGTCGCAGAGGTCACAACAAACCGATCGGTCAGATCCCGATACCGATTGGTTGGTCAGCTTGTTAATATTTTGCAAGAAGTTTTCTATCTCATTCTACCCGATTCTAGGCCTTTCTCTCTGCTATTCTAGGTCTTTCTATTCACCTTGGAGGCCAAGTTGTTGCATTGATGAGCCTAGGCTTGAGGAGTAGTATAAATAGAGGCTTTGTAACACACAATTCAACACAACTCAATATCTCTCATTACACCAACAACAAAGCAATCCTTTACTAGTCTCAAAGTTCTCAAATTCGTCCATAAAAGTTCAGGAAGCATTGGAAGTCCAAAAAGTCAACATCCGGAGGTCAAACTTTCAAGAAGTCAACATCAATACTTAGGAAATCATTTCCTACTCATTTGTAATCGTATTCCAAACATTTGTAAGACTTTAATTGTAATTTCTAATGTTCAATATTCTGAATTTATGTTCATGTTTGCTATGAGTGGCTAGTAACCTTTTGCATTTGCTTAGATGATGTTGATTACTTAATGATTAGTCTATGATTGTGATAACATGTTTTAATTCAATTTCAAGTGAATTCTAAAACCCAATTAGACTAAAGTTTCATAGTGACATTTGTTGAGTCAAGTTTAACTAGTTGCTTATAATATCATTGGCCGAAAGGGTTGTTATCATTCAACTAGTTATAATCTTTTGTCTATGAAAGATTGTTTTTCACCATAATTATTCTTGGCTAAACAAAGGAACTAAGGTGTAATTGTAATAAGAATACTTTTTGTTAATCAAATCGGATTGGTTGTAAACGCCTAATTGGTCAAAAGTTTTAGTAGTTTATAATCAATTGCAACCTTGTTGTCTATGATTAGGTTACATTTTGTATTGACCATTTCTTAAGAGTATTTGATTAAACAAGAAACTATTTTTGTGTTTAAGGTTGTTAACTCAACTTTATGAACCTTGAATTGATCTTGAATTGATTGGTCCAAACCTAATGCTTGTTTTTATAAACTAAAATCTTGACGAAGGTTTAACTTGTAGAAACAATAGATTAGAACACCAACTAATTCTTATTACCAACATGTTAAGGAAGTTATCACAATCATGCTTTTCCTATGAGTAGTTAACTAGTCTAAGCAAGTGTAGTTTTTAATCATTTGAATTATCTTATAATCATTATCGCTTGTGTTAGAGATTTACTTTTTAAACTTACGCTTAGATTCACTCACAAATCCCTGCGAACGATCCCGACTTACCAAGCAAATCTTGCTATAACGGACGAGTTCACTTGCTCGTATATGTTATTTCTAGATCCAGTAATCGTGTTTATAAATTTAAAACTTGTACACACCGTGAGCACATCAAGTTTTTGGCGCCGTTGTCGGGGATTTTGATTGTGTTTTCTGTAAGTTTTAAAGTTCCATTTCTTTCCTTGTTCGTTTTCTTAAAAAAAAAAAATCCGAGCCAAGAAACCGATCGATCATTCATCTAACCGATCGGAAATTCCAAATTGTTCAATCTAACCGATCAGTATTCATTCCAACTGATCGGTTCCTTTTTTCCTGATTTTTCAAATTGTTTCCATTCTTTGCTTGTTTGTTCCAAAGTTTCCGCGATTCACTCGGTAATTGTATGAACACTCGTTCAACCGGAGTAGAACCAATTTCACCTCTTTCTAATCCCGAAAGCCTGATTCGTAGACCAAGAAGAAGAAGAACGCCTTTTGTTCCACCAAACAACAAGAGTACCGAACCCACCATTTGATATAATCTTTCCGAAGATTTAGTTGTTTATAACCCATTCACCAATCAACCATTTCCAATGGCCGATGACCAACCCATGTGGGCAACAAACCGAACCGTAGCACCCACTCCTGGAGCTGCTATTGTTGCTGTTAACCTTGGTGACAACTTCACCGTGAAGGGACACCATCTTTCTATGATCAAAGATTGTCAATTCGATGGTCGTTCGAGGGCCGATCCTCACAAACACATTGCCGAATTCATATAAATTTGTGGCATGTTTCGATATGGCAACACCGACGTCAATGCAATTAAACTCAAAGTTTTCCCATCATCACTCGCCGGAGATGCCAAAGTGTGGTATAACAAATTAATCCCAGGAATTATCAATACTTGGGAGGAGATGAGGCAAGCTTTTGTAAGCCGATTCTTTCCACCTGCCATGTTTGATCGTCTCATGGGAGAAATCCGTGCTTTCTCACAAAACCCCAATGAATCTCTTGTCGAAGCTTGGCTTCGTATGAAAGATTTACTTCGTAGTTGTCATGGACATGGTTTAGGAAGAGGAACCATTATCCAAATCTTCTACCATGGACTTGATGAAACATCTCAAGGAATTCTTGATGCTGGAGGAATTTTTCTTTACAAAACTCCCAACGAGGCATATCAATTGCTCGAAGATCGAGTGCTTCTTAAACTCGATTGGCCAAAAGATTCCAAAACCAAACCCTTACAAAAAACCGTTTCTTTTGCCAAAAGTCCCGATACTTCTAAACTCATGGAGAAAATGGAAGCCTTAAATTCCAAAATTGACTCGCAATACAAAGATATCAAAGGAGAAATGAAAGAAATGCGAGAAGGTTGCAACAACTGTGGAGGTAATCACACTTCATCCGAATGTGACGACCAACCCATGGTTGGACCCAATGAAGGGGAAGCCAATTATGTCCAAGGAGGATACCGTGGAGGAGGTTTTCGTGGTAATTATTACGGAAGAAATTCTGGAAATTGGCAAGATCGCTAAAGGGATAACAACTGTGATTCTCAACCACGAGTAGACAATCCAACTCCACCAAACTCTGACAAAAAACTAGAAGAAACTGATTTTGAAAAAATGATTCGAGATTTTGTGACTGCTCAAAGATCTACAAATGAATTTGTTAAAACCCAAATTTTCAATCTCAAAACCAAAGTTGAGCAAGGTCGGAAAAATCATCAAGCTTCTATTCAGGATCTTGAACAAAAATTTGGTAGCCTCTCTGATCAATTTTCTTCACGACAACCTGGAACATTACCAAGCAATACCCAATCCAACCCAAAGCCTTCTGGATCAAATGACAAAACTTACCGTCCACCACAAACCAGAAATGAGCATATCAATGCTGTATTCATGGGAAGTGGTCTTTCTTATGATCCACCACCCAATCCCAATGAAACTCAAATCATCAATGATGATAGTGAAGAAGAAGCTGAAGAAGAAAAGGAAGAAATTCCTGAAACACCAACCAAAGAAACAACCCAACCACTCAAAGCATACACTCCAAAAATTCCGTACCCACAAGCTCTTAGAAAAGAGAAAAATGAGGAGCGTTATAAGAAGTTTGTTGAGATGATCAAAGAAGTTAGACTCAACATACCCCTTGTTGATTTTCTAGCTGGAATGCCCAAATATGGGAAATTTTTGAAAGAACTTCTTAATAACAGAAATAAGTTAGAGCAAATTTCTGCTGCTTTCCTCAATGAAGAATGTTCAGCCATTATTGAAAAAAAAGTTCCACCAAAACTGGGAGATCCCGGAAGTTTTCTAATCCCATGAACGTTAGGAAACAACATCACATGCGATGCTTTAGCCAATCTCGGTGCAAGTATTAATTTGAGACTTGTTATGACTCACCAATATCATGCGTCGATAGAAGCTCAGTCTCAAGCACATATCCTAATGCCTCAGACGTATCCGACTCGTAAGTCACATCCGATATAATAGGCGAAGGCGGCAGGGGAACATCTTGATCCTCCTCCATAAACTCTTCATCATCCTCCTCGTCATCATCATTACTCTCATCATCATCATCATTCATCTCCTCATCTCCATCAACCTCAATACCAACATCATCCTCTATACCTACCTCATCACCCGAACCAACATCATCTCCTATACCTATCTCATCATCCAAACCAACATTGACATCCAACTCAACCTCATCTCCTACGGGGAATGGGTCTACAACGGGAGGGACTGGAACCTGACCGTTAGAAACTGGGACAAACATTATACTCTACAAGAGCATAGGAAAAGCATAAAAACACTAGCCAAATTTTTGTGGAAAATCATTTTATAAGCCCAAAGCATGACAGTGGAAAAGTCTAAACTAATCTTAATAACAAAACATGTATATATATAAGGTTTAAATAAATACCAGGGCGCGAAGTGGCACGGAGGGCTGGCGGCTATCTGTCTCAAAACATTTTGACTACAGGAAAAAGTTTATAGTCGAGTGCAAGCTTCTTCTCTATAAACGATGCTCTGATACCATTCTTTGTAACACCCCTAACCCAAATACGACAGCTAACACAGCTGGGGGCATTACACAAAAAGAAACCATACACATTTATAGTTAACGACCACAACACGTGACGTTTATAAGTGTCTCAAAACACATCATTCGAATTACAAACCATTTAGAGTACATAGACTCTTTATCAAAATAGTAGCAGAAAAGTAAAAAGAGTTTGTAGTGAAAAAATAACAAAGTTTAGCAGCGAAAGAAATAAAGACATACAAAGGTTATATGAATGACATGAAAAATAAAGATAGCAAAAATGATTAAGCGGCCTTTACAGAAAGCCTCCTCAGTCCAAGCCGCTCCACCATGCCCAAAACATTAAGCTTTAAAGCTAATTATTATTAGTAGCAGTACCTGAAACACATGCTAAAAAGTTAACACAAAGGTTGAGTGCAATCCATATGTTTAAATAATCAAGTTGAGCACAAGGTTTTAATCATATGATATAAGCAACAAATGCAAATACCGGGTAATCAAGGTAACAACCAATATATAGAGGTATCCCAGTGCATATATATTGTTGATGATGCTAAGCTCATGACACGCAAAACGTTAACCAACCAATCATAAGTCGACAATAACCAAGGAATTTCATAATATAATAGTGCCCCCAAGGCCGAGTACTTGCCATATACCCAGTAAAATCGAATATAGTACACCACAATTTGCTTATCTGGCAAAAGGAGTGGGACAGTCAATTCCTATAGGCCTATATCCCTATATTCACGCTTACTCGCAAGTGATTAATGGTTCATGATCTGAGGGTCTTGCATTGGCAAGGTAAACTACTTAGCACATCGTCAGGAAAGCATAACAATCAGGAAAAGCATACAAAAAATACTTGTGCTCAGAAAAAATTTAAAAGCACGTGTCTCACACCATGGGTTTATAAACAATTTAAAAGATAAAAGTGGGGCTATGAATCACACCTTAATAGCAGCAGGAAATGAGATATAGCAACCAATCAATTAATGCGTCACAGCAAACGAACCTCAGCACAACCTAATCAATATAAACGGCATAACTTAGAAACTATACTCGAATATCTCAATAAACAATGCTTGAACAATGGATTTTTGTAACAATGACGTTTGAAAGAAAAATAGATTTTTAAAAGTCTCGTGTGGGTGGGGAGAAAGATAGAAAGAAACATGTCAGCGAAAGCGAACGATAATTCAAGAAAGACGAGAGTAGACGAAAGAATAGCTCGAAGAAAAGATATCGAATAGAAATGAATACACACTCAAATAAACAATAACACGCTAATAACTAGTATCGACTATTTTCCCATTTTCCCAAAATATAACGTTGAAAATAATATAATTTGAAAATGTTTTAAAATATAATACAAATCTTAAACGTTAAAAATTTATAAAAGATTTTACAAAATTTTGGCATGACCTGCCCGTTTATACAACATTATTTACATTCATACATACCTTTATATTAAATAATAAATAAATAAAACAAAATAAACACACACACACACACACACACATATATATATATATATATATATATATATATATATATATATATATATATATATATATATATATATATATACATATATATATATATATATACATATACATATATATATACATATACATATATATATATATATATATATATATATATATATATATATATATATATATATATATATATATATATATATATATATATATATATATATATATATACGGTTTATATATAAAAATAAATATAACATAAAAATTTTACATAAATGTTTTTGGATAAAACTTTATAGATATGTCTATTTTTAATAAAACTTTCAGTATAATAAATAAATAAATAGAAATTTATAAAATGAATTTCTATAAAATAATTTTCGGTAAATAATAAGAATATATAAAATTATTTGTAAAAATTAGATTTAATAAAATAATTTTGGAAAATATTATTTTGAACACCTTTAATATCGAAAAAAATTATTTTTAATATTTTTAATGTAAATAAATAAATAAATACGAAATAAATAAAATAAAAATAATAAGGGTGCATTTGGGGGTTTACCGAGCAAAAAGAAAGAAAGAAAAATATGGGGAAGGTGATGGTGGTTCATGGTGGTGTTGATGGTGTTTAGGGGGTGCAGCGGTGATGGTGGATGAGGGTGTTCGGGGTGGTTTTGATTAAATCGGCTTGGACAACCGTAAAGAGAACGTCCCGATCTATAAAATAGCAAAAGATGAATTTTTGGGTGGCTGAATATTTTCCGGTGAACGGGAAAGTACGCCGGAAGTTGGCCGAATAGGGTGGCCAGCGGTGGTGTCTAGAAAGAGAGAGAGAAAGAGAGAAAAGTGTGTTTGTGTGTGTGGTTAAATGAAAAGAAATGAAAAATAATATTATTACAGGTATATATATAAAAGGGGTTAGGTTAGGGTTGTAAGAAATAAAAGTGTGGGGTGTAAAAGGTAAATAACACAAGGGACTATTCTTGTCAACATAGTTATACTTCTCACGAAAACGCTTCGGGGCTCAAACGACATAGCAAACGGACTCGAAAAATTATGAAACTTGCGCCATTATTCATGAAATAATTTTCCCCATCAAATCAAGCATAAACTTCAAAGTTTTTCTTAAACTCAATATAATTCAAATAATTTGGCAAATGCAATATGGTTTGAGTTTTATAGGTTGTGCTGAGTCAATCAAGGAACAAAGTTCTCATTTCCAAATATATCTCACGTTTCTCAAGCCCAAACAACATGCAAAAAACATTTTTTTGTATTTTAGGTACGAAAATAGATATTTGGCTAAAAATAGATTTTAGGAAAAGTACCAAGTGTTACAATATGCATGTGCATTGCTTCAAACTTGTTTTTGTAGCACATCACCATAGCTCGATTCCCTAGTGCTCTCATTTAGGGGGAGCAGTTAGCTAGGGGAAGCTTGTATACCCCTGATTTCTTCGACGATGCCCTATTCAGGATGATAGTATTCTGTCAACTACGACGATGCCCTTTCAAGGATGCTTGTGTTTCCTCTCCTTTCCTCAACACCGACGACACCTTTTTGATTCTACAAAGAGGGTGGAAAGTAACGGGAAAACTCATTCAAAATTTATCAACGCATAATTTTACTTTAAATGAGTTTATATTTTGTAATCATCAAAAAGGGGGAGATTGTTAATACAAATAATGTCAAAAACGTTAGTTTGCATTATTCGGTCTTGTGTTTTGATAATCACAAAATATAAAGACACGTTATGTAAAGTTACGGTTAATAAGTTTTTAATCGAGAAAACTCGTTCTTCTACGTAGCTACTACAACGTCACTTCAGGTATGAACAAACTTTATACAGTCATTAGTAAAGTGATCAAAGAATTTTATTTCTCCTAAACTTACATTTTTAAGTTTGACAAAACATTTTCAGAAAAGTATTTTTGTGTTTTGTAAAGAAATGTTTTATTAAGAAAATATATTCAAAATTCAAATGTGTAACAGCTACATTTTCCCCAAAAACAGTTGAAGATAAGTTTTCACCACGTCAGGAAAAAAATGGGAGCGTCTATCGGGATGGTCCCTTAAAGTGGCCGACGGTCCCTTAGTGATAAAGGACCGTCGCCTATTTAAGGGACCTCCACCTCCCTCCTGTTGTGTATAAATAGTGAACTGTTCATCTTCAGAAAAAAAGAGTATTACACACAAAAAAACTTTTTGTTTTATTTTTCTTTGTTCTTTGATCACTATAACATGTCGGTATATGTCTATAAGTGGTTTCCTCTTCCGCAATATGCAAGAGAAGAACTCTCGACGTAGATGAAGATTCGAGATGTTGAAGTGTGTTCCTCTTTCGCAAAGTGCTAGAGAAGAACTATCGACCTAGATGAAGATTCGAGATGTTATAGGTGTCCACACACAAACGTAACAAGTGTTACGGTTATAGGTATTGTAAATATTGAAAATACTTCTGACTTGTGTGTGATTCAAGGATGGAGTTATGTGTGTGAACTTGGAAGAAGATGAAGATCCAAGAAGTCTTGTAACTAGATTAGTTCATGTATTTGTTGTGAGGAGAGTGTTGTCCTAGTGTGTAGGTTAGGACTTAGTGTGTCTTGTGTGAAGGCTTGGATCGGGAAAGGATTCAAGTGTGTATTGTGTGAAGGCTTGGATTGGGTGAAGATCCAAGTGTGTCATAGTGTGAAGGCTTGAATCGGGTGAAGGTTCAAGTAAACGGGAGTGCTCTTTCGTGTGAAGGCTTAGATCGTGTGTCAATTTAAGTGGGACAAGAGTGCTTGTCCGTGTGGCCACGTGGACCTTGGTGTAGATTGGTTCTAGCTAGGATTAGAACTCGACATTCCGCTTAGTGTTGTTAAAGCTTGTGTAAACTTGTGTACAGATTGTTCCGCCTGAAGGAGTATGTTGATATAGTGATTGATAACTCTCGAGTGTGGTACTTGGGGAGTGGAGTAGGACGAAGGAGTGAGCTTCATGCCAAACCACTATAAATCGCCGCCTCTTTGGTTGTGTTCTTTCCTTACTCTTTCCATTACTTGTTTGTTTATATGTGTTAGTAGCTAAATTGATATCACATAACTAGTAGAATTAAACATGTTTGCAAAAGAATTTTAACCGGACCTAAAAACGGCGAAACGTTTTAGCAAGTAAAAAGAAACGGTGAAATTATTCAACCCCCTTTCTAGTTTCTACATAAACCCATACCCTCCTGGAATAATCTTCAACAATAGATAAAAATACCTCTTACCTCCCAATGATTCCACCTGAGGCGGACCCCATAAGTCTGAATGAACAAAGTCTATCACTCCCTGAGTAGTGTGCCTTCCAAAACAGAAACTGACTCTATGTGACTTTCCCAGAACACAATTCTCACAAAAATCGAGCTTACCTAGACTTTTCTTTCCAAACAACTCTTGCTTTTCTAGCACCTGAAGTCTTGCCTCACTAATATGTCCCAGTCTTTTGTGCTAAACCTGCGAAAGACTGTCTTTTTCTTCAACACTAGCATTAAGCTCACCCGCCACTGCATGGCCATCCAAAGAGTATACGCAATTATCCCTTCGGGTTCCAGATAAAATAACCTTGGAACCATTAATCACCTTGATTTTGCCCGACTGCATTTTTACGGTATGTCCCTTTTTTTCAAGAGTTCCCAGCGATATCAAGTTTCTTTTCAATTCAGGAATATACCTGACATTGTGTAACACAAAACTTGACCCATCTTTCAGTTGTAGCCTTACCTTGCCAATACCTTTTGATCTAGTACTCGCTGGTGTCACCCAACAGTACCCTGCCCCCATCGCATTCTAGAAAATCAAAAAATATATCTAACCTTGGTGTCATGTGGTATGAACCTCCTAAATCCATGATCCAATCTAGCAGAGCCTCTGCACTCATAACCATCATCACCTTAGAACCGTCATAAATCGAACCACTGGAGCTTGGTTGATCATCTTTCTTGACGAAACAATTTGACTTCTTGCGATTATTCTTTGGACAGTTTCTCTTCAAGTCCTCCTCAGATTGGCAAATAAAGCACTTGAGTCTTCCACCTCGAGACTTCGATCTTGACTTTCCCCTAGACTGATGCGAATTCCTGCGATCAGTTCTTCCCCTCACGTATAACCCTTCACCATCATCCCCCTTCGCCTTAGATCTTTCTTTGATTTCCTTTGAATTCAGTGTGGCTATCACATCCTCCAAATTCAGAGCTTCCCATCCATAAAGCAAGGTGTCCATAAAGTGTTTGTATGATGCTGGTAAAGAAGTGAGTAATAATAAAGCAATATCTTCATCCTCGAATTACCTCAATATTTGCTAAATCAAGAACGATTTTGTTGAACTCATCTATATGCTCGGAAATATTTCGTCCAACCGGCATGTAGAATGTATACAACTTCTTCTTCAGGTACAACTTGTTGGCCAAGGACTTTGTCATGTACGAGGTCTCAAGCTTGGTCCAAATCCCCGCTGCAGTCGTCTCCCCGGTCACCTCTCTCAGAACCTTGTTACCTAAACACAAAATCACGGCACTTTGAGCATTTTTATTTAGCTTAGCTTTCGCTGTAGCATCCATATCCGTGGGTAAAACCTACATAGCTGCTTCACATCCATGTTGGATTAATAAAGCACACATCTTGATTCTCCATAACCCGAAATCACTAGTTCCATCGAATTTTTCAATGTCAAACTAGGCTCCCGTCATTCTTTATCCCTTTATTAATTTCCTAAACCTTGTGAAAAAACCTCACAATCACAAACTAACAAAGTCCATTGTGCAAAGATAATACCCTTCAAGTATAATAACTTTTTCTTTTAAGAATAAAACAAAAATAAACTTGTAAGTCAAATTGACTTTTCTTACCACCCACTTTGAAGTATATTTAACTTGTTTTTCTTTTTATTTATTAATAACCAAATAGCAACAAAAAACAAGATCTGAACCAGTTCTTCTTCTTCCTTTGTCACCTCAATGAAAAACCTAATCGACCAGAAAAAAAAACCCTACCGTTGATCTTCGATAAACCGAAAAACAACAAACCCTCAAGCCTCCTACACCTTGTCGCAGACCCGGACAATTGAAGACTCGTGAAAACTTTTAACTGTCGACTCAAGAACCCTTCAAGATGATCGAATCTAGCTCTTGTTAGTCTCCAACCGAGCTCTTGATGCCACTTGTTGGTATTCAGTCGCAACCAAAAATCCAAGAACTAGAAGCGGAACCCGATCGACTTCTTGAAGAATATCGACACACCAATTAACAAGTGTGACAGAAAAATAAAGAACGATCAATGTACAAGTAAGTAACCCTAACGACTCTTTGATTAGTATTGAAAGAATGCGTAACAAACCCTTCCCCCCCCCCCCCCCACCTCCTTTTATAGAGATGAGGGGGGAGAAAAACCGACTTGTACAAAGACTCTAAGTCGGCTGTGAAAATAGGCAATAAAGAAAAATGGGTTGGGCTTGGGACACAAGCCAACCAAACAACTCTTTAAGCTATTCATATTTGACTAATGACTTAACATTAACACTAAGACCCGCAAACTTAACAATAAGCTAATATAGAGACTAAACTCATAATAGTTTATGATGAAATGGAGGATATCATGGCTAAGGAAGGGAAAGCAAATCATGTTATGCCAAAGAGGCGGTTGGTTCAAGTGCCTCTATGTTTGTGAAATTTCATATATAATCATAAAATGATCTAGATAAAAGTCATGTCCTTATTCATATATAGATGAAAGAGATGATCCGATATTTCATGACTAAAGCAACACGGAGAAATGAGGGGTATATACCAACACTCGAGGAGCATCAATCAGTTACATTCATGTGTTGTGGCTACAAAATCCTTACAATAGCAAGTTTTGTTAGCATGGGTGATATAATCAAAGATGATACATTCAACTGGGTTCTCACTAATCCTCCACTAATCAAAGCTTCAAGTGAAATTTATAGGATTATGGACGATGTTGTTGGTCACAAGGTACATACAACTTTGATCTATGTTATATTTTTCACTTTTTATGGAGAAAGAATATAAAATCTTACTAGAGGTTGTGGGTTCAAGTCTTGTTGGAGACATGTGAGATTGAATTTGTAAGATAGGTAGTGTACATTGTAAAAAATTTCCGTTCAAAAAATAATAATAATAAATAAGTCTTACTGTTTTAGACAATTGATTCAGTAAGATTTATATTCTTGGATAGTCAATTAACTAAGCTCAAATTATAGGAGGAACAAAAACGAAATCTTGCTCCATCTAGTGTTGAATGTTACATGAAGGAAAATAATGTAAATGATGAGGAGTATGTTTTACCAATTTTTCAATCAATGAGTAGAAGAAGCATGGAAAGATTTGAACCGAGAAGCACTTACATGTGAGGGAGTTCCTCTGCCTCTTACAATGAGTGTGGTCAACTTAGCACGCGTAATGGATACCCTATATAAACATGAAGATACTTTCACCCGTGTTGGACAGGAATTTGTAGGTCATATCCAATCTCTTCTCGTTCACCCTATGAGCGTCTGAGTTGTGGGCGGGTCTTCACGTGAGTGATCATGTTGGATAATGGATGATTATGGCGATCTAAACATCTAATATATAAGATTTCCCTTTCGCTTGTACTCAATAATTTTCAAACACTTAATTCGGGATAAAATAACGTAACAGATGTGTAATAATCCTAATGTATGTATTGTTTGAACTTACGTGTCATATTTCCATGGTCTTATATGATATAAGTAATTTCATGCTTCAAATTATTGTATCCTTGTTTATTTTTAAGGGAACGGGTAAGAAAATGTGTTGTGATGATAAACTAATGGTAAGAATCACTTTTGTCCTAAGGAAAACATATACACTACCATATTTCTTGGAATACAAACCTTCATAACATCGACGTGTGTGTATATATACAACAGAAAAAAATCAAGTACGTGTTGTAACAATGACAATAAGATAAAACATTGACTGTGTCCTTAACAACCTCCTGCACAGGAGATGCAGCCATTAGTATGTTTCAATACTAAATATGAGAATTTTAAAAATGGATAAATGGATCAATGTAGGTCATACTTTGACTTCAACAGGTCAAATCAGTAAAAGTTTAGAAATTTAAAACCTTCAAAATAGTGTCAAAATTGCACTGAGCATACTAAGTTTTTCTATCTCTAAAAACTAGATTTTCATTGCAATAAACTAATATAACAGTTTCTATATCATCTTTAATAGACTAATTAAGGAACAGAACAAACCACTTGTTTGCAGGACTGCCTGACCCATGTGTTTCGGCTGGAACTAAAAACTTATCTATTTTCCCCAGTTATCCAACCAACATGACCCGCCCATTTTGGTATCTCTATTAAATTTTACTGAAGCTATGGGTATCAAATTAAAAGTATAGAAAACTTGTATCTATTAGTTGTATGGGACACTGTGTTTAGGTCATAAGGTTGTACCTTCTAAGAGTTTTTTTTGTTAAACTTATAACTGGGTCAAGTTATCGTTTTAACTAAATTTGATAGTACCATTTGCCTTTCCGAACCGGTAATAAACAGTTTATTAGCTCAGGAGAAAATCATATAAAAGATAACATTGTAAAAAATTGGTAAAACCAATGTACAATATTTGAAACCAGAGTTGTTAAATGTGCATTCATCCTATCATGTGCATCCACACCAATTAGAGTTGTTTGTCTTTGTACACGGTGACAATATGAGAAATAAATTATGGTCATTTAGTCCCATAAATAAATAAAATAAAAAAAGAAACAAATTTTATTCAACTTTCTAGTATCCAATACACAACTGGCTTACTACCAGAAATGGTCCAAATATTTCTACTGTAATGAGTTTGTAATTCTTAGCAGAACAAATACATGTGAATATGTGATCTAGCATAGCTTCTTGTTAACTGCATCTCACTAAAGCTTTAGTGATTTTGAACTTACATGTTGACAGACAAGTTTGCTATGTACCATCGATAATCAAGGTATAAACTATATTCTCCTCAAGGATGCCACATTTCATTTACTTGAGACGGATTCAGTTGGATTAGATTTTATCTCTAACTAATCTAACAAATTTAGTTTGAGAGGATACAATCAGACATGTAAAATGGATCAAAAATCAACAAAAGTTTCTTCAAGGCATTTAACATTCAAAATCTTTTTATTCAAACATTATTATTTCAAATAATATACTTGTGCTATCATATATGGCATGATAACTATTTATAAACAAACCAATGAGCATATATTTTTAGACGTAAGCATTTCTAGTAACCAAAACCCAATTACATATTATTTCCCCAAGCCTAAGTCGCGTTGTATTTTCTATAGGTCATTTGCGATCTTTGCGGTTTTTCTCGACGTGCACACTTCTCCGATTTTTATTACTACACCATCGTTGGTGAGTTCATAGCCCCAATTTTTACTTCAATTGTTTTACAAACTCCATGGGGGAGATACATGCTATATTTACTTATGATCACAATTGCTTTAAATTGTATGCTTTCCTGACATTATTATTGCCTAAGTTTCCCATAGCCTGAAAGTCCCTTTTATCGTGAATCGTTAATTACATGCGTGTAGACGCGAATATTGTGAATAGATCTATTGGGACTGACATCCCTCACATTGGAATGCTGAGTTCTGCTACCATGTGTACTGTATTTATAAATCGTTAGGTATATTGGCTATTACCTATTGTCAAAGGGCATATTATATTCTGTTAGAATATCCTTGAATGTGTTAAAGATCGGTGTCATGAGCTTAGGGCAATAATAACTTTTTCCATCTTTGTATTCGTTGCTTAGTCACTATCATAAACTAAATTATATTGTGATCAACTACTTATTAATTAAACTCTATGGATTTCACTCAACCTTTATGTTGAATTTTTTAGCATGTTTTATCTCAGGTTTTAAGGCATGAAAGTCTTGGATGGAGTTGCACAGATATCATTTGAAGACTCGGCATATTTTCACATTTGAAGAGACTATTTTTTTTAAAGATTTATGTTATGTTTAAAACATTTGTGATCTTTTGAAAACATTGGGTTTATAAAAATTGTTGGGACCACTTTGCAAAATCTGAGTTTTAATGTATCAAATATGAAACACTTTTAAAACGTCTCTTTTGAAGGGTTGTTTTCTATGACTTGTACTTTTTGCTATTAAGTAATACCCCAGTGACACTATTTTCCGCTGCGATATTTTGGGAGTGTTACAGAATGGTATCAGAGCCACACGTGAGCCGTTCAGGATGGTGGGGCAAACCTCATTGAGGACGATGAGTCCCTAAGGGGGTGATTGTAACACCCTAAGCAAATCCCACATCGGCTGTGTCTTGGTGAGATGCTAGGGATATAAGATAACATTCCCTTACAATGACACAACACGTTTTGTGGTCTACTGTGACTAGAGTTCTTAGGAACTGGCTTGGGTTACCTGCCGAAGTCTCACATGAGGGCCACAAAGCAAAGCCGTGAGCCTGCGGGCAAAGTGGACAATATTGTGGTCTGACTAGGCAGGATGTTACAAGTGCTCTCACCCATTTTGAGCTATCACACATTTGCCACCGAGAATTTATTCACTCATTTGATTTGGGCACACTAAGGCTAAATATATTTCTGCAGACGTAAAGGATAAACTACTCTAATAGAAGGGTGTCATGTGGTTGCAATAACACGGAGAAAACATGTGTTGACGTATGTGTCTGGACGACACGTGCCAAACCGAAGAGTCTCCTTCAGTCCGAAGGAAAGTACAGGAAGGCGGATGCTACTCTTGTCTGAGGGGCATGTGGCGAAGGATCGTAAAGGTATACACTCCTTTTTATACAGGTACATGCTTTTACCTAGTGGTCTGATGCAAGAACCAGACTACGCCACCTAACCCGGATATTACGGGGTTGTGTCTCCCACGTGACTTGACAGCTAGCACCTAAGACTAGGTATAGCTCGCCGTGTTCCTTCCCAAGACAGAACAGGTATCGAGGAACCAACTTAGGTACCAACCTCTTTCTCTCTCTATATATACTACTCTTTATATCTCTTTTATATCATCTCATTTTACGCACCCACAATACACCACAACACATTATAATAAATCCTTAACATACGAGGTACTGACTTGACCATCGGAGGGTGGTTCCTGGGGCTTCGGCCTCGGGACCCTTTTCTAACGGGTTCGTTCATGTTTGTAGTATACTTTCAAGCTTGGAACAAAGACAGAAGGCATGTGAGAGCCGTCAAGATCTATTCGACAGAAATATGCTTCAACAAATTGGCGCCATCCGTGAGACCTGTTATTCATCTACCAAGAGTTAAGAATGACGGGTCACACCTCCAGTCTGGTACGGGCGTTCATTTTAAACGTTTGGTACAGACGAAGAACAGTGTGAAGCAACTAAGGGTTGTCCAATATAACTTCCTTTGGTCATTTTGTTTGAATGTACTACCCTGTTTAGATGTGTTGTTTCGTTCAAGCACACTGTCTCGTTTGGCATGGACGTTCGGTTTTGACATCAAGTATGGACCGACTAAAGGTCTTTCGGTATGATTTTCTTCGGTTAAGTTGTTTAGATATACTATGTCATTCGGATGAGATGTGTTCCTTGGAGTACTGCCTTGTTCAAAATATTGGTGACGGGTTCCATCTGTTGGACGCGAAAAGCAAAATTGGACGATAATATGAGTTGGTAACTCCTAGTAGACAATAACCTGTCGCCTTGTTGGCTGAGCATAGTCGCTTCAGGACTCAAAAGAAAAAAATGTATTCATCGGTAAAGTAGTGCTACCTCAAAATGATTGGTAGCAAAAAACTGAAATGGTTAATGCTTTAATTGGAACAACTTGCATACTATGATGCCTAAGGTACAAGCAAAAATCTCTAATTATTCCTTACTATTATACTGTTTACAACTTGTTATGCATGACTTACTGCTACCCTAGACTTTTCATGGCATGTATGTATCTATGAAAAGATGTTCATGTATGCATATTGATGGGTAGATATATATGGTCAATGACATTTATTGATGCACACTTACTACCCTACATTATTGCACATGATACAGGCTCTAGGAGACTTTGTATAGTCTAGCGCTCTCTCACTTTTCATATCAACTAACAAAAAGATAAAATATAATATGTGGAAAGTATATCTATGATGTAGCGACTAGGAAATTTATAATCTTTTAAACACGCAATGATGCTAGATCTGATATTAAAAGGACTCGGTCTATTACTCGGTACTAGTTTTGTACACACATGTTTGCTTTATGCAACTAGTACTTTACCTAATATCCAATGACAAAGTGAAAATAGGAGTATCACTTGATTTATTTCTTATACCCCTTTTAAGATATACAGTCAATTGAAATAAAATTACAACTCGTTTACCTAGCATTGTAAAAAGTTACCTCATGCTAGACGTCTTTTGGATTCTATTCATGTAGAGAAGCACTGACAAACTTTGTGCTATACCTTCACATTTTATTTGAATAATCAAACCCGTTTCATTGAATGTCACAAGAATCGATTTTAAACAACCTAAAGTGACATTATGCACAAGTTTCAGGATCTAGTTATGTTTAACCTTGAGAAACCGGTTTAATTAATCAAGTATTCGTTGGCACCATGTAAAGATTCAAAATATTAAAGGTGGGCATAAAAGTAAAAATAAACGGATACGGGCCCAGCCGAAGGCCAGACTTTTACCATTTGTTTTCTTCACAAACCAAAACAAATAAAAAAACTACCAAAACATGCAAAACTATACTTTTATGTGTCGGATATGATTATCTCTTCATCTATTCTCTCTCGTTTTGGTCGCACGTAAATACAAGTATGCTTTGAAAATAATTTGCCTATGAAAATAAAATATGAGAGGTTTTCATGATAATAAAATTGTAATAATTACCACACTAAATAAGTTTTCAACACACAAGTAATGGTTGATGCTTCTCCATCATAACTCCGACCGTCAAAAGCTCAGCTCCGAGCGGCAAGCAATAACCTCCATATTTCTAGCCTCTCGTCTACTTATCGAGCTTCATTTCTTAAGCTCCCAATGTTGAGCATAGATATTACTCACCTTGTTTTTTGTGGGTTGTTCTTCAGTTCCCTTTCCACTTGTTCCAACATTCTTGAATTTCGGAATAGATCATTGCAACGAATCTACAAACACAAACCTGGAGTTCCGATGAACCTCTATCAGCTTCATTATTTTGCCTATCGAGCATGCGCTTGACTTAATGTCAAGTTGCCATCTAAGATTTTTTATCTAATAAATCTATGATCAAGTTGTAATACAATCCCTAATACATAACTTTATACCCTTCGGTCAACTTCCGTCATACGTCCCCATTTGTGACCTAAAGATTTGTTATAACTATTCTGTTAGTCGCTTAACTGAACTCCTTTTATTCTTTTTCACTAAATAACCTTCGTAAGACATTTCCATTGGAGGCCTCCGGACGTGTTATAATTATTCTATTAGACGTTTGAATTTCGTCCAACTTTTAATACACATATGTATTTGTTCTTTTTTTTTTATGGATGCATATGGTCTTCCGTCCAACTTTTAATAGACACTGGTGCTCCATGTCGAGATACTCTCTCTTTCACATTGAGCTTGGTCAACTTATCTATACTGTAGTTCTCTCTGATCGGCAAAAAGGGTGCAGACTTAGTCAATCGATCGACTATTACCCAAATAGCATCAACTCCTGTCGAAGTCCTAGGTAACTTGGTGACGAAATCCATTGTGATTCTTTCCCATTTCCATTCTGGGATCTCAGGTTGCTCTAGTAAACCAGACGGCTTCTGATGTTCGGCCTTAACCTTTGCACACGTAAGATACTTAAGAACATAATCGGCAATCTCAGCCTTCATATTGGGCCACCAATATAACTTCTTCACATCCTGATACATCTTATCAGATCCTGGGTGAATAGAATACTTTGACTTATGAGACTCGATCATAATTAAATCTCTCAGTCCTCCAAAAAAAGGTACCTAACTTCTTCCTTTATAACACAAAGTTCCATCTGAACGTTTCTCAAGTTTCTCTTTCCTGATCATCCCATCAAGTTTCTCTTCCTTGAGATCTCCTCGTTCCACGGCTTTCTCTTGATCTTGCAGAATCTGGGCGGGTAGATTCGAGTTGATCGTCAAAACTAAAGCTCAAACACGTAACGATTTCAAACGTTCCTTGCGGCTCAATACATCAGCTACAACATTAGCCTTTCCCGGGTGGTATCAAATCTCGTGATCATAATCGCTCAACGTCTCTAACCATCATCGTTGTCGCATGTTCAACTCCTTCTGATCCAAAATATACTATAAACTCTTGTGATCGGTAAAGACGACACACTTATTACCATAAAGATAATGTCTCCACAACTTAAGAGCAAAAACCACGACTCCTAATTCCAAATCATGAGTGGTATACTTCTCCTCATGAGTCTTAAGCTGTCAGGAAGCATATGCCATAACCTTCCCTCGTTGCATCAAAACTGCTCCTAACCCTTGATACGAGGTATCACCATAAACCACAAAATCCTCTACTCCATCTGGCAAAGCCAATATCGGTGCACTACAAAGCTTCTACTTCAAAGTCTGAAATGCTTTCTCTTCTTCCTCTCCCATTCATACTTCTTGTCCTTGTGAGTCAACGCAGTCAACGGTTTAGATATCTTGGAGAATCCCTTGATGAATCTCCTATAATACCCAGCCAATCCTAGAAATTGACGAATTTCGGTGGCGTTAACCGGCGTTTCCCATTTCTCAATAGCCTCAATCTTAGAAGGATCCACATGTAATCCTTCACTATCAATCACATGACCCGAAAATTGTACCTTACGAATCCAAAACTCACACTTAGAGAACTTTGTGTACAACTGCTCATCCTTGAGAAACTTAAGAATCGTAGCCAAATGTTGATTGTGCTCCTCCTCACTCTTTGAGTAGATCAAAATATCGTCGATGAATACTATCACGAATTTATCTAAATAAGGCTTGCATACTCGATTCATGAGATCCATGAATACCGCGGGTGCGTTTGTAAGACCGCATGACATAACTTGAAACTTATAATGACCATAACGGGTCTTGAATACCGTATTGGGAATATCCTCTTCCTTAACTCTGAGTTGGTGATAACCGGACCTCAAGTCTATCTTAGAGTAGTAACTCGATCCTTGCAACTGATCAAACAAATCATCAATCCTTGGTAACGGGTAGCGGTTCTTCACGGTCAACTTATTCAATTCTCGGTAGTCAATACACATCCTAAACGATCCATCTTTCTTCTTCACAAATAACACTGACGCTCCCCAGGGCGAAGAACTAGGTCGAATGAATCCTTTATCCAACAATTCTTGCAATTGCTTGGACAACTCTGTGGAAAACTAGAAGGGGGGTTGAATAGTTTTACGTCTTTTTAATTCGTTATAAAATTAGTTTTAGAGTTTACTTAGCTTTTAAAAACTTAGATTCGATAATATGTGATCTCAAGTCTTGTACAATATAAACAATTAACACTACACAATATATTACAATGATAAATAATGAAATAAGTAAGAGATGGAAAGATCGAACCGCGAGACGAGAGATTTATAGTGGTTCGGCTACAAGGATACCTTCCTTGCCCTACTCCACTCCCCGAGCACCTAACTCGAGAGTTTTCTTCACTATATCAACAAGCTCCCTTATGGCGGAGAAAACCGTACACACCAATTTACACACCAATTTACACACCACTTTTCACACGACTACTACGTCACACCTAAGTCACAACTTCTTCAAATCAATCTACTTCACAACTAACAACTCCACACCTATCTTCTTCACACCAATCTAGTTCCTAGCTTTTCTTCTTCACACCAAGCTACTAACTAATCACACAATCTATATCTAACACAACTATCTACAATCAAATATTCACAACAATCTTCACAAAGAATAATGTAAATAATCTTTGAAGATGCACCAACAACTTAATGTGGAGATCACAACAAGTTATAATACTTCTTGTCTTGAGGGATAGAAGTATTCTTCTCTTGCACTTGAGAGGATGAAGGTTGGATCACTTTGAAACAAAGAATTATACACTTATGATCAAAGGATAAGAGAATAGAGATTTGGATCTAGATCAGAAAGTTTAGAAGTGCAAAAGGTGAGAAAAATGTGTGAACTGATCCAGTATTTATAGGGGAGAAAAAACACTGTTCTGGAGCGTGGCCGGTCCCCTTAATGATTAAGGGGGCCGCCTAAGGAATTAAGGGGGCCGCCCTTCAGAACGTTGGTTTTTCTTGTCTTTTAGTGGGGAATATTTTTCTGGATAGAATTTGCCATTTTTGGTTGGAAATTTGAAATCATATATTTATAATGAATTAAACATATTCTTTTAATTCCAAAAGTAATTTTGTAAAAGATATAAGATGTTTAACACATTTTATAAAAATTCTAGTGATTAGAAAAATTTCCTTTGATCATGAAATGTACTAAACCCTTTGTTTATTCATACCTTAAGTGATATGGAAGCAAAGACAAATATTAAGCACAAAAAACTTGTTTACGTCATAAGTTTTAGATTAATGAGTTTATGCTTTGTAATTATCAAAACATAGAGACATTGTTAATATGCTAACAATGTTTTAAGACATTATTTATGTCAACAATCTCCCCCTTTTTGATGATTATAAAACCTTAAACTCATTAGGTCTAAAAATTAATTTTTAGACAAGAATTTAGAGTTTAACATTCTCTTCTCCCCCTTTTTGTAAAATCAAAAAGGTTAAAGCTCCCCCTTGATGTATACTCCCCCTCATTTGAGAGCACCAAGGAGATGAGCTATGGAAATCTTGGCTACACAAAATATTAGAAGAGAGCAAGACAAATATACATGCAAAGCAATAGTTATAAAAATAGATTCATTCAAGCATCATAGAAAGCATTACAACATTTAATATGCTCAAGGCATATTAATCATAATAAAACAAATGAAAATACATAGTCCTATATTGCCTAGAAAGAGCACTTGGACTTGCTTGCAACTCATGGTTGATTGTTTTATTTGCTTGAAGGATAGCATAAGCATAAAGCTTAGTTGTTAGATGGAGAGGGATATGGAGTAAGGTATGGAGCGGAAGAAGTGGCCCTTACGATATTGTATCGTGTTAGGGGTGGAATGGGATGACGTCGAGTGAGGAGATATTCATTCCAAGAAATATCTTCACTCAAGTAAAGGATTTGTTTTTGGAGAAAGATGTGACAAGGGCAATAGTGAGTGTGGTTTGTAACTTGATCCAAGTTGAGAGAGTGAGGAAGGCAATTGTTATAGGGTGATGATGGAGGTTGCCCTTTGTTGCGTTGTGCAAGATGCATGGCATTGAGATCACTAAGATCATGGATTTGTGATATTTCATCACGGAACTTTTGCTTTTCCGTGGTAATGTGGAGAAAGTCATTGTGTTTATATGGAGGAATTGGGTTTGTGTAGTTGGAGTTGTAATGGGATGGTTGATCAACCTTGTATGGATCATTACAAAGGATTTGAGGATGAGGTGAGTGATTTGGCATAAAGGAAGATGTTTGGCCAATGTTGTATGGTTTGTAAGTAGGATCAAATGAATGTCCTTGTGAGTGTGGTGGAAAGTTTGGGAAGTAAGTGGTTGGTGGTGTTGAATGACTTCCAACTTCACTTGTTATGATGGATTTGTTTCGAGGGCTTTTTCCTCGCCAAATGGGTTTTTCCGTCATTCTTGCAAGCCTTGAGGCTTTTGGTTTGGGTTTGTTTGGAGAAGCCATGAAGGGATGAGTAAAGAGTTTTGAGGATTGGGGTTATTTATAGTGTAAGATTTGGGTGTTTATGGATGGATAAAGTTTGTTTGGGAGGTTAGGAAAAATTGTGTTGGTGAAGATTGGGAAATGTAGGTTGAAATGGGCTAAAAAGCAGAAAAGATTCTGTAAACCCGACCATCAGATGGCCGGTACCCTTAATTAGGGGGCGGTCCCCTTAATGATTAAGGGGGCCGCCTTATAGAATTAAGGGGGCCGCCCATCTGGTGATTTCCAGGTTGCCAGAATTGGGTTTTTGGCAGAAAATTTGTAGAAAGGTTATGTGTTTGGATTAGAATTCAAGCAAGTTCAATTCTCTTAGGCAATATAGAGTCTAATCTAATCAAGATATAGCATGCATGCAAAAACACATATGCAAAAGAGCAAATAATCAACACATAATAAGCAATAGGGGGTAAGTAAGGGCAAGCACACTTAAGCTTCCTAAGGCACCTATCTTAGATTAAAGGCAAAGGCAATTAGTGAGTGAAAAACTAGTGATGGATCAAGATGATACCATTATTAGTGAATTTGTCCTAGTGAGTGTCTATATGCAACAAATGTGGAGTTGTGATTGTTTCGACTCCTAGAAGCAAAAAGAAATAACGATCCTAAGAAACAATCCAAATGATCTCCTTGATTCAATTTTTGCTCGATCATGAATGTCAAAGACATATATTAGATTATATACCTTGACAATTTATGTGAGAGTTTATGCATGATTTTGAAATACAATGTTTTTAGAATTAGTCAACAATGCAAGGAAAAAGATTTTCATGGGATTCCTAGATTGTGAGAATAATTTTTAGAGAAAATTGATTGAGTTTTACAAAAATGTTTATGCAAAGAAAATAAATTTTCTCAATCTTTAGCTTTGTGCGAAATAGATTCCTAGACTCATAAAAGGTGAAAGGGAAGAAAAATAAATTTCATGCAAGTATGAATTAGAATTAATATAATTTAGTCAACTTGTTCCATCATTCCTAATCCTAAACGCAAGTGGTTGAATAATTCACGCTTAAGGGGTTTTGTGAATATATCCGCAATGTTGTCTTCCGATGCAACCTTTTCTATAGATATATTTCCCTTTTGTACATTATCCCTAAGAAAATGGTGACGTATTTCTATGTGTTTAGTCCTAGAGTGTTGCACCGGATTTTTACTTAAATCTATCGCACCTTTGTTATCACACATAATGGGGACATTTTCTAACCTAATGCCATAGTCTACGAGAGGTTGTTTCATCCATAGTGCTTGTTGACATGCCTTTCCGGCGCTTACATATTCGGCTTCGGTGGTAGAAATAGCAAGAACGGTTTGCTTCTTCGAAAACCAAGATGTTAGACAACATCCCATAAACGTACAAATACTGCTAGTGCTCTTTCTATCTACGTAGTCTCCCGCATGATCCGAATCCGCATAGACAATGGTTTCTATGCCAGATTCCTTAGGATACCATAATCCTAAGTGTATAGTGCCTTTAATGTATCGGAAGATACGCTTAACCGCTTCTAGGTGAGAGGTTTTGGGATCCTCTTGAAAACGGGCACAAAGGCATACACTAAACATGATGTCGGGTCTACTTGCCATCAAGTATAGTAAACTACCTATCATTCCTCTATACTTGGTGTTATCTATGGACTCACCTTCATCGTCCTTTGTGAGCTTTACCTCCGTAGACATGGGAGTTTTCATGGGTTTTGAGTCTTCTAGGCCAAACTTCTTAAGCATTTCCTTAATGTACTTAGATTGGTTAAAAAATATTCCATCTTCTAATTGTTTTATTTGTAATCCTAGGAAGAAGTTAAGTTCACCCATCATACTCATCTCAAACTCATCATGCATGATTTTGGCAAATTCATCACACATGTGTTGACAAGTCGATCCAAATATAATGTCATCAACATATATTTGGATAATGATGAGATTTGTGTCTTTCCTTTTAGTGAAAAGAGTGTTATCTACCATTCCCATGGAATAATCATGTTTAATAAGAAAATCTTTTAATCGATCATACCAAGCTTTGGGATCTTGTTTGAGTCCATACAAAGCTTTCTTTAACTTATAAACATAATCAGGTTTTGCGAAATCAATGAATCCTGGAGGTTGTGCCACATATACCTCCTCATTGATAAAACTGTTAAGGAATGCACTTTTCACATCCATTTGGAATAACTTAAAATCTAGGGCGCAAGCATAGGCAAGTAATATCCTAATCGATTCTAGTCTGGCTACGGGGGCATAAGTTTCGTCATAATCAATTCCTTCTTGTTGATTATAACCTTGGGCAACTAACCTAGCTTTATTCCTAGTAACTATTCCATTCTCGTCTAACTTATTCCTATATACCCATTTGGTTCCTATGATGGTCACATCCTTTGGATTTGGGACTAGTTCCCAAACATCATTTGCCTTAAATTGATTTAATTCTTCTTGCATGGCTATAACCCAACTTTCATCCTTTAAAGCCTCGCTAATATTCATAGGTTCTATTGCTGAGAGGAAACAAAAGAAATTGTTTTTATCTTGGGATTGTGACCTAAGGGTTCTTTGGTTAAGATGTCCTATTATATTATCTAATGGATGTGATCTAGATTCTTTAATATTAACAGTTTTGTTATTTTCAAAGTGAATATCTTCATTATCATTTCCTATTGGTTTTGTTTTACTAACCTCAATAGCTTCATCTTCGACTAAATCATCATCTTCTAAAGGTAATGTTTTAGGAGGTGGTGGTGTTTCATCAAATGTTACATTTAGTGATTCCTCTACTTTCATGAGTGTTTGTTAAGTATTATATATGCTTTGCTATTTTGCGAGTATCCTAAAAATATTCCTTCATATGATTTTGGATCAAACTTAGTGAGATAGTCCTTAGTGTTTAAAATATAGCATTTACTTCCAAATACCCTAAAGTAGCTTAAGTTTGGTTTTCTACCTCTTAATAACTCATAAGGAGTTTTTCCTAGAATTCTTCTAATTGACACCCTATTTAAAATATAAGTTGATGTATCTATGGCGTGACACCAAAATTTTTGTGGGATGGATTGTTCATTTAACATAGTTCTACTCATTTCTTGTAGTGACCTATTTTTTCTTTCTACTACGCCATTTGATTGAGGAGTACGAGGAGCGGAGAAATTGTGAGATATTCCATTTAACTCGCAATATTTTACGAATTGTACTTCGTTACCAAATTCCCTACCATGGTCCGTCCTAATGGCAACTATTGAGCATCCTAATTTATTTTGAATCATTTTACTAAATATTTCGAATTTTTCAAAGGCTTGGGTTTTGTCACTTAAAAAACTAGTCCACGTGTATCGTGAGTAGTCATCTACTATTACTAAGGTATATTCGTTTCCTCCATAGCTCCGCACAGCGGATGGACCAAAAAGATCCATATGTAATAATTCTAGGCACCTAGTAGTGGATACTATATTTTTGGCTTTGTGACTAGCATGAGCTTGTTTTCCAATTTTACATGCATCACAAAAATGCTTGTCATATTTTAGGTTAGGCAAATTTCTAACTAATTCCTTAGAGGCCAAAGATTGTATTTGTTGCATGTTAGCGTGTCCTAATCTCCTATGCCACAGTGTAGAGTTTTCATCTAGGGTCGTTAGGCATATCCTATCCTCAGGTTTGTTTCCTAGTTTCATAACATATATGCCACCTTTCCTTATTCCTCTACCTATAATTTTTCCATTCTTAACTATTTCGCTATCATCTTCGGTAAATGTGACTCTACATTTATTATCACATATTTGTCCTACACTAAGCAAGTTATATGTTAATTTATCTACATGCTCAACATTTTCAATAGTAAGTGAGTCTTGAGAGATCGTACCTTTGCCAATGATTTTTCCACGTAAGTCACTACCAAAAATAACGTTACCTCTACTGTATGCCTTGTATGTAGAGAATAAATTGCGGTTCCCCGTCATGTGCCTCGAACATCCGCTATCTTTGATCCATTCGTCAGGTTCCAAGTCAATTCCTAAACATATTTCGTCGGTTTCTTTTGCTATGAAACACTTTTCGTCTCTTGGCTTTTCAACTTCTTCTTTGTCACTATCACTCCATGTTCCACTAACAAAAGCACCTTGACTTTCATAACCCGGTGGCTTTAGACATTCGCCAGTGAGATGATTTGGACTTCCACATCTAAAGCACTTTCTTTTCCCGTAGTTGTCACTTCTATTCCTTTGGAATGCTTTTCTTTCGTCTCGTGATGATCTAGTGAATCTTCCTCGTCTCTTGAAGAACTTCTTGAATTCTTTTACGGCCATTGCATATTCTTTGTCTTCACTTTCGTCACTTGAATCATCATCATCACTAGGTTCCTTTTTGGCTTTTAGAGCAATGGATTTGGTTTGTTCTTTCTTGACTTTGACCGTTTCCGAATCTCTTCTTATGATTTCTTCATGAACCTTCAAGTTGCCAATTAGTTCATCTAGTGATAACGTCATCAAGTTCTTTGATTCTTCGATTGTCGTGACCTTAGCTCGCCATTTTGGATGCAATGCCCTAAGAAATTTCCTAACACAATTTTTACTAGAAAATGTCTCATCAAGTGCTTTTAAACTTGTGATGATAGTGTTAAACTTAGCAAAAGCATTATCAATTGATTCCTCTTCCGGAATCATAAATTGTTCATATTGTTGTACAAGAAGATCTATTTTATTATCTTTGACTTGGCTATTACCTTGGTGAGTAATTATTAAAGAATCCCAAATTTCTTTGGTGGTTTTACACATAAAAATTCTTTCATATTCTTTGCGTGGTAACGCATTATAAATTACCATTTTAGCCTCATTATTTTTTGCTAATTTCTTTTTCAAATCATCATTTTGTTCTTCAAAAGATACAATTTCATTCATTTTAGTTTCAACATTATATTGAATAGGAGGAAAGTCACCAAAGGTAATAATATGCCAAAGATCAAGATCTTTTGATTTCACATACGTTTCAAATCTATTTTTCCAATATAAAAATCCATCACTTTCAAATAGTGGTGGTCTTTGCATAGATTGCCCTTCTAAATATTTTTCAGATTCCATAGATCGTTACAAGTTTTAAAATACAATATATTTTAAAAATCTTGCTAGACGTGGCTCTTGATACCAATTGTGGAAAACTAGAAGGGGGGTTGAATAGTTTTACGTCTTTTTAATTCGTTATAAAATTAGTTTTAGAGTTTACTTAGCTTTTAAAAACTTAGATTCGATAATATGTGATCTCAAGTCTTGTACAATATAAACAATTAAGACTACACAATATATTACAATGATAAATAATGAAATAAGTAAGAGATGTAATGATCGAACCGCGAGACAAGAGATTTAAAGTGGTTCGGCTACAAGGACACCTTCCTTGCCCTACTCCACTCCCCGAGCACCTAACTCGAGAGTTTTCTTCACTATATCAACAAGCTCCCTTATGGCGGAGAAAACCGTACACACCAATTTACACACCACTTTTCACACCACTACTACGTCACACCTAAGTCACAACTTCTACACAACTTCTTCAAATTAATCTACTTCACAACTAACAACTCCACACCTATCTTCTTCACACCAATCTAGTTCCTAGCTTTTCTTCTTCACACCAAGCTACTAACTAATCACACAATCTATATCTAACACAACTATCTACAATCAAATATTCACAACAATCTTCACAAAGAATAATGTAAATAATCTTTGAAGATGCACCAACAACTTGATGTGGAGATCACAACAAGTTATAATACTTCTTGTCTTGAGGGATAGAAGTATTCTTCTCTTGCACTTGAGAGGATGAAGGTTGGATCACTTTGAAACAAAGAATTATACACTTGTGATCAAAGGATAAGAGAATAGAGATTTGGATCTAGATCAGAAAGTTTAGAAGTGCAAAAGGTGAGAAAAATGTGTGAACTGATCCAGTATTTATAGGGGAGAAAAAACACTGTTCTGCAGCGTGGCCGGTCCCCTTAATTATTGGCCGGTCCCCTTAATGATTAAGGAGGCCGCCTAAGGAATTAAGGGGGCCGCCCTTCAGAACGTTGGTTTTTCTTGTCTTTTAGTGGGGAATATTTTTCTGGATAGAATTTGCCATTTTTGGTTGGAAATTTGAAATCATATATTTATAATGAATTAAACATATTCTTTTAATTCCAAAAGTAATTTTGTAAAAGATATAAGATGTTTAACACATTTTATAAAAATTCTAGTGATTAGAAAAATTTCCTTTGATCATGAAATGTACTAAACCCTTTGTTTATTCATACCTTAAGTGATATGGAAGCAAAGACAAATATTAAGCACAAAAAACTTGTTTACGTCATAAGTTTTAGATTAATGAGTTTATGCTTTGTAATTATCAAAACATAGAGACATTGTTAATATGCTAACAATGTTTTAAGACATTATTTATGTCAACAAACTCCTCCATTTCTGATGGCGCTAAATGATACGATGCACGTACAACAGGTGCAGCTCCTAGAACTAAGTCGATGCGAAACTCCACTTGTCGGGCTGGCGAAAGTCCCGGAAAGTCTTCAGGAAATACTTTAGGAAACTCACGCACTACAGGAACATCCTCGGGTCACTTCTCTTCTGATTCCTTCTTAGCCACATGTACTAGGAATGCATTATATCCTTTCTTGATGTATTTCATGGTTTTAATACACGATATGATATTCAGACATGTTCTACTCCTATCACCTCGAACAATCAAAGTCTCACCATTGAGAGGGATATGAACAACTCATTATCTACAAACAATGCTCGCTCGATTATTAGACAACCAATCCATCCCAACTATTATGTCGAAGCTTCTGAGCTCGATCGACATCAAATCGATACTAAACGGGTGATCTAAAAGATTAAGGGTACAACCACGGATCACAGTACGGGTGTCAACTAGGTTACCATCGGCTGACTCAATGCTATAGCTAACACCTAATAGGGTTGGGGTAAGTCGGAGTAACGGCGCAATCTTAGAAGACACAAAACTCATATCGGCACCCGAATCAAACAAAACTCTAACACGAAGGTCGTTGAGAAGAAACATACCAATGACAACATTCGGATCTTGGTGCGGCTCTCCATTTCCGATCACATACACTCTACCACGAGCACCTCCATTTCCTTGTCCAACATTCTTCGGACAATGATTCCTATAGTGTCCACGCTCTCCACATCTATAACAAGTAACCACAGGCTGGGAATTTGCTCATGTCGCCATAGCCCTGCCTCTACAAAACTTTGCAACATGACCAACTTTCTGCACTTCATACATCTCACAGTACACGGTCCAGTATAATGCTGCTGACACTTGTCACAACAAGCTTGCTGCCTAGCATTCACTCCTCCTTGTGCTGGTGTGGCCACAAATGCCTAACAGTCTCCTATCTCCTATTCTGTTGGTGGGGGTGATTGTTGTTACGATACTGATTGTTTTTGTAGCGGTTGTTGAAGTTGTTGTAGTTGTTGTTCCTTCTGTTATTTTCCCATTTCCTCTTGTTGTCAAAGTGATTACCTTTCTGAACAGCACCATGCTTAATCACCTAATCCATAAGACACTCAGCCATGCTAATATTATCATCTAAAGTCTCAGCATTGTACGATGTCACGTGTCCTTGGATATTTGCAGGCAATCCACCAATGAACTTCTCTAGTAACTTCTCATTATCTAGCACCATGTGAGCACAAAATACTTTCAGTTCTTGGAAATGACGTACTGATTGGTCCCGAAATGGTCAGATATCATTGACCAAGGTCAATAAGTCAAAGACAGCCTCGTTTCAATTCTCCGGTGATAGTATAGTGTGTCCCCGGGTCGTTAAGTCCCAGCGAGATTGAAATGGTGCTTTTTGGAAATCGTTTAGGAATGAGTGGCACTGAGGACAGTAGCCGAGATGATATGGAATTGATTTTGCTACTGATATTTTGGTATTTGTACAATGAGGTAATATTCACAAATAACAGATATACAGGTATATGCACAAATTCACAAATAGGGATCAGGTAACAAACAGGAAAAGTGGGATTTAATAGATTACAAACTACAGGGGGTGCAAGTGAAACTTTTGAAAACTTAAAATTAAAGAAAACTTAAAATGAAAATGAAATGATAAAAATGATTATTTTAATATTTAAATATTATTTAATTAATAAAACTATTTAAAATCTAATTTAAATCTAATTTAAATTAACTAATAATTATAAAAATTACAAATTAAACTAAAAACTTGCAAAAACAATTTCTAAACTTAAAAATGAACTTGAAGAAAGTATAAAAAATAAAAATAAATATTTTTGTATTTTTATGAGTTTTTATTAATTAAAAACTATTTATATTAAATAAACTAATTAAACTATTTCAAATTACTAATAATACTAAATTAACTTAGAAAATTATGAGAAAAATTTATAAAACTATTTAACCATCACAGGAATCCTAAAAAATTATAAAACTTCTAAAAATTATATTTAGGCTATTTTCACTAATTATTTACCTTTTAATTAAATTAAATGTAATTTAAATAATTAAAATAAGAAAATTAGAAAATGAATAGTAGAAATTAAAAATATATTTTCTAAAAGTCTATTATATTATATAAGAGCTAGGAAAAATATAAAAACTAGGTTTTGCTTTATAAAAACTAAATATGCTATTTAATACTTAATATTACTTAATAATTAAGAAAACTAATCTTAAATCTAATAAATACTAAATGACAAAATAAAAATCTAGAAAAATTACTGAAATTACTTTAATATAAAGGGAATTTAAGAAAAATATAAAAAGCTAAGTGCTTAAAGAAAATTAAAATGAAAATTAAAATTTAAATAACAATAAATAGAAACTATCACTTAAAATTAAATTGTTTTTTCTTGATTTTTCTTTTACAAAACGATAAAAATACTTAAAACATAAAACTTTTGTGAAAACAAAATTGTCGAAGCTTAAAAATAAGCCAAATGCAAGCCAAAAAGCTTGACAGTTGACTATTGTTGACAAGTAAGGAAAATGGCTCAAATGAGCTTAAGTGGGGTCCACTAAGGTTAATTCTAATTACAATTGGTTAAGTGAACATGTTTAAGCAATAAAAAGCAGGTGGATACCACAGAATAAGCAAATAAGACCTAATTAAGCACTTTGATTCTTGTACATAACTGAAAATGGGACAGAATTCAAGGCTATATCTAAGTGGGGTCCACAGTATTGAGGTCAAACAATGGTCAAATCTTAAAGCCTACTAGGAGGGGGGTTGAAAGAGACCAATTGGTGGTTGTGGGGCCCACTGAGATGGCCAGAAAACCACCACCAAAGTGGTGGTGGTGACTGTGTGTCTGCTGTGCAGGGGAGCAGACAGCCCTGCAGCCCTCTTTGGAGGGTTGTGGGGCCCACAAAAAAAATGGTAAAAATCAAGTGAAGGTTGATTCCTAAAGCTAAGGTGGTATACTACAATCCCTGAAAAGCTCAGATCCTCAAACCTAGTACAAAAATCACTAAAATTCTTGCTATTTTTTAGATTTTCCTGGTATGCAAAATTTAACTTTTTCTATTAAACTCCTTCCTTGACTTTTTTGAGTTTAGATCCTACTTTACTGATTATTTAAGCTATATTAAGCTATAATAGAACTAACTAGGGCTAAGTTACCTACTTATGAATGAAATGAATGGATTTGGGATCACAAGCTCCCAACAGATAACTGTGGGAGTATGTGATGGGTGATTTTGACTATTGAATGAAAGACTTATGGTTTTTCTTCCTTAACAACATCCAATATACCTAAATAGACATACCTTAACTAAAAATAACAACATATTCAGCCTAAGGCTCAGGGTAACAACCTGAGCCAAACACCCCTTAACTTGTAACTGTTTTGAGTTTAAGCTTACAAAAAGCTGATTTAGGCCAAAATCTATGATCCACTAAGCTTAATTATGTAAGATAACATTAAACAAGCATGACTTAATCACTGAAAGGGAACATGTATGAACAAATCAAAGTGAGCAGTTGAGGGCTAGCTTTCACAGTCACTTTGTAAATCTTAAGTATGTGAGTAAAAAACTATAAAATGAACATAACTTTGAACATGATCACAACTAAGCTCTGAAAATATGAATAAACACACATACAAGGATATGGAACAGTAACTAAACAGAAAAATAGGTAGCAAGGTGAAATTGGAACTTACAAGTCCTTATGCACAAAACCAGTAGGATGAACTTTCACAAAATCTAGTTTGTCAAAAACACACTAATAAACCCATGTTTCATCCCAATCTGACCCATCACCCCACAAGTGTTAATTTTGACTTTCATTGACTAATTTGAAACTTTGGAATAGCACAGTAATTATGAAACAAGAAGGTCACCAATAGCTATATTAAGCTATAATGAGCATTGGTGAGCTAAAATCAAGCTTGTTGAAGCTTATACAACCTATACTACCATTTTTTTTTTTTTTTTTGAAATTTTCCTTAAATTTTTCCTAATTTTTCTCTTTTCTTATTTTTCCTGAGATAAGACTTCCAAAAGCTTTTGAAATACTTAATATCAATTACTAACCTAATTCAGAACATAAATAGAAAGAAACAACAATCATTGATGGAAATATAAATCTTGAATAAAAACTTGAGATTGTTTGAAACTAAATTATACTTTGATTAAACTAAAGAAAGTGAATTACAATGGATATTTAAACCTGATTAGATAAAATTACAAGGAAATTGAGATTGTTATCCTAAAAACGACATGAAATATTAAAATTAAACTACACTACACTACACTACTTCTCTTCTCTCCTCTGCTTCTTCTTGCTTTATAGGACTTCCAGGGTGTTAGTGGGACCCACATGATCATATCCCACCAATAATAGCATCAATTGGATGAGTCTTGTTCTCACACTCAATTTGGCGGGAAAAATGTTTTTCTTGCAATTGGGGTCTGTGGAAGCATAGTGTTAGGAATTAAATATCAGAAGAATCAAAGCGAGTTTCCACTAAAGGTGATTCTGCTACTGAATCCTGCTGCTGCTTGATTCTGCTGCTGAATCATACTACTGCTTGATTCTGCTGCTGAATCATACTACTGCTTGATACTACTGCTGCTTGATTCTGCTGCTGAATCATACTACTGCTTGATTCTGCTGCTGCTATGACTGTGCAGCTATGACTCATAACAAACAGCTGTGTAGATAAGACCGACTTATTCAACACTTGCATAAAAAGATAATATCTTAGTTCTAGTCATCAAATGAACACTCCAAGTGAGTTGTTTATCTTAGATACATGATGTATCTTGTATGACTAAGCTAGAATAGTGATTAGTCATAAGCTAGTTATTTGTTGACTCATGTAGTTTGTAAAAGATATTTCCTTGGACTATAAAAGGAAAATCTTAGATATGTAGATAAGAGAGACAATGCCATACACAACTCTCATATACAGACAATAGAAAGAACAAACATAAGATTCAAGGTCTTTGTAACCCTAGTGATAAGCAAAAGATCACTCGTATTATTTTTTGAATAATATTGAATCGTTTGGTGTTAACTATTCCATTTCCATAACAATAAACATAAATCTTCTAAGTGTGGTTAAGTAGATTCCGCATACTTAATCATATTTACACAAACATATCTCATACACAAAGAACGAAGGTTTAACCACCTTATCGTGTAATCGGTCCCTCAACAAGTGGTATCAGAGCTTACAGGTTGATATTTTTGTTTTAGAAGAAGAAGTTAGAAATGGATGTTGAGTCTATTCAAACAAATGTTGCTGCTAAGTTACCAATGCTCAAACAGAATGAGTTTGAGATGTGGAGGTTAAGAATAGAACAATATTTTCAAGTGCAAGATTATGCACTGTGGGAAATTATTGAAGATGGAGATTCTTACAAGCCTACAACCACTACATCAACAGTTGATGGTAAGGAAGTTGATAAGCTGCAAACCAAGCCACAAACTGCAGAAGACAGAATTAAGAAGAAGAATGACCTAAAGGCCAGAAGCATGCTGATGATGACCATTCCAAATGATCAACTTATAAACTTCAGCAAATTCAAAGATGCAAAGTCACTATTTGAGGCCATTATTGCAAGGTATGGTGGGAATGAAGCCACCAAGAAGACCCAGAAGACTCTTCTTAAGCAACAGTTTGAAAATTTCACATCAACCAACCATGAATCTTTAGACCATATGTTCAACAGGCTACAGAATATTGTGAGTCAACTTGCTATTCTTGGAGTTGAAATACCTCAAGAAGATTTAAACTCAAAATTTTTGAGAAGCTTACCTGAAGAATGGGCTATGCATGTTGTTGTCTGGAAGAACAAGTCAGACATTGACACCATGGATCTTATGGATCTATATAGCAACTTTAAGATTGTTGAGCAAGATTTGAAGAAAACTGGAGGTACTAGTTCAAGCACTGGGAACATGGCATTTATGTCATCTCCTAGTAATTCAGTTCCAGTTACTAATGAAAAAGTTCATGATGTTGCAAGTGCTGCAAGTTCATCAAGCAGTACTTTTGCAATTTTGGATGAGAAAACATGTTGTGCTTTCTTCACAAGCAAACATAATGGATCCATGTTAACTCATGAAGACCTTCAAGAGATCAATGATGATGATCTGGAGGAAATGGATCTAAAATGGCAAATTTCTCTTCTTAGCATGAGAGCTAAGAAATTCTATCAAAGGACGGGGAAGAAGATCACAATCAGTAGCAATGATCCTGCTGGTTATGACAAGTCAAAGATAGAATGCTACAACTGTCACAAGATGGGACACTTCTCAAGAGAATGTAGAAGGCCAAGACAGCAAGATAGCAGAAATAGAGATGTTGGAAGAAAATCCAATACAGGGGAGATGTCTGAACCAAAAGCTATGGTAGCAATTGATGGATTAGGTTTTGATTGGAGCTTCATGGATGATGAAGAAATGGGTTCTTCACAGATGGCTCTTATGGCATTTACTGCACCTGAGGTACATGATCATAAAACCTGTTCAAATACTTGTACTGCTCTTAAAGACTTAAAAATCTTAATTAAACAGTATGATGACCAAAAGGTTCGATACGCCAAATCTGATCTAGATTGTTTCAATTATAAAAGTGGTTTAGAATCTGCAGAGAGACAAATCCTACACTATAAAAGGAATGAACTTACCTTTACTGATGCTAAAACTTTACTTGAAAATGATAATCAATTTAAAGATCAAATCATTGAGGCTTTAAAAGAAGCATTGGATAGGGTTAAGACTGAGAAAGAAAACATTCAATTGACTAAAGAGAAGCTTGAACATGCTTCTAAAAATGTAAACAAAATAATAGACAGTCAAGTGAATAATAAAGTTAAGTCAGGATTAGGATATAATGCAGCCCCACCCCCTTATAGAGGTATCCCAAAACCCCCAGGGATCGACCTAGAACATTTAGGATTGCCTGAATTTCAGCTACCTGAGTTACAATATGGAGTTCAACCAAACTCAAACATAGTAGCTGATGAGCCTAAGAAAGAAAGTAAATGTTCATGTAAAACATTACTTTTTTAGGACAAGGTGTCCTTTGTAAATAAACAGGTTATGTCTAAACCTGAAGTGGTTAAGAAAGCAAGAACAAGAGTTCCTAAGATAGTCAAACACAATACTGATAGGCCTAAAACCAATGAAAAATATGTTAGGCAACCAGTTAGATATTGTGAACAATATAGAATCACAAACAAGCCCAGAGGTAACCAAAGAAATTGGAATAACCTCAAGTCTTACCAATTAGGTGATGACTTTGCTTTTCACAATAAAGCTTGTTTCATTTGTGGTAGTTTTGACCATCTTGCAGCTTTCTGCAACCAATGGGTATCTGGGTATGAAAGTAATAGAGTGAACTACAAAAGGCAAACACCTAAATCTCATTTTCACTCTAATTCTAAAAGATCAAAACCCAAAACAGTCACAAAAACTGTTCCTACTGAAAGGAAAATGGTTTCTGCTGAAAAACCATATATGACTGTTTACCCAAAATCAACAATTAAAGGTGCAAAAACAACTTTCAAACATGCATCTAATATTGTTCAAAGGCCCATTCAAACAAAAGCAGTGGTCCAAAAACAAGTTTGGAGACCAAAGGGTACAACTACAAAGCTAGCAGTTTCTTCTGCTAAGCATACTGCTGCTAAGGGTAACAGGGCAAATGTTGTTAAGGCCTCAGCATGTTGGATTCTTAAATCCAATGTTGCATCAACAGTCCTCAAGAGATTACATTTCATTGATGCAAGAGGCAGATCCAAGTCAGTGTTGGCTTGGATCCCCAAAGAAAACTAATTCTTTTATTTTGTGCAGGGACATTCACCAACAGATCATGAAGATCAAGGATATTCAGATAGTGGGTGTTCAAGGCACATGACAGGCAACATGTCTTATCTTTCCAACTTTCAATCAATTGATGGTGGATATGTTACCTTTGGAGGAGGAATTGGTGGAAAGATTACTGGTAAAGGTACTATCAAAACCAGTAAATTAGATTTTGAAGATGTGTTTTATGTGCAAGAGCTTAAGTATAATCTCTTTAGTGTCTCACAAATGTGTGATAGAAAGAATAATGTTCTTTTTACTGAGACTGAATGTCTTGTATTTTCTCCTGATTTTAAGATGCCTGATGAAAGTCAAGTACTTCTTAAAATTCCTAGGAAGGGCAATATGTACAGTGTTGATATGAATAACATTGTTTCTAAAGATGCTTTAACTTGTCTTGTTGCAAAGGCCATATTAGATGAATCTATGTTATGGCATAGGAGACTTAGTCATATTAACTTCAAAACCATAAATAAGATTGTTAAGAATGGTTTGGTAAGAGGTTTACCTCAAAAACATTTTGAAAATGATCAAACATGCATTGCTTGTCTTAAAGGCAAACAACACAAAGTCACTTGTAAGCCTAAGATTTTTAACTCTATCAGTCAATCATTGTTTATGCTTCATATGGACTTATTTGGACCTGTTTCAATAAGTAGTATAATGCATAAGAGATTCTGTCTAGTTCTTACTGATGACTATAGTAGATTTACATGGGTATTCTTTTTAGGAACTAAGGATGAGACTTCTAGCATCCTTAAGACCTTCATTACAGAGATAGAAAACCTAGTAAACAAAAGAGTAAAAGTCATTAGATGTGATAATGGGACAGAATTTAAAAATAGAGTTATGGATGATTTCTGCAAAGAAAAAGGTATTAAAAGAGAATTTAGTGTTGCTAGAACTCCTCAACAGAATGGAGTAGCTGAAAGAAAGAATAGAACACTAATAGAAGCTGCTAGAACTATGTTAGCTGATTCAAAGTTGCCTATAACTTTTTGGGCTGAAGCAGTCAACACTGCTTGTTATGTTCAGAACAGAGTTTTAATAGTACAACCTCACAATAAGACATCATATGAACTTTTTAGAGGTAGAACTCCTGCAATAGGATTTCTTAGACCTTTTGGATGTCATGTGACAATTCTGAATACCTTAGACCATTTGAGAAAATTTGATGGTAAAGCAGATGAAGGTTTCTTTGTTGGATATTCTCTCAATAGCAAAGCTTTTAGAATATACAACATAAGAACTAAGAGAGTAGAAGAGAGTCTACATATAGAGTTCTTAGAGAATAAGTCTAATGTAGAAGGTCAAGGACCAAAATGGCTATTTGATCTTGAAACTCTAACCCATTCAATGAATTATGTGCCTGTTGTTGCAGAAACTAATGATTTTTCAGGTTCACAAGCAACAGATGAGGCAAGGTTAGACAAGAAGACACATCAAGATTATGTGATGATGCCAATATGGTCAAATACCAATGTGGAATCAACTTCAACCAATGGAGAATCTTCTTCTGGCAAAGCTAAAGAAGATGTTGAAGATAAAATCAGAGAAGGAAGAACAGAAGAACAGCAAAATGTTCCTGCTGATGAGCAAAATGTTCCCACTGATGATCAAACAATTCCTGCTGATAAGCAAATTGTCTCTGCTGATAGTCCTTCAGAAGAAACAAAATCAGACTTTTCAGAAGATGAGGTGGATTTGTGCAATATTCCATCTAATTATCAAGTTCCTTCCACTCCACAAACACGAATTCACAAAGTCCACTCCCTAGAAAATGTGATTGGAGATGTACAATCTGGTGTGAAGACAAGACAACAATTGATGTCTTCAGATCAAAAAGGGATTCTTGATGCCCTTTATGCTTCAAAGCAACATGAGTCTTCAAACTCCTGTTTGTTTGTATGTTTTCTCTCACAAGATGAACCAAAGAATATTCATAAAGCCCTAGAAAATTCAAGCTGGTTAGAGGCTATGCAAGAGGAGCTTCTTCAGTTCAAAATTCAAAAGGTATGGGTGCTAGTTGATTTACCTTATGGTGTAAGGGTAATTGGCACTAGATGGGTTTTTTAGAAATAAAAGGGATGAAAGAGGCATAGTGATTAAGAATAAGGCTAGATTAGTAGCACAAGGGTACACACAAGAAGAAGGGATAGACTATGATGAGGTTTATGCTCTAGTAGCTCGAATTGAGGCAATTAGGCTTTTCTTAACTTATGCTTCATTTATGAACTTCACAGTTTACCAAATGGATGTCAAGAGTGCATTTTTATATGGTTCAATTGAAGAAGAGGTGTATGTTACACAACCTCCAGGCTTCACTGACCCTGACCATCCAGACAAAGTGTACAAGGTAGTTAAAGCTCTATATGGCCTACATCAGGCACCAAGAGCTTGGTATGCAACACTAGCTTCCTATTTATTAGAGAATGGATTTCAAAGAGGAAAGATTGATCAGACACTTTTCATCAAACAACACAAGAAAGATCTTCTGTTAGTACAGGTGTATGTGGATGACATTATCTTTGGATCTACAAGGAAGGAGATGTGTTTAGACTTTGAAAAACTTATGAAAGATAAGTTTCAGATGAGTTCTATGGGAGAACTTACATTCTTTTTGGGTCTGCAAGTTAAGCAATCTTCTGAAGGCATATTTATTAGTCAAGACAAATATGTTGCAGAGATTCTTAGAAAATTTCAATTTGCTGATTCAAAAATAGCAAGCACACCAATGGATCCTGAGAAGCCACTTCTTAAAGATGCAGATGGAGAAAATGTGGATGTACATACATACAGATCTATGATAGGTTCTTTGATGTATCTTACATCATCCAGACCTGATATCATGTTCTCTGTTTGTGCTTGTGCAAGATTTCAAGTAACTCCAAAGGTTTCTCATTTAACAGCAGTCAAAAGAATTTTTAGATATCTCAAAGGTCAACCAAGGTTGGGTTTATGGTATTCTAGAGAATCACCTTTTGATTTGATAGCATTCTCAGACAGTGACTATGCTGGTGCTAGCTTGGACAGAAAGTCAACAACCGGAGGATGTCAATTCCTTGGATGCAGACTTATCTCATGGCAGTGTAAGAAGCAAACAATTGTGGCAAATTCAACAACTGAAGCTGAATATGTAGCTGCTGCAAGTTGCTGTGGTCAAGTTCTATGGCTTCAAAACCAACTTCTTGATTATGGGTACAATTTCTTACATACCATTATACATATTGATAATAGTAGTACAATTTGCATTATTAAAAATCCAGTGCAACATTCTAAAACAAAACACATTGAAATAAGACATCATTTTATAAGAGATTGCTATGAGAAAAGGTTAATTCAAGTAATGAAAATTGCTTCAGAACAAAACTTTGCAGATCTTCTTACCAAAGCTTTTGATGTTGGTAGATTTCAGTACTTGGTAGCAAGTATTAGAATGCTTAATCTTTAAATTTTTCAATATAATGTGTTTTTGTATATAGATTTTTGTTAATGCATCTAACTTTGTTATCTAAGTCTACTATTAACAATATTTGAAGTTATTCATACAGTTAGTTTTATGATTATTCTAATTCAAGACAAGTACTTTGTACTTTGTTCTTTTGGTTTTAGACTAACAATTTCAGGTATGAATGTTTGAGCTGAAAGGCTATTTCAAGTGAAAGCTGATCATTGCTGCTGAAAGCTGATCATTGCTGCGGATCATTTCCACTGATATAATAGGTTCATGATAGAAAAGGTTTGGGACTTCAAAAAAAAAATCCTTAAAACTTCTTTCTTGGAATCTGATTATGATATTTCACTTTGAATTGATAAATTAGTTGATCAGTTAATCACTGATACAACTCACTTTCTATCATTTTATACTCTCAAGTATAATGTGACTAGTCTACGGATATCTGATAGAAAGAACAGCGAGCAAAAGTGAATCTAACACTTGTGTTAGAGGTAACAAATGCCACGAGCTGGAAACCCTGTAAAGAAAGCCTTTTGAATAGGTTTATCTATACACAGGCGGTTATTTATAACTGGAAACATTGGTTCTCACACAACCAGAGGTTGCTTTAAACCGAAATTTTGATTAAATGTCTATTACACACTTAATCCTTTCAAAATGGTTGTAAGCAGTATGATTTTTTATAATAAAATCATATACATACTGCTAAGGCAAAAGTTTCTTAAAAGGATTTTCAAAAGATGACTTTAAAAAACCATCAAATGATGGACCATAAGTCAAAAATGTCCATTGAATCACCTCTCATAGGAGTTAACACACCTAGAAGTGATGAGGTCATAATCTTAAATTCTTAAGGAATTGATGGCTTCATGTACAAATTGTCTGAAAACATGGAACAATGCTAAATCAGATGATGATGTTATGATTGTGAGAAAATCTTTCAAACAAGGGGAGGATATCAATATAAGATGATATTTGAATCTCAGGGGAGGAAATTCAAAGCCCAGTTTAAGGAAGATTAACCAAAAGAAAAGACAAGATCATACAAGATGATGACATAGAGGTTGAAAATGACAAGAACATTCTTAAATGTTGTATTCAGAAAGGATGAAGCATTTCAAAGGAGAAAGTTCTATCTAAGTCAAAAAGTTGAAAAGATTCAATTTCAGTTCACTACGTTTGTTCATCACTTGTTGAAAGATCAGAAAGCAGATAAGTTCCAGAGAAAGATAAGTTCATTCACTCAGAAGAGAAGAAAGTTCAGATCAACCAAATCTGACAATGAAGTGTTTGAAAGATCTTCACAAAGTCCTCATTTAATTCAGAAAAACATGTTTGAATGTGATTCACATGTTTAGGGGAGGATTGTTAGGAATTAAATATCAGAAGAATCAAAGCGAGTTTCCACTAAAGGTGATTCTGCTGCTGAATCCTGCTGCTGCTTGATTCTGCTGCTGAATCATACTACTGCTTGATTCTGCTGCTGAATCATACTACTGCTTGATACTACTGCTGCTTGATTCTGCTGCTGAATCATACTACTGCTTGATTCTGCTGCTGCTATGACTGTGCAGCTATGACTCATAACAAACAGCCGTGTAGATAAGACAGACTTATTCAACACTTGCATAAAAAGATAATATCTTAGTTCTAGTCATCAAATTGAACACTCCAAGTGAGTTGTTTATCTTAGATACATGATGTATCTTGTATGACTAAGCTAGAATAGTGATTAGTCATAAGCTAGTTATTTGTTGAGTCATGTAGTTTGTAAAAGATATTTCCTTGGACTATAAAAGGAAAATCTTAGATATGTAGATAAGAGAGACAATGCCATACACAACTCTCATATACAGACAATAGAAAGAACAAACATAAGATTCAAGGTCTTTGTAACCCTAGTGATAAGCAAAAGATCACTCGTATTATTTTTTGAATAATATTGAATCGTTTGGTGTTAACTATTCCATTTCCATAACAATAAACATAAATCTTCTAAGTGTGGTTAAGTAGATTCCGCATACTTAATCATATTTACACAAACATATCTCATACACAAAGAACGAAGGTTTAACCACCTTATCGTGTAATCGGTCCCTCAACACATAGACTAGGAGGGGTGGCATTTAATGATGTTTGGGAAGTCTAATGTGGCAGGGATAAGGTGGAGGAGCAAGTGGTGCAAAGGGGGGGGGAGAAATACCAGAGGTGGTATTTAGCAGGGGAGAGGGTGGTTTTGGGAGGGAAGGTGTGTTTGACCCACGTTTTGACCCTGGGGATTTATTAAATAAAAACGGGGTGGGGTTTGGGCCTAGGAGGGAGTGTGGGCTGGATTGGATTTGGTTTTTGTTGTGTTGGGTTTGGCTTGCAATAACACATAAGGTCCGTTTGGTTTTATTAAGAAACAACACAAGGACCAATTTTGTAATATGTGAAAATTGAGGGGCTGGTTATGAAATTTTCCCAAAGTCATCATAAGGGCTGAATTGGTCAAGGATGAATAGTACAAGGGTTAAATGTGATACATTCCAATTTTTAAACCCGAGGACTAAAATTGCCAAACTTGAAACTTTAGGGACCAATCTTGTAATTTCACCAAACTTTCCAACCAAGGACCATTCCTGCCGTAGAAGATTAGTATAAGGACAAAATTTGTTTTTCTCAAAGTTTTAAAATCCCAGGGACCATTTTTGACAATTTTCCAAACTTCAGGGACTAAACTTGACATTTTGTGAAACTTTGCACCAAAGGACTAAATGTGTAACTTTTTTATTTAAAAGGACCTTTGGTGACTTTTTCAAGTTTTTAGAACAACCAGGGACTAGATTTGACAATTTTTGAAAGTTGAGGGACTGAAACTGCCAATTATGCAAACTTTGTGCGTTTTTCATCTGTTTTTGATTATTTTGCATTTGAAACATGTAAAAAACATTCCTGGGATATTTTCACTATTTTGATACAATACTGAGTGTTTTTAGATGTTTTGGCAGCTCAGAAAAGGTAAAAATGATGAGTATTTACACACTCATCAATCCCCCACACTAAAACATTGCTAGTCCTTAGCAATCTTTTGAGAAAAACTTGATGGATTTGATCTCTTTACCAAAAGCCATCACTTCTGGAGTAGCTAGGTGTGAGAACTGTGGTACACCTGATAACCGTGTGATTTTGAGCAAACCACCAGCTGTCAACGGATTTGATTTGTCTTTACCAAAAGCCGTTTGCTTCAGGACTAGCCAACTCTTGATGGACTAAGTCAACATCTTGGTGAGCTGATTACCAATTATGGATTTTCCACGGCCTTTACCACAAGCCATAATCTTGTGGGCTAGCCAACTCATCGCTTTATGGGATATGGCGAGTTAATTTACCATACAATTTTTGGCAAATTGCGAGCCATCAACGGGTTTGAGATGTCTTTACCAAGAGCCGTTTGCTCCTGGACTAGCCAATCCTTTTGTCGTTTAGACTTGGCGGACTAATTACCACAAAAATTTTGAACTCAAGTGAAAAATTTTTAAAATTGTTGCAAAAAACGGGGGTACTATAAGGTAAAATGTGATAAAATTCGCTAGAATAGCGAAATACCCCCCCCCCCCACACACACACACACTTAGAATGAATATTGTCCTCAATATTCAAAGTCCCGGCTATTATGTCGACTCTTTGAACGTAAAAGGGCAACATTACAAGCGAAGCATGGAAAACACCATTCACTTTTGTAATCATAGCATGGGTGACTCCCCCACACTTAGGGTGAAAACCCTATAAGCATGCTACTGTTTTTGTTTACTGAGTCGCTAGCTTGACTCGACCCCGAATTCATTTGTCCTTGGGGAAGCATGATGTGGAAGAAACAATCTCCATCGGACTTTCATTCAAGATGTTTGGATAAACATTTGAAGCACGTGAAAGTTCCACACCGATGAGATAAGTACCCGGCTCAAGATAATGGTAAATGAAAATGCTGGGATCAAAGATGGTATCTTCATTCCCAAAGGAGTGAAGAACAGGAGGAGTCACCCGGTAGGTGAAGAAAAGGAAGAAAACCATGATGAAAATCATGATAAGATCTTCTTTCTCGAAAGCAGGCTCATTAGCCTGATTTTGGATTTCAAAGGTTAAGCTCGTTTGGTTTGAAAACATCCCGGGAGGGTGGGTGGGATTTTGTAAATTTTCATGATTGAGTGCATTTCCCCCCGGGCTATCATAATCCGGAGGAGTCATGATGTGATTGAGTTCACAGGAGAACTCATCGAATGTGAATGAATCATATTCTGAATTGATGTGCGTGAGTTCACATGAGAACTCATCGAAGATAAATGATTCATAACCAGGGAGAGAATTATGAGAAGTGGTACTGCCACTTCTCTTCTCTCCCATAGGATCAAAGGCTTCAAACTCCGGAATAGGATCATCGGAGAAAATGTCACTATCCTTAATGGGGATAGGAAATGAAATAGGTTTCATTTTGAAAGCCTCGATTTTAGAAATGAGGAGATTGACATTCAATAATGTTGCACGAAGTGCTTCATCTTTGATTTCAGTGTCAATATCATCATTCTCTTCTTCTAAGCTAACTAGCTGAGAAGGTAATTCTTCCACATAACTGATGTCTCCACAAGATAACGAATCGTCATCATTAGAATCGGAGAACATCTCAACATCATCATTCGGGAAGACAAGAGGAGGAGGGATATCACACATATGATCAAAAGTTCCCTGTGACTCTCCTGTGATTGGGACAAGGTTCTCAGCACTAGACTTTATGAATTCGTCCGATTCCTTTTTAGGAACAGTGCTAAGATGCTCATTCCCCATGATCAGAGAGTGAGTGTGAACTTCGGGTGTGATAACAGCAGACTGAGGGAGTTGAGAAGGACTAGCAGTCATGGTTTCTACAAGTTCCATGATTTCTACTGCTAGTGATTCAATCATATTCTTTTCTCCCTGTATTTCTACTGAAGCAGTTTCAACTGAAGTTGAATCAAAAGGTTTCTCAGATACCTTTGGGATTGGAACAAGGTCATCAATTTCCTCAAGAGGATTGATTTTGACTTCCTTGTCCCCCATTGGCAAGATATCTGAAGTTTCCTTAGTGTTTTCCTCTTCAAATGGTTCATCCTCATCACTTTCATCCTCAAGATAAAATGAGTTAACAGGAGGCTTTTGTTTTCTAAGAATCAAATCCATAAGACAGTTTATACTATCTTGAATGGTCTTGTTGACTTGATTTTGATTCATAATCATTTTAGTAATCAATTCAGCTCTAGCTAACTCGTCCTGAGGCGGTGGGTGAGGGTTTGTATATTGTGAGGGCTGGTTAAAACCAAATTCATGATTGTTACAAGGAACCCTGTTCATAGACAAACTAATTCCTAATTTGACAATCAGAGCTGTAGTGTGGGCCACTACAGTACTCACAACAGAAAAATTGTTGAGTCTGACTTGGTGTATTTTGATACGAAGCATTGTTAAGATTTGGATAATATGATTCTTGCTCGTATGAATGTGATGGGTAGTTGGAAAAATTTGAGGAGTGGTTGAATGAGTTCTGGTTAGGATCATAAGCAAATGAATTCCTCGAACCACAAAACAAACAACTCCCGTCTTGAATATCGTTACCACATTGTACACATGTACACCAACGACATGGAAAACCGAAAAGCGGCTCACCACAACCGACACAAGGAACAAAATCCGGAGGTGGGACAAGTGGTGTGCTCTGAGAGCTAGGAATTTCCACCACTTCCGTTATGGTCTCGGGTTTTTGAATGTGAAGATTAGGCAAGTCGTTATTTTCAGTCACAGCTCTAAGCTCTTGGTTTTTGTTTATAACCATATATCGTGAAAGGTTAGGAGCAACTGTGAGCTTAGATTTTTGGACAACCGTAGGTTGGACGTATTTAGCACTTCCATAGTGAGAGGAAAGTACAGGGTCCTTTGTCACCCCGGTTTCTCATTCCATTTCCCTCATCGGAGAGGGAATAGGAATCGATGGTCCATCATAATCAACACGACATCTCGACATTTTTGACAAGGCCTGAAGTTTTTCAATGTTGATCTCAAAGGCCTTATGTTTAAAGAAATCGTCATCGAGAGATGCCATTAGAATCAATGATAGGAGAAGTTAGAATCAAAAGGATAGAGGGTAAAGGGATGAAGAATAAAAAAGGTGAGAGGGTAAGGATGAATATTTTTGGTATTTTTGAGAAACATGTTTAGTGCACATGCACCAAAAACAACTTTTCAAAACAAATTCGATACAAAACCACAGTGAACTTAAACCAATAATCACAAGTGAATGGCTTCTTTAAAAAAAGTACACCACTCACAGGGATACAAAGGCAAGTTTTTATCTTAAGTTTGGGAACTTATTATGTCCACACCCCCAGTTGGTAGGTGTTCAGCCTTGGTTTGCGGTGGTAATATTTTATGTATTTATTAATTTGAAAAACTGTTTTAGGCTTATGGGTGTGTGTGCAGAAAACTTTGGGAATTATTTTTGGAACTGATTCGTTAACCGAAATCGTTCTTTTAAGATTACTCGCAGGCTGGCGGGAGGAAGTAAATACGTTTCCTCTTCAGTTCGCAATTTAATGTCAGAACTTACCTTAAACCAACTGTTTCAGGTTGTAATCTTAAAGAAAACGAAGTAATTTAACTTCACAGTTTTTTTCTCATTTTTTTTTTGGTGTTGCTAACACTTTAGGAAAAGTGTTAATGAACTTTTTGATATGATTGATATTTTTACAAATTTGTGTGAAATTTGTACAGGAAGGGTTTTGAAAACCACTAAACTTAAAACGATTTTTTAAAAACACGCAACAACCTCCCCGGCAGCGGCGCCAAATTTTGATTGGTCCCGAAACGGTCAGATATTATTGACCAAGGTCAATAAGTCAAAGACAACCTCGTTCCAATTCTCCGGTGATAGTATAGTGTGTCCCCGGGTCGTTAAGTCCCAGCGAGATTGAAATGGTGCCTTTTGGAAATCGTTTAGGAATGAGTGGCACTGAGGACAGTAGCCAAGATGATATGGAATTGATTTTGCTATTGATATTTTGGTAATTGTACAACGAGATAATATTCACAAATAACAGATATACAGGTATATGCACAAATTCACAAATAGGGATCAGGTAACAGACAGGAAAAGTGGGATTTAATAGATTTCAAACTACAGGGGGTGCAAGTGAAACTTTTGAAAATTTAAAATTAAAGAAAACTTAAAATGAAAATGAAATGATAAAAAGATTATTTTAATATTTAAATATTATTTAATTAATAAAACTATTTAAAATCTAATTTAAATCTAATTTAAATTAACTAATAATTATAAAAATTACAAATTAAACTAAAAACTTGCAAAAACAATTTCTAAACTTAAAAATGAACTTGAAGAAAGTATAAAAAATAAAAATAAATATTTTTGTCTTTTTATGAGTTTTTTATTAATTAAAAACTATTTATATTAATTAAACTAATTAAACTATTTTAAATTACTAATAATACTAAATTAACTTAGAAAATTATGAGAAAAATTTATAAAACTATTTTACCATCACAGGAATCCTACAAAATTATAAAAACTTCTAAAAATTATATTTAGGCTATTTTCACTAATTATTTACCTTTTAATTAATTTAAATCTAATTTTAATAATTAAAATAAGAAAATTAGAAAATGAACGGTAGAAATTAAAAATATATTTTCTAAAAGTCTATTATATTATATAAGAGCTAGGAAAAATATAAAAACTAGGTTTTGCTTTATAAAAACTAAATATGCTATTTAATACTTAATATTACTTAATAATTAAGAAAACTAATATTAAATCTAATAAATACTAAATGACAAAATAAAAATCTAGAAAAATTACTGAAATTACTTTCATATAAAAGGAATTTAAGAAAAATATAAAAAAGCTAAGTGCTTATCAAAAATTTAAAAATGAAAATTAAAATTTAAATTACATTAAATAGAAACTATCACTTAAAATTAAATTGTTTTTTCTTGATTTTTCTTTGACAAAACTATAAAAATACTTAAAACATAAAACTTTTTTGAAAGCAAAATTGCCAAAGCTTAAAAATAAGCCAAATGCAAGCCAAAAAGCTTGACAGTTGACTATTGTTGACCAAGTAAGGAAAATGGCTCAAATGAGCTTAAGTGGGGTCCACTAAGGTTAATTCTGATTACAATTGGTTAAGTGAACATGTTTAAGCAATAAAAAGCACATGGATACCACAGAATAAGCAAATAAGACCTAATTAAGAACTTTGATTCTTGTACTTAACTGAAAAATGGAACAGAATTCAAGGCTATATCTAAGTGGGGTCCACAGTGATTGAGGTCAAAACAATGGTCAAATCTTAAAGCCTACTAGGAGGGGGGTTGAAAGAGACCAATTGGTGGTTGTGGGGCCCACTGAGATGGCCAGAAAACCACCACTAAAGTGGTGGTGGTGCCTGTGGGTCTGCTGTGCAGGGGAGCAGACAGCCCCAGCCCTCTTTGGAGGGTTGTGGGGCCCACAACAAAAATGGTAAAAATCAAGTGAAGGTTAATTCCTAAAGCTAAGGTGGTAGACTACAATCCCTGAAAAGCTCAGATCCTAAAACCTAGTACAAAAATCACTAAAATTCTTGCTATTTTTGAGATTTTCCTAGTATGCAAAATTTGACTTTTTCTATTAAACTCCTTCCTTGACTTTTTTGAGTTTAGATCCTACTTTACTGATTATTTAAGCTATATTAAGCTATAATAGAACTAACTAGGGCTAAGTTACCTACTTATGAATGAAATGAATGGATTTGGGATCACAAGCTCCCAACAATTAACTGTGGGAGTATGTGATGGGTGATTTTGACTATTGAATGAAAGACTTATGGTTTTTCTTCCTTAACAACACTCAATAGACCTAAAGAGACCTACCTTAACTAAAAATAACAACATACTCAGCCTAAGGCTCAGGGTAACAACCTGAGCCAAACACCCCTTAACTTGTAACTGTTTTGAGTTTAAGCTTACAAAAAGCTGATTTAGGCCAAAATCTATGATCCACTAAGCTTAATTATGTAAGATAACATTAAACAAGCATGACTTAATCACTGAAAGGGAACATGTATGAACAAATCAAAGTGAGTAGTTGAGAGCTAGGTTTCACAGTCACTTTGTAAATCTTAAGTATGTGACTAACAAACTATAAAATGAACATAACTTTGAACATGATCACAACTAAGCTATGAAAATATGAATAAACATACATACAAGGATATGGAACAGTAACTAAACAGAAAAATAGGTAGCAAGGTGAAATTGGAACTTACAAGTCCTTTTGCTCAAAACCAGTAGGATGAACTTTCACAAAATCTAGTTTGTCAAAAACAAACTAATAAACCCATGGTCCATCCCAATCTGACCCATCACCCCACAAGTGCTAATTTTGACTTTCATTGACTAATTTGAAACTTTGAAATAGCACAGTAATTATGAAACAAGAAGCTCACCAATAGCTATATTAAGCTATAATGAGCATTGGTGAGCTAAAATCAAGCTTGTTGAAGCTTATACAACCTATACTACCATTTTTTTTATTTTTTTGAAATTTTCCTTAAATTTTTCCTAATTTTTCTGTTTTCTTATTTTTCCTGAGATAAGACTTCCAAAAGCTTTTGAAATACTTAATATCAATTACTAACCTAATTCAGAACATAAATAGAAAAAAACAACAATCATTGATGGAAATTTAAATCTTGAATAAAAACTTGAGATTGTTTGAAACTGAATTATACTTTGATTAAACTAAAGAAAGTGAATTACAATGGATATTTAAACCTGCTTAGATAAAATTACAAGGAAATTGAGATTGTTATCCTAAAAACGACATGAAAAATTAAAATTAAACTACACTACACTACTTCTCTTCTCTCCTCTGCTTCTTCTTGCTTTATAGGACTTCCAGGGTGTTAGTGGGACCCACATGATCATATCCCACCAATAATAGCATCAATTGGATGAGTCTTGTCCTCACACTCAATTTGGCGGGAAAAATGTTTTTCTTGCAATTGGGGTCTCTGGAAGCATAGACTAGGAGGGGGTGGCATTTAATGATTTTTGGGAAGTGTAATGTGGCAGGGATAAGGTGGAGGAGCAAGTGGTGCAAAGGGGGGGGGGGAGTAATACCAGAGGTGGTATTTAGCAGGGGAGAGGGTGGTTTTGGGAGGGAAGGTGGGTTTGACCCACGTTTTGACCCTGGGGATTTATTAAATAAAAACTGGGTGGGGTTTGGGCCTAGGAGGGAGTGTGGGCTGGATTGGATTTGGTTTTTGTTGTGTTGGGTTTGGCTTGCAATAACACATAAGGTCCGTTTGGTTTTATTAAGAAACAACACAAGGACCAATTTTGTAATATTTGAAAATTGAGGGGCTGGTTATGAAATTTTCCCAAAGTCATCATAAGGGCTGAATTGGTCAAGGATGAATAGTACAAGGGTTAAATGTGATACATTCCAATTTTTAAACCTGAGGACTAAAATTGCCAAACTTGAAACTTTAGGGATCAATCTTGTAATTTCACCAAACTTTCCAACCAAGGACCATTCCTGCCATAGAAGATTAGTATAAGGAAAAAATTTGTTTTTCTCAAAGTTTTAAAATCCCAGGGACCATTTTTGACAATTTTCCAAACTTCAGGGACTAAACTTGACATTTTGTGAAACTTTGCACCAAAGGACTAAATGTGTAACTTTTTGATTTAAAAGGACCTTTGGTGACTTTTTCAAGTTTTTAGAACAACCAGGGACTAGATTTGATAATTTTTGAAAGTTGAGGGACTGAAACTGCCAATTATGCAAACTTTGTGCGTTTTTCATCTGTTTTTGATTATTTTGCGTTTGAAACATGTAAAACACATTCCTGGGATATTTTCACTATTTTGATACAATATTGAGTGTTTTTAGATGTTTTGGCAGCTCAGAAAAGGTAAAAATGATGAGTATTTACACACTCATCACGTACGTAAGTAGCAAGATCAAAATCCTTCACAGCGAAATAGTAGAACTCGGTATCCAACTTCCTCAAATCACTATGAGAACAGTACTTCTTAACCATAGCTTTCTTGAAATCATCCCATGAAGTACTATAAGCATTCTCCATTCCTTTCTCTTGAGCATAAGCATTCCACCATGACAAGGCATGCTCCAACAATGTGCCTGTCACATACTTCACTCTATTACCCTCAGTACAGTTGCTCCTCTGAAACACTGATTCCACCTTCTCAAACCACTGAGTCAATCCAACGCCTCCTTCAGTTCCTTTGAAGGTAGTGGGCTTACAATCCATGAACTCCTTAAAAGTGCAGAAATGGTTGTTTAGAACAGCTCGAGCTCCAACCTGTTCAACATTCTGAGGAACACCTGCTTTCCTGTCAAGCGCTGCTGCAACACCCTCCTCAATCAACTGCTAAATGGCATCCTGGGTCATCTTTTTAGAAGGCATAATTCTATCAGTCAATACAAAGCACAACATTTGTAATTATTTGATTAATGTGTCAGAATCATAGCACAAGATAATACAACATGACGAAAAGAAAATCATAATATAGCACAAGTCAACATCAATAACAGTACATCACCATTATCCATCATAGATATGCAAAACAAGAACAAGTTTCAAACAAAATCTACCAACTGAACTATTCAGTTTAACACGTACTAGGTAAAATACCATCAAGATAGTAACTACTATAAATGATCCAATCACTGCTCTCCTGAATGATCTCCATACATAGCCATCACGTCAATACTGTTGTCAAACCTGAAGCAGGTCATCCTCTCAACATAAGCCTGTCTATGCATCTCATGCAACTCGCTCCACAACTCTCGGATACTAGCACCATAATGTCGACTGTCTATGTCTAAGAACACCTCTCTTATGGTCAACTTCTCCACCATCTTCTCCAGCTCAACCATCCTCTTATCTAGTGATTCCATACGCTCCAGAAACTAAACATTCGTCCACTCCAGTGAACTCAACCTCTCATCCTGCCTCTAAAGCTCCATGTACATCTCTCCTGCTGCTATCCTATCATCCTGAACCTCTCTCCTCAATCCTGCAACCTCAAACTGCCTATCACTCACACGTCGAGTGATACTCCTATGACTATTCCTACATCACGCTATATCCTGTCTCAAATGAATCATAGCAGCTCTGAGCTCTGACGAAGTAACACGGGCAGCTATCGATGACTCACCAATCTCATGCGTCGACGGAACCTCAGTCTCAAGCGCATATCCTAATGCCTCAGATGAATCCGACTCGTAAGTCACATCCGATATAACAGGCGAAGGCGGCGGGGGAACATCCTGATCCTCCTCCATAAACTCCTCATCTTCCTCCTCGTCATCATCATCACTCTCATCACCATCATCATTCATCTCCTCATCTCCATCAACCTCAATACCAACATCATTCTCTATACCTACCTCATCACCCAAACCAACATCATCTCCTATACCTATCTCATCATCCAAACCAACATTGACATCCAACTCAACCTCATCTCCTACGGGGAATGGGTCTACAACGGGAGGGACTGGAACTTGATCGTTAGAAACTGGGACAGACATTATACTCTACAAGAGCATAGGAAAAGCATAAAAACACTAGCCAAATTTTCGCGGAAAATCATTTTATAAGCCCAAAGCATGATAGTGGAAAAGTCTAAACCAATCTTAATATCAAAACATGTATATATATAAGGTTAAATAAATACCAGGGCGCGAAGTGGCACGGAGGGCTGACGGCTATCTATCTCAAAACATTTTGACTCCAGGAAAAAGTTTATAGTCGAGTGCGAGCTTCTTCTCTAAAAATGATGCTCTAATACCATTCTTTGTAACACCCCCAACCCAAATACGACAGCTAACACAGCTGGGGGCATTACACAAAAAGAAACCATACACATTTATAGTTAACGACCACAACACGGGACATTTATAAGTGTCTCAAAACACATCATTCGAATTATAAACCATTTAGAGTACATAGACTCTTTATCAAAATAGTAGCGGAAAAGTAAAAAGAGTTTGCAGTGGAAAAATAACAAAGTTTAGCACCGAAAGAAATAAAGACACACAAAGGTTTTATGAATGACATGAAAAATAAAGATAGTAAAAATGATTAAGCTGCCTTGACAGAAAGCCTCTGTGGAAAACTAGAAGGGGGTTGAATAGTTTACCGATTAAAATCCTTTTAACTTGTTAAGTTAGCTTTGAAACTTTCCGTTTGATCAAAGATATATGCACAAACACAATATATAACATGCAAGTAAATGAAAGAAACGATCAAACCACAACACGAGTATTTATCGTGGTTCAGCTACAAGGACTCTTTTTCCTTGCCCTACGTCCACGCCCCGAGTATCCAACTCGAGAGTTTCTTTCACTAGTCAACAAGCTCCTTTCACCGGCGGAGAAAACCTTACACGTCGCTTATACTTTTACCGACACAAAGCTAAATGTCGAGTTCTTTTACAAGGGCACAACCAGTCCCGTTAGTTCTTTTACTAGGGTACAACAACTCCCAACACTCTTTGTATTTTGAGGACTAAAATACTAACCACTCACTACAAAATATACACAAACAAATGACGTGTAAACAATAAGAGTTCACACAATACTAAGCTAACAAGTCTTGCAACGTTGTGTTGGAAACTTGTAACTTTTGATGACCTTGTGAGCTTCTTTGCTACAAAAGGAAACTTCACATTTACAATGTTAAGAGGTTAGAAGAAAAGATGAGTGTGTGTGTAAAATATGATCTCAAGAGGTTAGCCAAAAATCAAGTTATGGCTTGGTATTTATAGCACAACATTCTGCATGCTTGGCGGATCAGGCGAAACCCTCAGATGGGTTCCGCCCGTGTACCCCAGGGTACCGCCGGGTCTGCATTAGGTTTATGCAATAACTCTTCAAACCAAACAAGGTCTTGTCTCATAAATCCTAGCAACCAAACAATGCCACATCACTTAAAAACAAGTCAAATACAAATCTTGCAAGCAACAACAAAGTTAGTCAAACAAATTTCTTTCCATAAATACATAGTGACAAAACTTGCCATAAATGTGATGTGACAATTTCTAATTTAAGAAATAAACTTGTGTTGTGTTTTATGAAATGTAAAATGTAGCAAAAGTCTAGTTTATGCAAGTCTTAAAAAGTAAGATTATGTTTTGCTTAGAAACAAAGGTTTACATTTTGTCGTTAACAAAACTTAGCGAAGATTGTAAAATATAAATAATGTTTTTAGGCGATATTTGTATTAACAATCTCCCCCTTTTTGTTGATGACAAAACATAAACTTTGTTTTTAAGTAACATGCAAAATCTTGGTTTTCAAGACTTAAAAAAAATTATATTAACCTTGTTTTACTTAATTTATGAAAATCATATTAAGTATTGAAAGTTCAGTATATTTCTCCCCCTTTTTGTCGAAACAAAAAGTAGAGTGGCGAAGCGGAATAATGCTCATGCTCCCCCTTGGTTGATACTCCCCCTAAATGGAGTGCCAAGATGGGAAACATGGATTTTAGACCCTACAAAAAAAGGTTAGTTGGTGATATAGATAGTTAAGAATGTAGTTACCACACACATTGCAACCACAACACAAATATGCTCAACCAACAATGTACTAAAGTGAGTAGAAAGAAATTTCATTCCAAGTAAAATTTTGACTATAAAAGTCAAAAGACAAGAAATGAGAACTATTCTTCTACTTGTACACAAAAACTAAAAAATAACCAAGAAAATAAAATAAAATCCTACATTCCTAGAGTGGGGCAAATGGCCTCCAAAAGTTGTCTAGGATTTGTTGGGGTGGGAAAGTGCATCCAAACGTTCTATGACGTGTTGTAATGCAAAACGGGTTTCGTTTTGGAATTGGTGAAGCAAGGTTTTGATGGTTTCACCCATTTGCTCACAATTTGAGCAAGCATGGGGATGAGTAGGTTGAAATGGGTTGGTTTTGGTTTCTTGGTTTGAGGGTTGGTTGGTTTGTGGTTCTTGGGTGGATGATGGGTTTGGTATTGAGTCAAGCAATGTGGTTTGAAATTCCATTGCTTGATGGAGATGGTTTTCAACCATGTTTTGGATATCCTCATAAGAAGGAAATAAAGACTCAAAGGTTTGAGGTTGAGGGTGTGGTGGATTTGGGTGATCATGGTGTTCAAAGTTTGGTTCTCCATATAGAGGACCATGAATGTCATGGTAGATGGGGTGAAACAACAATGGTGTGAGTGGATGGTACACTTGTTGTGATGGTTGGTTAAGGTTAAGATCCTCATCAAGGTCTAGAATTGACCTTGGTGATTGATTTGCAAAAGGTGGTGGTTGTGTAGGTCTTGGTGGAAGATCATTAAGATCTTGGACAAATGGGTGATGTGGGAGGAGACCCAAAGAGTTCCATTGGCTCAATTTTGGGTAATGGTGATGGTGATGAGGTTTTGGATGGTTGAGTTGGAGCACTTGGTGGAGTTGGGTCAATAGGTGATTTAGTTGGTGGTGGAGTGAGCTCATTTGGTTGATTGGGTGATGGTGATGGAGATGCAAGGTTCAAAAAGTGTTCATTTTTTATGGGTGATGTAAATTCATCCGAGGATGAGGAGGTTAGGTTGATGGGTTGATTGGACCATAGTGGTTTAACACTAATCCGGGCGGTTTTCCGGATGGGTCTTGATGGTTGAGAGGTGTTTGTTGACTTAGTCATGGTTTATAAGGTTGAGAAGTTGTGTTGAGGAAGGTGTGATTTGATGGTGTTGAGGATGGCTTAATTTATAGTGTTGATGAATTATGGAAAGGAGTGTTTGGATTTGATGTTGGTCCATACAAAAATGGAGGTTTCTAATGATTTGGAAAACTAATTGTGGGTTGTCATGTCATGGGAGTCAATCCAATGAAAATGGTGAAGTGAGAAGACAAGTTTTGCACTAAATGCTTAGTGGTTTTGGTGGATTTGTGATAGTAAAAATCTGAGGGATTTCAAGGATCCCTTAAAAGGGTTCCTTCCTTAATATTTGAGGGGTCCTTGAGGTTGTTATGGTTGAATTTGAATTTTGGCGGGAAATGGTTTTGGTTAAGTTTATGGAAGAAGTAGTATCCTATTTTGCTAAACACATTGCAAGTAATGGTTTTCTACCTAAAAGGATTGGATTTTGGTGTTTGGATGTTGAAATTGTGAAAAAAAAAATTATGTAGGAGGCTGGTGGCACCCTCAGAATACACAGACGGAACCCATTTGAGGGTGTCACCTGGTCCGTTGGGCAAAATCTGGGATTCCCAGAAATTATATTGGCGGAACCCAAATTTGGGTACCGCCAGATCCGCCAGGGGTGAAAAAAGTGGCAGTCCACGTTTTTAACCCGCGAGACGTTTTTCAAAATTTTTGAAAACTCCTAAAATCAAAGAGATAAGGCATTTCTGGTTGGGTAATGCAAAAATTGGACACGTAAACATGCATTTCATAAGACTTTGACCTTTAGGTCGAGAATCTCACTATACTTAGTGAAAATATCATAAACTTGAAAATTTGACAACTTGCCAAAAGTTGTCTCCCTGCATCATTGTTAGTTGAAACATGTTCCAAAGTGTATCAAACATTGTACTAACACACAAATACATCACAAAGATTGTTTAAACTACCAAATTGTTCCAATAGCACCTTGTGCCAAACACTCCTAACACACCCGCACTCATTGACGGTCGATCTTGTTCTTGAGCTTTCCAAGGAACCTTCCAAGATTCTTAAACATCCCCTTTGTTTGCTTGAACTCCTCCGACTTATTAGGAATATCCAGAAGTTGAGAAAGGTATTCGAGAGGAGGGAGCCTAGAGTTTGGCAAATTGTCATCTTCGCTCATTGAGGAAGACGAAGATGAGGTAGGAGGATGTGGGCGTTTTCCTTGGGCTTTGTAAACTCTCTTATTACTAAGTGGAACAAAGGTGTGTGGAATGAGAGTGTAGTTAAGACGAAGACCATTTGAAGTTGGTGGAATGGGTGAGATGAACCTAAAGAGACGGGTCAAGAGCATTCCATACGGCATAGCCGTTGTGCCATGCACGGGAATGCCGGCCATGCTCTTGGCCATGTAGTAGGCAAGGTTGAAAGGTTGCCTAACGGACAAGGAGTAGAGCATGTAGCAAAGGAAAAGGTTGATATGGTCACGGTTCCCTATTGTGCTAATGACATTTGCTCTAAGGACTTCCTCCCATTTCTTGAATTGGGGCTTAAGTTCGTTCATTTCCATTCCATATGGGTCCTTATCGACCTCATTCCCCGAATGGGTTCTCCTAGTGGTGGTGGTCCTAACAAAGAGGTGGTCACGGAGTACATCTTTTGAGACAAGGGGTGTGTCATAAGGGTGGATACGGTCTTGGAGGTTGTCAAGAGTTGAGAGGGAGTGCAAGTTGGAATAGAGGCAAGTACCATGGTTTGGGACACCTAGGATTTGAGCAAACTCCTCAAGAGTGAAGGAGTATTGATGACGCTAACCCTAAAGTTGATAGACATATGACCATAGTCATCCGTGGAGAGGACGGAGGATGCATATAACTCTAGAATGAACCTAGGACAAATAGGCTCGTCGATATTCAAAAGACACTCAAAGTTGATTGTGGCAAAATCGGCGTAAAGGTTTGTGCCTTCTAGGAAAGATGGGTCAATGGTTCTACCCTCATGGACATAGTGTTTTTCTAGGGCATTGAAAACGTTTACTTGATTTGCGGTAAGGCCTTTGGTTTTGTGGTGTTTTGGTAGGTACTTAATGGTGTCCTTGTGGTCGTAGTGGGTTAGAGGAGGCATGATGATTCCTAGAACAACAAAATTTCACATTTTAGTTTAAGTAAACCACTATTATAATGTGGAAGTTCTAGTGTGTGCCTATATGAAAACAATGTGGAGGTGCAGTTATCTTGACTCATTTTGATGCTTCAAAATCGTTTTATGCAAGTTTTGTTATAAAACAAAAGATAACCCAAACGCTCCTAGTTCAATGTAGCTTCGTTTGAATGTACCCGAAAATACATATTGATTATGTATTCCCTTTAGCATTCAAGAGACATTATGCAAGTGATGTTTTAAGCATAACGTTTTGATTTTGTATTCTCAATGTGAGACGAAAAAATATTTGTCCTACTTGTGAGAAATTTTTGAAAGGATTTGACATGGGGTGTTTTAGCAAACATGTTTATACTAATTAAAGATGCAATTCCTAACTATGGGAAACATGATTAGTTTTATTAATTACCTAATCTCATGCATGAATTTCTTAAGTTAATGCATAACCCCAAGTTTTTATTTTTGTGCAAGAAATAGAATTCCTAGACTCAGATCAGGATTGTAATCATGTTTAGAATACTTACAATGATGATTGATTAGCAATGTAAATGAATGGAGGACCAAGAATTCGTAGGTGTGGATGAGTGGTAAAGTGAATAGTAGCAGTTTGGAAGTGGTGGTATGAGATAATGGGTGTTTGGTTTAATATAAACAAAGAAAATGATTCTGCAGGTCGACGGACACAGCGGAACCCTGAGGTGGGTTCCGTCCGTTATGGTTGAGGGTTCCGCCGACCCTGCTGAGAAAAATGGTTTTGGATTTGTTTTGATTTTTGTGATTTTTGTCTAATGTTCATAACTACAATGTAGGTTCCATGAGTCCTAAGCCTAGCCTAAGAAGATTAAAAGGTTCACGTTTAAGAGGTTTTGTGAGAATGTCGGCTATGTTATCTTCGGAAGAAACTTTCTCAATTGAGATATTTCCTTTTTGGACGTTGTCACGAAGGAAATGATGACGGATTTCAATATGTTTTGTACGAGCATGTTGAACCGGGTTTTTGCTAAGATCAATGGCACCTTTGTTGTCACAAAGAATTGTGATGTCGTTGAGTTGAATTCTGTAGTCGACAAGAGCTTGCTTCATCCAAAGGGCTTGTTGACATGCCTTTCCGGCCGAAACGTACTCGGCTTCCGTTGTTGAGATAGCAAGAGCCGTTTGCTTCTTAGAGAACCATGAGGTGAGACAATGTCCAACAAAAGTACAAATACCACTTGTGCTTTTTCTATCGACATAGTCACCGGCATGATCCGAGTCGGCATACACTATGGTGTCTATTCCCGTTCCTTTGGGATACCATAAACCTAAATGTGTGGTGCCCTTAATATACCTAAATATCCTTTTAACGGCTTCAAGATGGGTAGTTTTAGGATCTTCTTGAAAACGAGCACATAGACAAACACTAAACATAATGTCGGGTCTACTAGCCGTTAGGTAAAGTAGACTACCAATCATACCTCTATATTTAGTGCTATCTACGGATTCACTTTCCTCATCCTTGGTGAGTTTAGTTTCCGTGGACATGGGAGTTTTGATAGGTTTCGAATCTTCTAGTCCAAATTTCTTAAGCATATCCTTAATATATTTAGATTGGTTAAAGAAGATACCATCTTCTAGTTGTTTGATTTGAAGTCCTAGGAAAAAGTTGAGTTCTCCCATCATACTCATTTCAAACTCGTCATGCATGATTTTTGAGAAATCCACAAATAATTCTTGACAAGTTGATCCGAATATAATGTCATCAACATAGATTTGGACTATGATAATATGTGAATCTTTCTTCTTAGTGAAGAGAGTATTATCAACTAAGCCCATGGTATACTTATGGTCAACTAGGAATGTTTTAAGTCGATCATACCATGATTTTGGAGCTTGCTTAAGTCCGTAAAGAGCCTTTTTAAGTTTGTAAACATAATTAGGTTTTTCAAAATCGATGAAGCCCGGTGGTTGAGCAACATACACTTCTTCATTAATGACTCCGTTTAGAAATGCACTTTTGACGTCCATTTGAAAGAGTTTAAAATTATGTGCACACGCATAAGCAAGTAATATTCTAATTGACTCGAGCCTAGCTACCGGAGCAAAAGTTTCATCGTAATCAATGCCTTCTTGTTGATTATATCCTTGTGCTACTAGCCTAGCTTTGTTTCTAGACACAATTCCATTTTCATCCATTTTATTACGAAAGACCCATTTTGTTCCAATTATTGTTAGACTCTTTGGTTGAGGAACTAATGTCCATACATCATTCCTAACAAATTGGTTTAATTCTTCTTGCATTGCAATTACCCAAGATTCATCTTTAATGGCTTCATTAATGTTTTTCGGTTCAATGGTTGACACAAAACAAAAGTAGTTGCTTTCATTTTGAACATTTGATCTAAGTGTTCTTTCGTTAATGTTGCCTATGACACCGTCTAATGGATGACTTTTAGATTCTTTGACATTGACAAGTTCTTTGTTTAATAGTTCATCTTCCTTATCATTACCTAAGTTTTCTTGACATTCAATTGCTTGGCTTTCAACTAAGTCATCATCTACCAAAGGTGATGTCTTAGAGGGAGGTGGACTTTCGTCAAATGTTACGTTTAACGATTCCTCGACTCTTAAGGTTTCTTTGTTCAAAACAATGTAAGCTTTACTATTTTGTGAATATCCAAGAAATACACCTTCATAAGACTTTGGGTCAAATTTGGTGAGATAATCCTTGGTGTTAAGAATGAAACATTTACTCCCAAACACTCTAAAGTATCCTAATGTAGGCTTTTTACCTTTATATAGTTCATAAGGAGTTTTATTCAAAAATGGTCTAATTAGGACTCGATTTAAAATGTACGTTGAAGTGTCGACGGCATTACACCAAAACTTTTGTGGAATGTTTTGTTCATTAAGCATTGTTCTACTCATCTCTTGCAATGTCCGGTTTTTACGTTCTACTACACCATTAGATTGAGGAGTACGTGGAGCCGAAAAGTTATGAGTTATTCCATTATTATCACAAAATTTACCAAATTGAAATTCATTATCAAATTCACGACCGTGATCCGTTCTAATAGACACAATATTAGACCCTACTTGATTTTGAATTTTCTTACTTAGAATCTCAAATTTATCAAAAGCTTCATTTTTACTTTTCAAAAATTTTGTCCAAGTATATCTTGAGTAATCATCAACTATGACCAAAGTGTAGAAGTTGCCTCCATAACTTTGTATAGCGGATGGACCAAATAAATCCATATGTAAAAGTTCTAGACACCTAGATGTAGAAACCAAGTTTTTAGCCTTATGGCTACCATGGACTTGTTTACCGACTTTGCAAGCATCACAAAAGTGTTGGTCATATTTCAACTTAGGTAGGTTTTGAACTAAGTCTTTGGAAGAGAGGTTTTCGATTACTCTCATGTTAGCGTGTCCTAAACGTCTATGCCATAAAGTTGAAGATTCATCTAATGAGGTAAAACAAAGTTTGTCTCTAGATGTTGAATCCAACTTCATGACGTATACGTTGTTCTTAAGGACACCTTTGGCTACGGTTATACCATCTTTAAGTATTTTACTACCATTTTCACTAAAAAGGACATTATACTTATTACGACAAAGTTGACTAATACTAAGAAGATTAAATCCTAAGTTGTCAACATGAGCAACATCATCTATAGAAAGGGAGTCATGAGAGATTGTACCTTTTCCGATGATTTTGCTCTTAGCATTACTACCAAACGTAACATTACCTCCATCACATTTGTGATATGTAGAGAAGAGGCTTTTATTACCCGTCATGTGCCTTGAACAACCGCTATCTTTGATCCATTCATCCGGATCCAAACAAACTTTGAGGCACACCTATTTTATGAAAAACACTCAAACATTTGGTCCCCAATTTCTCATGGGTCCATTTTGGTTAAGCATGCCATTAATTTGTTCCAAGTATGAAAATAGAGCATAAGGGTTCCATGGCATGTGATTTGGAGTTTGGTAATGTCTA